>CM052129.1:11208356-11340576 GCA_028454255.1 Halictus ligatus
TTATTAACCCTTTGCACTCGAAGCTATTTTAACTCCAAAACGAAACATTTCTTCCTACCTAGAATATTTCCCTATATATATTTTTTCATGTTATACATACGAATATGGTAGAATTTACTCGTACAACACTGAAATGTTTAGTAATTCATTGAATATAAACAAATTTAATAATGTAAAGAATATTGCGAATAATGATATAGCAACTTTTAGTGGCGCCTCACAGTCGCCGTTCGAGTGCTAAGGGTTAATTAAATTAGTAATAAAATCGTAAACGAGTAAAATTGCCTCGCTCCGGCAATCTAGAGTCAACCGCAGATTCCACTCGTTTCCCCCGAGCTTTTCATCTGGTTAGAATCGATTAGGACGATGTAACTATGTTTCGAATCGGCACGGGGGTAACGGACACCTCGGATGGCGAGAAGATGATGCCTCGAACCTCGAGCTTCTTCGAGCCGGAGTCGCGTTTCCGGTTCGATGAATCGTCGAAGAATTATTTATCGTGGTATGCGCGAAACGGGGGAAGCTTATAAGATAATGGAACGTTTCTTCGGCTGTTTGGCCGGCCACGCGGGAAACGGTGGTAGCCTCCGTCTCGTAGACGATCGTAGATCGCTCGAACGCACAGTGCGCTACCATCTTCCGCCTTGTGGACTAGTTTCGCGGCTGTTTTCTCTGGGAGAGCGATCCCAGCTACGAAAATTATGGGAAGAACGTCGCTGCTGGTAACTGGCCGCCATATGGCGACACCGCGCGTAAGAATCACTCGAGCTTCGGGGGTGCGAGATCTCCTGGATCGCCGTCGATCCGTCGCATCGCGTCGAGCCGTGGTTCCTCGAGAATATACGAGCGAGTATCATCGAATGGAGGACGAAGGAAAATGCCCGGAATCCTCGCACCAGCTAAACCGCGTTTTTTCGTCAGAAGAAGTATACTCTCGGGATATATTGTACTGTTGGACCGCGAGATTCGTTGCGAGGCGAAACGGAGCGGAGCGGCGTCGGTCTCGCAGGAGGGCCAGACGCGTTCGGTTGACGCGCGTCAAGACGGAAAGCCGCGAAGGGGGTGGGCTGCGAGTCAGGAGTCAGGAGTCACGAGTCACGAGCGCAACTCTAACCGACCGAGAGCAACGGCAAGAGAAAGAAGGAGAAAGCGAGCGCAAGTGCAGGCGGGAGGCTGCTGCAGCACACTCGTTGCAGCCGGCTGTGCCCGTCAGCTGCCGACAGATTTATCGAGTGGCACGTGCCGATCCGGACCGATGTCGTTTTATGCCTTCCTTCGCTCGGCTCCTCTCTCGCCCGAGGAGCGGTTCGCCGAAGGCAAAAATTATTGTCGTCCCTGTTCCTTCTGGAAACGACTCGCCCTCCCACTCCTTTTTTCGGGCCACCTTCCTAATCTGCATCTAACCGTCCCTTGTTGCCGATGCCGAACCGAAAAAACCAAGACGGAAGCTCCGGTCGAGGGGTTGCTCGTTCTTCCCTCTCCACCGACAAACCAACGTCCTGGTCGCGCTTTTTACTGGTTGCCGTTTGTCGCGAAAACGTTCGATTATCTTGAAGAACGATAAAAGCATCGAAGCTGACCGGCGAAGAAATATTTCCTCCGGCGCTACGCGACGCTTCTCGCCGGCTAATGGCGGCCCGAGAGGAAACGAGTAAGATAAACGGAAGTTTTGACGGAAGGTCTGGTTTCACCCTGCTCGAGAAAAAATTAATGAACTTCCTCCCTCGGTTTTTCCACGCGCGAGGGTCGTCGGCGAGAAAACGCGTCGCGTACAAATTGAAAATGTCGATTCTCCTCGGATCGATTTCCCACGTTACCACGATCGCTCTCAGGGCCTCTCGGAATATCTCGCGAATCTCTCGTTCTCGCGAAACGGTAGCTCAGCTAGCGAGTGGGATCCGCTCGGAAAAGGGACGCGAACTTTCGAACTTTGCCAGTTCTTCCACCAATGAAATTTCCATGGTCGAGAGTGGCATGTTTGTCGGTGAAGAGAAGAGGGGGGGGGGGGGGGAGTCAACGATCGGTCCGTCCGGGATGGCATCGAGGATCTGTATTAAGAGTGACTTAAATTAATAACGAACGCTATTTCGGCTGCGCTTGGATGCTCTGTTAACCCGATTAAAGCCGAATACCGAGGCGAAGCGAGAGATGATCATAAAGAATTCAGGGGAACGTTCCTCCGCGAGCGGGCTCGAGCCCGTTTCGAGCCGTAATTATGGAAACCCTGGACGGTTACGACATTTTCCTGGTTCGCGATCGGTGATCGGCGTCCCGAGTTACGACGTGACGTCGAGCGAAATCGGAACATCCGAATCGCATTATGTCACGTCACTCGGAGGCCCGACACATCCGCGGTCCGATTTATATCGAGACGCTGATGAATAAAAGAACGTTTTCGCTCTTCCTCCCTCCCCTCGTTCGCCGCGTTACTCTTCGTTTTGCTCGTTTCGCTTTTCCCTCGAAATACCATCGTTTTGAAATCTTCTATTTCTAATTTCTAAATAGAAAAAAGAACAAAAAGGAACGTCGATAAATCGAATCCACGTTTCTCTCGAACGATCGGAGAAGCGGGGATCTCATTCGAGGTCTACGCGTTACCGAAAAAAAAACTCATTACAATCAACGATGATGACTTTGCTCTCAAGTGTCTTTTTTCTTTTCTTTCGAAGGACCACCGTCGCGTATGCTGCTCCGACCCTCTACATTGGCTCCTACATGCGATAAAAAGGTAAGTCGCTCTCCTCGATCGATGCCTCGTCTATAATGCCTAAGAAAATCGCCCGGAGATTTCTGTGTTCTCCCGTGTCGCCGGTCGGGATCTCGAACGATCGATACCGGGAAATGTCGCGAACACTAAACTCGTCCAAAGCTCCGGGAAAAAGCGAGAAATCGTCGAAGCGATACCAAGCGAGAAAATATATATCCGCGAAACACACCGCGCACATCGTGACGTTTTCTTTCCCCCGTTCGCCAAGCGAGCGTCGCAAACTCTCCGAGCACGATACATCTCCGTCTCCGGTCCAAACGAGAAAGAAATCATGGGGCGAATAGTCCCCGAACACCACCGTGACCGTCACCAGCTAACGAGACTCTCTTCGAGTTCGATCGAGTCGGTTCACGACACTGACCACCACCGGCAAACGGAAAGAGAACGAAAATGGCCGCCAAATCCGTAATCCTTTGGCTTTAGGGGTGGTTTAGGTTTGCCAATGCTCGTCATCGCGTTCATCGAGTTCACTGTTGCGACTTCTCCGTCTCGGAAAGAGACTCGAAAACGGTGGAAAAGCACAAAAAGAAAAAGAGAGAAAGAGAGAGAGAGAGAAAGAGCTAACAAGAAAGAGTTAGAGTTAGAGAGAGATGGGGGATCATAAAGAAAGCCGTATACACGTTCCCGCGTCGCACACCACCGTCACTGTCTCCCGTAGTTTGGCTCTGACTCGAAGAAGGAGAAAGCAATGCGATAAAGAAAGCAGAGAGGAGGATCATAAAGCTCTCTGTGCGCGATCTCGTGTGTCCACAGGGCACGGTCACTATCTCTCCCAGGAAGTCGAGTTGCGTCTCTTGTTCGTCATGATCGCGATCGTGGTCGTCGTGTTGTCGTTGGTCCTGGCGTCGTTGTTCTTGGTCTTGGTCTTGGTCGAGGAGGACCCGGGCCGTCGGCGTACGGTCGGTAAGGCTAGGTCCGCCAGCGGCGAGGAGCGTTTTCTTCGGTGCAAGCCGGTTGGACGCTGCTAAGGAAGGTGCTGGTTGGTCGGCGGCGCACAAAGACCATCGCAGAAACGCTGTATCGGCGGTATTTTGGTTTTGGCTCGGCTCGACCCGCGCAGTTCTGGGAGTGGAGTTCTAAAAACAGCAGAGGTAAGTCCTGCTCTCCCGCTGGCTGCTACGCTGGCCGCTCTTCTATCGCGTCGTCGTCTCCTCTATCTCAAGCTATCGGGAGCTATCGCGAGCACTCGCGAGCCGAACCCTCGCGAGTCGGTCCCGAACCGAATTTCTATACAGAGTCCGAGACTTAGGCTAGGCGTCCTGATTTGCCTTGCCCTGCCCTGATTTGCTTTTTCCCTGCCATGCCCCTGTTCGCCTTGTCTTGCTTTGTCTTTCACAATGGCTTTCACACTGTCTCTCTCTCTCTCTCTCTCTCTCTCTCTCTCTCTCTCTCTCTCTTTCTCTCGTCGTTGCGTCTCTGTCCGCTGATTTTCTCACTGGCCGATATCACCTCGGCTCGTTTCTCGGCTTCCTCTTCCCTCGGTGGTTGGTTTCCTCTTGGTGGCTCGCCGCGGACAAAACTCTTTACACGACTAGCCGATGCGATCGCTTCACCGCTCTTCTTATAACTCGCATACTATGCCGCCGGTTTCGTTCCCAGAACGCACCCGTTCCCTGACGAGAACCTTCTTCTTCTTTTAGGCACCCGCCTCGCCCGGCGCGGATTTATTTCTTCACCGGCCGACATTATTTTTGGGATCTTTTCACGGATCGCGAACACACCGTGAAGCGTTCCGACTCGTACATACAGCACGCGGGGCAGCTTCGGCCGCTTAGCCGTTTTGTCGCTTAGTCGCCTTTTACGCGCATCGCGTCCACCAGGAGCCGCGTTCACGACTCATCCGTCCGCGCTCGATCGTTCCCGCTCGCTTCCGGTCCATTCGATTTCCTTCTGGGCTCCTCGCTGATCGCCGGAGCCGCAGTTTCTCGCGTCGACAAGGACACTCGGACCTCTGCCGATTTTTCAAAGGATTATCCGTCCGGTTTTCGCAACCGCCATCGGGGATTCTACGTCGAGTCCTCCCGGAGTCTGTTTGACCGTTCGCTGATCCAGTTCGTCGATTAAACTTCCTCTTTGGTGCTCCCTGAAGCCTTTCCGGTCTCTCCCTACGACTCGTTTTATTTCACCAAAGTTCTTCTACTCCGGGACCCGTTGTACACGAGCGTCTTCTTCGACCGTCGCGACGCGACGGTTCTTCGTTCTCCGTACTTTAGCCTGATCTCTTATTGAACGATTTATTTTTCCCCTGTACAACTTCGTGATTTTCCGAACAGCGAGAAAACATTAAATGTGCAACCATGAGTACGTTTCTGCGACTAAGCGATTCTACTTGGTAAATTCTCGGCGAGCTATGAGCAAGTATCAGGTTGCATGACGTTCTTGTCTTTGAGTTTTCTCGAACATTCCCAGGGAATCGTGGACGGTCAGCTCGGTTCGATCGAGATCCTCCCGGACGGTCTACGCTCGAAAAGCGCGGTTAGGTTCGTCAAGGTTCGATCGAACGTCTTGCCAAGAACACGATCGCGTCACGCGGTTAGTCATACCGATGCGAGTGTGTAACCGACTGGTTCGACTCGTCACGTGAACGCGATCGACTATGTCGCGCGGCTGCTATCGATATCGGTATGTATCGATGTCGACGAAGCGTCGGGTGCTATCTTGTTGGACTCGATCACGAGGATCCAGGCGACCGTTGCCCGTTGCGATCTTCCCCCCTGCTTTCCGTTTCGAAATGCTTCCGTGACGCGCTCGGTTTCGCCGAAGAAATTTCCATCGCGAACGATCCACCGAGTATGTGGATCGCCGACGATGACCGCGTCGCATTCGTTCATCTGGCCTCTGCCGGTCACCTTGATCACGGTCCAAATTGCTGATACGCTACGACACACGCGTACCCGGTCCAAGCGCTCTTACGATGGCCGACCGTAACGGCGCGGCTCGCATTTCGTCGATCGTGAAAACGATCTCTCTCAACGCGGCAAAGTGTTTTCCTTCAGAGAGAAGAAATCGGCGCTCTGCTCGGCTCGCATGTCGTCAGTTTCGTCGATCGCGAAAACGATCTTTTCGACGGCGTCAAAGTATTTCTCTTCGGAGAGGAGGAATCGGCGCTCTGCTCGAGTCTGCTCGGCTCCGCTTGAGTCGCATTTCGTCGATCGCGAAAACGATCTTTTCTCACCGCGGCAGAGTATTTTTCCGCGGGGAGGAGAAATCGGCGCTATGCTCGAGCCTGTTCGGCTCCACTCGATTCGCATTTCGTCGTTCGCGAAAACGATCTTTTCCATCGCGGCAGAGTATTTTTCTTCGAGAGGAGGAATCGGCGCTGTGCTCGGGCTGTTCGAGTCTGCTCGGCCCCGCTCGGCTCTGCTCGATTCTAAAGGCCAAGAGTAGTTTACACGTTGGATTAGCTCTCCGGCACTTTCACTAGCCTCTTTTACGCGCGTTTCATCCTCGTTTCACCTCGCGTAATCTGCGAGAGAGTTATTTTCAGGGTAACTTTGCGGCGAGCGCGAAGGGTGAACGAGGATCAATTTGCTCCTCCGCAACCAGTCCGCTCGACCACCTTGAAACTGTTATAGTGATCGGTCTCGTACCCGTACCCTTTTTCGCGCTCCTTTCCTGCCCGTTTCAAAGACCACCGCCTCGACACGCCTCGTCCGTTTCGACGCGGGCTTCCGAAAAAACGACACGGTCCCCCGTCTTATTTCCTACGCTTCTCTCCGCGAGTTTCTGCGAGTAATCGCACGGAGATTAACGTTCTCCCAGCGATCGTCTATATTTAAAAGCGATTATCCAGATTTCGCTTCGCCAAGGATTCGGGATCAAAGACTGCCCCCTCCCAAGAAATTTTACCGCTAATGGCTGTTCGATTAGTCCCGAAAGAGAAACAAAGGCTAAGCTGGTGAAACGGTTCAATCGTACAATCGTCGACCGCTCGAGGCAAGGGATTCGCCTGGTTATCAGAAGGATTTCCACCGATCGAACCTGTTGCGTCCCCCGTGGCGTCGCGTCGATCGGTTTCGTTACCGTACCGCGAAACGACGAGGTTAGCCCAACGCCACCCCCGATCGCGTTTTTCTGTTCTCGCGGTGCGATTCACCCGGTGACGTCACCTCCGGACGTTTGGTCTCATTCTAAGGCGCGTTGGTCGGCTGCCAAGTGCGCAGACCGCACGTGCCTCGGTTAAATGGCACCTTGTGCTTGCTCCCGTCGCGGTCGTTTCGTTTCGTCTCGCCTCGCCTCGCCTCGTCTGGGCTCGTCTCGCTTCGCGATTATTCCGAACCCTTTCGTGATAGAATCGCGAGCAAACACACCGGTACACACCGTGGACTCGAGATTTTGCTCTTTCTCCGAGACGGAATTAGACGAGCAAAGTTCTCGAGGCACTCGTTCATCGTTGACAACGTCGAACGCGTTTGCTCGAGAAGTGTGCGAAACCTAAGAAACTGAACGTTGCCGAAAACCTCGAGGATTGGCTCGGCTAGGCGAACTTCGAACGTTGTCGATGAGAAAGAACGTCTGGTGCGATCCAGATTAGTCTGCAGAAGATTTCGATAGAGGGGGCGGCTTATCGAAAGTCTGGTGCCGCGGTACGCGCTCGTATTTTCTGAGAGAGAAAAGGAGAGAGTGCCTCGAGATTTTCCAGCGTCGGAACAAGATGTTTCTTAGCCGAAGGCGGCGCGGCGCGGCGCGGTGCGACGCGCGGTGGCAGGATGAGCGGATATCCGGTATGGCAACAGACGCCGCTTGGACCTCGAATGTCGTTGACGGAGGGATAGATAGACAGCCAGGCGAGCAGACAGGCGAAGCAACCCGCCTGGTTGTGCAGGGACCGTTTGTCGAGAAGTTTGCCGGAATCGTGGAGGTTTGGTGGCCACCTGGCATTTTCCTTCGAGCCTCTCCTCCTCGAGGGGCGATAGTTATGCTTCTTCTCCCTCGACTCGTCCCCGAATCTCTAAACCATCGTTCCGAACAGCGCTCTTCCACATCGTGCACGAGCGTTCTGGAAAAAGAGATACGTGAAAAATGTAAATTGTCGTTGAATTTGATCGGTTTCGATTCCGCTGGTCGAACCGGATTCCGTCATTCGAGATCGTCGGACGAGGATGTTGCGTAACGCGTGGGCGAAATTTCCGGGAAAAATGATCGCGTGAGAGCGATGAAAAGCCTTCTCGGAATTTTCCATCGGAGAGGGTCGGCTGGGGACGATCGATTCATTCCGTTCGCAACGCTTCTCCCGAAACTCGAGGCTCGAATTTTGCGAACAATTTTCGGCGAACTCTGCCGACATCGCGGGTCTTTCGCCAGGAATCGCGCGAATCTGTTCGAGAGCTGGTCGACTTGAACGCCGATTGCAACCCTTTTGCGGCCGTTCCGTTGTACGTGCGATAGAACGCGGTGAGCGGCGGTGCTCGCGCTCACGAGCCTGCTCGCTCCGGAGAAAGCGGGAAAAAAAGCGAGGAAAAAGGGAACGGTTAACTAGACGCGCGGATACCTTGGAGCAGAGTAAAAGGGATGTCGGCCCTCGTGGTCTCCTTTTGCTCGATGGTGCGAAGGAAAAACAATGCAGGTAACAAATACCTTCGGAGAGCCCGCGATCGATACAAATACACCCTGACACTGTGCCGTTCACCAGTCTTCCAGACGTACCGGTATCTCTTCTGTTGGACTTTGGCGAACCTGCGGTACCTGCAACCCTAATTTCTTTCGACGAACCGGTCCCCGTGGGCTCGAAGAGTTCGCGGTTCATCTTCGCTCGAAAGCGTATCGCTCGCTCGCTCTCTCTCTCTCTCTCTCTCTCTCTCTCTCTCTCTCTCTCTCTTCCTCTCTCTCTCTGTACCTTTCCCACGGATTTCGAAGAGAATCCCCGAGTTCTCGGCAACGCGTTTTTCATCTACCCACGTGTTTTTATAGATAGACGGGGCGCTCGACGATTCGAAACGATGCGCGAGCAATCGATATATTCTTTTAGTTCCGCGGCGTCGTTGGGAATAAGGATTTGGAAAGACAGCAAACCGTTCGAACTCTCAGTAAGAAATGACAGGCCAGTGATTCGGACCGCTTCAGGTTCGGCGAGGCGTTAATAAATTAGATGGTATCGAACGTCGGATACCGGGCAGCGTTCTCCGCGGCAACCGGTAACCGGCAACCGTGCAACCGGCAAACGGTGCATCATCAATTCTTCAGGAAAATCCGGGAAAGTCCATCTTCGTTAGAGCTAGGACGATGCGCGGCTTTAACCGCGTGACCCGGTCGATCGTGCAGTCATTTCGTAAATAGCCTCGCGCCCGAGAATGACAGAAACGAGAGACGGTCGTGCGAAACGGAAATAGACGTCGGTTCCTGTAAGTTATTCGCGAAATAATCGGCATTGCGATTAACTACGTTTCAACGAGTCGATTAGCCGGGGCCGTCGCCCGACGTTTCACCGATATTTCTCCTCCCGTCGTCCGACGGCCAATGAAAACCGACGTTCTTTCCCCGATTTTAGTTCTCCGCGGGTGCAAAATTCTCGCCGACCAACACGCTCTATATCTTCCAAAGCGACGTCGCCTCGCGACCATACCGACCGGTAAACCTTTGTCTCTATCCGGTTGCAATATTTTCTCCAACGCCCGCGCCTTCGTTACGCGTTCTAAGTCTTGCTGGATTATGCTGGTTCACGCGAGATGCTTTCAGGGAGAACGCCGTCGAACGGCAGAAACGCTCGATAGAGACGCCTCGTCCGCGGATCTCGACATGGGGGAACACGGTTGCCTCGATCCAGTCGATTGTGAGAAATAAATTCCGTTTCCTGCCTTTCACCCCGGATCTCGGGAAGGAAAAGACTGGAGACTCGGAGCCGCGTTAAGGACATTCCTCTCTCCTTCGAATGGACACCGATCTACCGCTGTACACGGGGAACATTATTTTCTCCGCTCTCTGCTCTCCGACGGGAGAGGGAGGATCACTTCTAGGACTCGCGAGGTTCACGCTGGTGCCCAAACGAAACGGTAGTATCCCCCGAATGTCAACCCGTAGGAAGTTGTCAATGGCGGACAGCGAAATCCGCGTTATCGGCTGCTGTCCGGGGAATATTAATTACTTATCTATGTCCCGTTTCTCGCGTCTTTTCGCGCTCGGTCGACGAGATCGATAGGCTAGGATATATTGAACACTTGCCTGCTGGCTCTCTTTCTCTCTCCATCTCTCTCGCTCTCTCTGTCCTTCTCTTTCGCTCTCTCGACGGGTTAGGTTATCCGACCTCTGTAGGGGGACAGCTACATTGCAGCTCATGCATAATACATACGATCCGACCTGGAGTAGATTTATATTTACCCGCAGCTGGGATAATTCGTTAAATATCGACAGGCATTGCCGGCTCTTGTCGAGCTTTTTTCGCCTGGACGATGATTCGACAGGACGTTTTTCCTCGGTTTCGTTTCGAGTTGATATCCCGTCTTTTTCTCTCTTTCTCTCGGCTTCTTTCTTCCTTTTTTTCTCTCCTCCTTCGTTCGTTCCTCGTCTCTCGTTCTTATTCCCTTTGGTAGCGCGTATCGGTTGTCTCTCCTTCAATTTGCCCCTCTCGGCGGATGGAACACGATCAGCGCTCCTTTAATGGATAATATCTCGTCAGTCTTTTCCTACAACTCGCGCGACGTCTATGCCGATGCCGATCCCGACCGTCCTCGTACAAGATTGTGTATTTCAATCTTTTTTCGCGCTATCCGATCACGCGCGTTCCTCTTTCTCTCTCTCTCTCTCTCTCTCTCTCTCTCTCTCGTTCGCGTTCTAATAATTTTCTAACGCGATCCCTCCCGGGATCGTCCTCTCTTAGTCCACCCAGCTTCGATAACGCGTTCGCTATCCAGACGCGGGCAAAAATCCCCTCGAACGCCGTTTCCAAGAGGTCTTTGGTTCGCGTTTGCTCACGTTTGCAGTTTTGAGGATACCTGAATACAGTAGACTCCCACTTAACCGGCCTTTATGTGAATGATCCTCGGGCAGAACAAACAATTTAGTCGGTGCAGTGGATCTAAAAAGTACTTGCACATTATATTTTCGATTCTCGAGAAACTTATTAAATTATATAGGAGAACCGTAAGCCTGGACCGATCTTGAAGTGTCTACCTGCGCAGAGGAGTGTTCAGGTTCCTCTAAGATATTTTTACATGATCTAGCATGTGGGAAACCGAGGACAGATTTTTCTACGATCTTTTTCCCGCTGACACAGAAAGAACCGGGACTGCTGGCTAGCGGGAGGGTTAGATTAGGGAGCTTCCATCCACCCTTTCATCCGCGCGTCGCTTCATCTGCGCCCCACGCGTTTCACCCGCCGTCGCTCGAGATTCGAAATTCTCGGCTCGTGTCCCCGGTCCGCGATCGGAAACCAAACAATTTTTTCTGAAACATTAATTCTGTTAGAATTCTGTTGGACGATAGAAATTGGCTGGGGACGATACCTACCTCGCAACCGAATCGCGAATCGTTCATTGACGCCCACGGGCGGGAGCATAGATGAACGAGCTGGGAAATATGTATTTAGCGAAAACAACAACAGGTATTTTTGACGACCCAGGTACCGATCGATCCGCCGAGCCCGGTGCGCGTAGTAGTGCTTTAGTTTCGGCTATGAAAGGCTCTGAATCGCAGCGAGGTATTATATAACGCCGCAAATAACCAAATTCGAGGCGTCGAAGCGAAGAGCTGAAACGCGGATCCCTCGATTCAATTTCATTTCGCGCAGCAGCTGTCAGGCGGATGCCTCGCGAATAACTGATGGAACGTAACCGCTACGCCTGCGCTCGCTCGCTTCGGCTTGGCCATCGGTTGTCCCGTCTCGTCCCGTCTCATCTCGGGTAATATGCATCCTCGCGAATCATCGAGAAACCGATGAAATCGTATCGCCGATCGCGTCAATTTTCCATGCGTTTTCCCTTCGGAAAAATACGCGACGGAGGGTTGATCATCGGAAGAGCAGCGCTGAAATGTTGCGAATAATTCATACGGCGGAAATTAGACGAGAATTAGACTAACTGGTCGAATTTGCGCTGGCGCACACGGCCGAGCGCGTCGGACGTTCGTTTCATCCGAATCGACACGATTTTGGCAATTTCACCTTTGACTTTTCGTGCCGTTTTGCTCGGCGAGGCGGCTGCGAAAAGCCGCGGAATATTTCAACGTTTCCTTATCGATTAGAATATTTTTAAGATTACCGAGTACCA
The DNA here is from genome assembly GCA_028454255.1 of Halictus ligatus. Classification (NCBI taxonomy): domain Eukaryota; kingdom Metazoa; phylum Arthropoda; class Insecta; order Hymenoptera; family Halictidae; genus Halictus; species Halictus ligatus. The sequence continues at coordinate 11,220,324 of CM052129.1, forward strand.
ATCCTCTCTCGGATCCCCCGGTTCCTCCGCTTCACCCCCAAACGGACATTGATCGGGACGAGGAGATGATTATTCGATCTCCCGGACCTAGGAGCAGGTTCTGTTACTCCCGAGTCCTCCGCCATTTCTCTGTATATATATGTCGCCAAGGCCTGGATGATAAACGTCGCGGAATTATCCCTACTACCGCGAGGTATAGCTCGTGAGGGGCCACGAAGCTCGAGAAGCCTCGGTAAACATAATACCGGTCGGGTATGTCTCTTGGACGATACACGACGCCGGCATGACCCGCGTTGTTGACATACATCGAGAATTCATTGTGCTCGGAAAGTATAACAATCGAATCAAAATTTCGATTTGCCAAATTTCTTTGCGACAAAGTCGCGAGACGACATCTCTCGACTTTGGGAGATCGAGGAAAGAATGCCGGAAATGATGATTGGCTCGGGGAAATGATGCTATCGGTCCGATCGATCGACGGTTGGAGTTCGGTAAGCGGTGTGTGGACAGTGTCTATAATGCGATCGTTATTTTCATCCTGCGACGTACACTTTCGGAGAACGCAGCGACGGGCTCCCCGTAAAACGTACGTTAGATTCTTTAACCACGCGTTATTTCTGGCCGGCGAAATATTAATAAAGTGTAAAGATACCACCACCGTAACGCGCTGCTATCTAAACTTTTTACGGACACGATTTACGTCGACCGTCCGACGCCATTTAGTGCACAACGGTCGCGGCCGGCCTTTATGAATGACTCGTTCGACGCATTTCGCTCGCGTTTCATCAACGATTTGTTTCCTCGTATCCTTTCGCCGCTTTGACTCGACCGTCGAAAATAGGCTTCGCGTTCGATTCATCGGAGCGGTATTCAATTCGCTCGGGCGGACACTCGTCTGAATGTAAAATCGACGCTCTATGTGGGAATACTAGGAGCCACCGATTACGTACTTTCATGACTGTCCGTTGATGGGAAGAAAGCAAACGGGAGGAGCGGGGAGAAGGAGAAAATTCTGATCGGTTATCGGATATATACAATTTGGACAGTACGCGAAGAGTATTTTTGTTCGGCGTTCAACTTTAAAACCGTGTATTCCTATCTTTCGAACGATCGTCGATCACGGAACGCCGTATCCTTTCTCTCCGGTTCCGGTTCCAGTTCCGGTTTCAAGTCCGAAAAGATGCGGTAAGAATCTCGAATCGGGGGGAGCGAATGGGTAATCGATGGGTAATCGATGGTACGAGTAACGATTATGCCGGTGTAGTTCGGTCGAATTTGTTAAGCTAAAAGTCGAGGATAATAAAGTCGTTGAGCGCACACGGTCGAAGCTGGAATGCCAGCACGACTGTTCTGGCTGGAAGAGGCGCGCATGCGTCGCGCATGCAGCGTCACGCCAATTGGTCCGACGGCGTCTGACGTAGTTCTCCCGGCCGGCCAATCAGCGGTCGAGCCTCGTCGACGTTAGTTCGGCGTGCCGAGGCGAACTTCAGAGGCGAGGTGGACCGACTGGTATGTGCGACACGGCCAGCCTCCCCTCCATTCCTTCTCTCTTTCACTCTCTTTCTCTCGATCTCGCGCGTTCCCTCGCTCACACCGGCCGTCTCTCTCCCTCTCTCGGTCCCTCCGTCTGGTTCGCTCGGTCTCTCTCTTTCTCCTGTTCCCGTGTTCTCCACGCGACTTCCTCAAATCTTTATTTCAGGCTCGACCGCGAACTGGTCGAGGCGCGCGGCCCGCTTTTTTACCGTCCGATACGACGCTTCTAAATTTGAATCTTCTACGGAGCAGTGCGAATCGACGGCTCGCCGCACGTGAAAAATATTTTAAGAAAGCCGTGCGTGTTTCTAGTCATCGTTTCTAGTCAGCCAGGATATTCTAACCTAGCTAACCTGGTTTCTGGCCGAGCTGTTTCTCACCGTGGTATCGCATCGAACGTACGACAACGACGACGACAACGTCGACATCATCAGGGGTTTTGCGCGAGTGTGGCAACTTGTTAAATAAACACCGGATCTCGAAAGGAACGCGCGAGTGATATTCGACCGAACAAGAAAACTATCGATACGTCGCGCGTCTCTCTCTCTCTTTCCCTCTCTCTTTCTCTCTCTCTCTCTCTCTTACTCTCTCTATATATATATATCCCTCACGATATATCGAACAAGGACCAGGCGAGAGAGGAGCAAGAAGAAAAACGAAAGAGAAGAGAAGGATTGAGATCGAGAAAGTTTTTAACGATCGTCGTCGTCGTGGTTGCCGCCGTGGTCGTCCAAGTCGAGCTCGAACCCCGAGCACCAAGTCATAAGTCGTCGTAGTTGCAACAAAATACGTGTTTGACGAACCCGACGAACCGAGATATCCCGGCGTGCAAAGTGACGCGTGTTGATTCAATCGCCAGAAACGAGTGCAAGTTGATTCGTGCCAAAAGGTTCGTGCGTCTTGTTTCTACGTAGCGGTTTTAAAGAGAAGTTTTGTTTTGATCTTAAAGTTGTACCTTTCGCGAGGGTGTTAGTGGGGAGATATCGATCGCGGGACCATTGACGTCCGTTCTGGAGAACGAGCTTTTCTCCTCGCTCCTTTGACTAGGCTAACCTCCCGATAATTGTATTTTCTCACTAGTAGCTACATACGTACCCGTATATACTACACCAGGTCTATATATATATATATATATGTATATATTCACCTGTACACGTACATGTGCATATGCATCCACACATATAGATATATATCCACAGATATTGCATATTCCACGCATACACGGAGACGTACGCGTACACGTAGAAGCGTGCACGTACTAGTACGCGAGAACACGAACACGGACACGAACAACGTAGACGTCGAGGCGCGCGTGTTGCATTCTATGTGTGTACCTGCTCGAACGAGAGAATTAGATGTTGGCAGACGAGAAGGTTGAAAACCGTGGCTGTTACTGAGTAAAACCGTTCTGGTGACCGATGGAGACTATACCTCGTATCTCTGGTTCAACGTTTACAGAAAACAAGTGGATCTCCAAATAAACGTAAACCGCGCGGCAACGTCGTCGGGGTAACCTTCATGGTAATCTACGGGATAGTCGACGCAGCGCACCGCGAGACCAACATATTTGCGAGATAAATGGAAATATTTTAGACACGAGGGCACGTTTCGTGGCTCCGCGTCGGGGAACCCGAGTGCCCGGTTACGATTAGTGATCGGTCAACACATCTGTGCAGGAGTGCGCGCGATCTCGCCATCTTTGTTTTGATATCGATTCAGTGCGCGCAAGAAGATCGATCGATTGGCGAACGGACGTCGAGATGCTCGACTGATCGAGTTCGTATCGAGTCGGTGAGTTATCGAATCTGAATCTTTACTCCGATTAATCTAATCGTTACGATCGCGGTATCGATTTCGTTCGAAAGGTTCTCGTTTTGAAAATTCCCGCGGTTCTATCGACGGACCACCACCGTGTATGTAGCAGCTGTGTAGACTCGAGCGAATCGAATGCAACCGCGCGCGTTACAGTGTAGGAGGAGCCAGAAAGAGCGTCACGAGTTCACGCCGCTTGAGGAGATAAGGTCGATCCGGTCGTATTATAAATTAACCAGCGAACCGAATGATTCGGTAAAGTTCAACGTATCGTACACGAAATCCACGTGGACCCCGCCTGATAAAACGCTCGTTATCGCGACCCGCAACCAAATCGGTATATCGAATTAAAATAGTTGTACCGCCACTTGACTCGGCTCGGCCGAACCGGCGCGGCGCGGCGGCAGCTCCCATTCAAATCTCCCGCCAATTTCTTCGCGACCTATCTTGCTCGCTGAAACAATATCGGCGAAATAAAAATATGCGGACCACGATCCGACGGAGAACTAATTGCGCGATAAATCACGACTGATCGATAGAGAAGGAAATATTATTGTTTTTATTTTTCAAGGTAGATACTCGTAAGAAATAACGTTCGATGAGACGTGTACGACGTATGTATGTACGTATATAGAGGAAATACACGCTGGTCGCTGACCCTCGGTTCTCGTTCTGCGCTGTTGTATTATAAACCGAATTCGATCGGACGACAGCTCGAGCGGCAACCTCCTCCTCCTCCTCTTCCTCCTCTTCCTACTCTCCTACTCCTGCTCTACCTCCTCCTCTTCCTCCTCCAGTTCTCGTCGCCTACTGTGTCCCTATTGTCACCGGGTGCGCTGGAGAAAGCTTCCACCGCTTTTCCCGTAAACCTCCCTCGGTCTCGCAGCATCGTAGGCAATAATCATAGTTTCGTGATACGGGGGCTACCGTTCGGTGCCTGTTCGAATCACAAAAGGCGTTCCTTTCTTCGTGAACACAGGTGGCAGTATTTCTATAGGTTACGTTAAAAATAACAATTGTTAGAACGGTAAGATACATCGGCGGTCTTTTCAAGCGTTTGTTCGCGTACCTGTTGCAAGCAGCATGTCGCGCGCGTTCTTCGATAGGCTCTCGACGCGTTTCGGACGAATCCGTGTTTGCACGGATAATCGAAAAATTTTTTGAACAGAGACTATCGCGGCGGTGGAATCGTCAATTTCTCTCGTTGCTATTATTTCCCCGGCGTACTATAGTTAGGTGCGACGTGTCTGTCATCTGGTCGATGGCACGAACGTGTACCGTCTCGTTTGTATGTGTAAGTACTCGTGTGCTCCTGTCCGATTCGCGCTCGATGGAATCGTCGACGATAGCGATTTATATTCACGCGATCGAATCTTTGTGCGCGTCCTTTTCCGTTCCGCATGAATTGCAATTGGATCGTTTTTTTTCTCGTGAAAAAATACTTTCCCCTCCCTGGGGGAAGACGGAGTTATGTGGGACTGTCCCCGGGGTGTATCCCCGGAGACTACCAGCTAAAAACTCACGCCCACGTAAGGTAAAGAGGAGGTGCTTGGATCACGCGAGTACTCGACAGGACGCAATTGCAATCAGATCTCTGAACGCGTTAATTGCGGCGCGTGTCCAGCAGGGAGGTTTCGATCCGTCGATCTCGATCGATGCTCGTCGTATCTCGTAACTCGTAAAACCGGCGTCACGGATTGGATCGCGCACGATCCGGTCCGATCGCCGAAAGTCCGTGGATCCGTGGACCGCGACATACGACAATTATACTATATCGGCGACGATACAACATAATTTCGCGATGCAGAGGATAGCCGGTCGGCGACAAAAATAACAACGGGTTGCCCGTGAAACGCGCGCGTTAATTCATATAGCAAGAGAGATCGCGTGCTCGGAATGAATGAAAGGGGGGCTTCGGTAAATATAGTTGATGGGGCTTAGAATTAGAACGAAGTTAAAGCCAATGTTTTTACTAGAGCCGGCCGCCGACCACCACTCCAAATACTCGAGTACCCGAGTACTTGAATCATCGAATCGAACCAGGCCCGCTTCGTTATTCGAATACCCGGTGTACCGATCGATTCATCGAGTTCAATCGATTCATCGAGTTCAGTCGATTCCTGGATGACCGATTCCACCGAGCACGATACAGCACCGCCGAAACAGTTTGAGAATTCGTGATCGAGGATCTATTTCGGATAAATAAATAAATAAATAAATTTCCAGAGATCCGTTCCGACGGACGGATGTTTGAACGGTGGTTTAGGGTCGCGACATTCGATTAATCGATACGACGCGCGACGCCTCGTGAGATAATACAGTGAATTCTCGATATATGTCAACGACACGGATCTTGCCAGTGTCATGTATCGTCCAGGAGACATACCCGAGCCGTGTTGTGTTTACAGAGGCCTTTCGTGGTATATCCCGCGGTAGTGGGGGCAATTCCGCGGCGTTTATCGTCCAGGTATGAGCGACATATATATAGAGAAATCCCTATAAATGGAACGGTCAGTGGTTAGTTGCGGCGCATGATCTTAGTAATCTGTCCGAGGCGTGTTGTATCTAATCGTTTCTGATGCAAAGCTAATTCGACTTTTCCTAGTCATCCGAGGCGGACATCGCGTCGGCAAGTTTTTATCGGTGATTATCTCGACGAACGCGGCGGACGTCGATTATCGGAGTCAGTATTTCGCTAAGTTGTTTGCACCGCATTTCTTTTAGTTCGAGAGTGGGGTACAATGTTTACTCTATATATGTCCCGAATGCCTATCCGATAAAAATACCAGAACTATCCCCACTGCCGAGAGACCTCGATCGCCGAGGAGTGTAAGGTCGCGTGGATCAAAGAACAGTATCTTCTGGCCGACATATGTCCGTGGCTGGACCCGTGTTGTTGACATGTATCGAGAATTCACTGCACATACCTGGACCTATTTACTTTGCGAGTGCGAATCGATTATTTGATCGCGTCGGTTCTTCGAGAAAATGTTGCCGGCCAAATGGCGGAAGCAAATACATAATTGGGACGCTGATGCAATTGAGAGAACACGACCGCCTAATAAACGACCTACCGATCGATCGATCGATAGGCCGATCGGTAGGCCGATCTTACCGCTTTATCGTCGACAATTAACGTGCGTAATAATCGACTTTGTCGTCGCAGTTTCCCTCGAAAGTGCACTGAGAGAGCGCGTCGAATTACGGTCACCTGGCTACCCCGTGGCAATTTGCTCTTAACGACGGCGAAGAAAAACGAAAGAGAACCGGAAAATCACTGCGCCCGACGTTTTTCCAACGAAACACGGTGGCTGCCGGCAGATAACTGCGATCTCGAGCATCGCGGGCCATAGATGTCCTCTATAATCATTGGATGATCAGTTCGCTCGCATGAAAAACGTAATAAACCTTAATTGGCGCGGCGCGGCGTCGCGTATACGGGATAGCCATGCATTTACGGGTGCATTCTTCGGGGGATAACACCGATGCGTAAACGTATGGATTTCATTTTGGTTACTATAGACTCGACTCGACTCGGAGGGAGATCAATCACATTACAGTGTTTACTCGATATATGTCCAAAACTCTTAGGTCTAACCAGGGACATATTATCGTTCGGGAGATGCTATACGGCAATGGGAATACTTCTGGGACCTTTATCGGCTAGTCATTTGGGACACGGTAAACACTCCGTACCCCACGGAGCAATCTGTCGGATTTCACGAAGCCGCGCCGATTCTCCGGTCGTTGTTGTTGCCGGAGCTCGCTTCGGGGAAAATTTCAACGGTGAAATGCCGTTGTTCGAGCAAACAGGATCGAGCAACTTTCGCGATTCAACTATCTCGCAAAACAAAAAGAACCGTCCGCGCGTCGGTCCGAGGAGCAGAGGGTGGCGGAAGAGAGGGTGTCGGCGAGGGGCAGAAGGATGCGAGAATTGCGAACGAGAGACCCATAGAAAAGCGGAGCAGAGTAGTTGGCGACGCGCGCGACAGAACTGGACCATGCGTTAAAACCTGCCGGGCAGCATAAAGCACGTGTCGCTTTTCCGCGTATCGATTAACGTTGCGAGAGGCGAACCAGGCGAACCGAGCGAACCAACTTCGATGACACGTGAAATTTGACGGAAAACAAACCCAGCATTGCTCCATTGAAACCTCCGTTCGCCGATCGAGATCGAGTTACAGTCGACAAAAATTTCTCTGTCCGCTTCGCCTGTACATGCCTCTACGAACGCGTAGCTCTCCCATAGCGTGCAGGTTTCCGTTTGATTCGCGACGATCCAGCGACCACGGGAAAAACCTTGTGAACGGCGTCGACCGATTCCTGTTTTCCGTTGGATGAACAACGAGAAAAATACAGTGTACCATTTGTCTTTCTGTTGCAGCGTTTTTAATATTCCATCCAGTGGTTCCGAAGAGCTGTCCCTTCTCCGCAGCGTCGTGCAAAAATGGGTCGGAAGAAGATTCAAATTTCGCGCATCACGGACGAACGGAATCGTCAGGTACCGTCCTAAACTCCAACTCTCCATTGACATCGAGATCGACCCGATTCGACCGAATTTCCACGCTCGTTCGATCGGCGATCTAGAGCCCCTCGATCGCGAGTCGCGAAACAAAAATTGTAACAACGAAGGATTAATATTTACACGCGGCTCAATCGGTCTATGCGGCGATTGGATCGCCACTCGAAATGATTGATCGCGCCGCGGTTCTGCGCCGATCCGATTCCTATCCGTGTGAATCGCGGTGTTCCTCGTTCGAGATCAAACACCGATACACATCGACATGCCAGTGTTCGCGCACGCGTCGAGCGCTACCCATTTTTCTCCGTCCGGTTATCTTATCGGGACGAAATGAATTCGGCAGGTATTAAACCGAGTAATCCGAAACTATGTAAACAGATGACAAGGGGGCAATTACTTTCGCAGGTGGCAACGAGCCGATTCGAAATCCGTCGAACCCTCGATCCATTCGTCGAGCGCACGGTTGTTTTTCCCTTTTCCGTCGAATCGAGGCGTTTCGTCCCCGAGGGTGTCTCTTAGGGTTCCAGTGATTAACGGAATTTTTGTCGGCCAACAGGTGACCTTCAACAAACGGAAATTCGGAGTGATGAAGAAGGCGTACGAGCTGTCCGTGCTCTGCGACTGCGAGATCGCGCTGATTATCTTCAGCTCGAGCAACAAGCTGTATCAGTATGCGAGCACCGACATGGACAAGGTTCTTCTCAAGTACACCGAGTACAACGAACCCCACGAGTCCCTGACCAACAAGAATATCATCGAGGTGAGCCGATTTCTCCTGAGTAACGGTCAAGGTTCCAGAGGGGAAACCGAAAATCGCTAGAGTCCACCGGCGCCACCGTTTCGCCCCCCATCTTGCTCACGTCGAATCGACGAACCGATCGGTCGAACGATCCAGGAATCCAGTCCTCGATAAGATTTCGCGGGGATTAGTCGTTACCGCGGTTGTTATTCGGCAACGGGAAACAACGAAAACGCGGAATCGGAACGTAATCCGTTGACGCGCGTAAACGTTTACGGTCGTTCTCTCGTAAAAGAAACGAAAAGCCGTCTGTTTGGTCGGGTTTTTTGTAAACGAATCGATAGACGGTGCGCGTTAACGGTTGAACGCTTTATCGTAAAACGGATAGAAACCGGAGCCCTAACCGAGAGAAGAATGTTTCAAGAAGTAAAAGAGAAAAAGCGAGAACGTCGGATCGTTTTCAAAGTACGATTTATAGGATCGGCCGGATGGTGTACCGGCTATCCCCGGTGGATCGTGTACCGGTTAAATGAGAGATTTCACAGTGAAAAATTACACGATCCTGTCGGGCATCGTCGCCGCTTATTAACTTTTTCACCGACCGATCATCGAAATTACGCGAGATTGTTGTAAATATGCCTGCGCGTGCAACACGCCCTTCCTGTCGGGAATTTCCTACGATATTTTCGATACGAGACCATCGAAACCACCGGGTGGTCCGGTTCAAACCGATAATACTTGGTTCAAGCATTCGATTATGTAGATCAATTTCTATACTATTCCAAGCATTTCCTTCGTTCGAGCAGTTTTAGCAATCCTATTTTACAATTTGTTAACACGTTATCTACCAAAGATTATTTCATTATTTTGGGAAGCAATAGCAAAAGCAATTACTGTCGTGACGTAAATGAATACATAATTTCCTATGTAAGAGAAGTATTAGGGGGGCCAATAAGTAATCAATTATTTTGAGATCTAAAACAAACTTTGTAGTGAATTCCAGTTTTTATTTCTTAATTTATTATATAATCTCCATCATTATCGAGGACAGTTTGCCATCTTTCCTGCAAATTTTCAATCCCCCTCTTATAGAAATCCAGGGTTCGTGAAGCAAAATATGACTCAAGGTATCTCCTTACATTTTCTACAGAAATGAATGTTTTATTTCTTAAATAACGCTCCAGAGATCTGAAAAGATGATAGTCAGAGGGAGCAATATTCGGTAAGTACGGGGGGTGCGGTAAAATTTCCTATTGCAATTTTTTGATTTTTTCCTGAGTGAGTTTCTCTGTATGGGGCCGGGCATTGTCAATTTGCAGTATTACACCCTTTCTATGAACTAAAGATGGCCTCAACAACTCAAAGTGAATTATGCCACGACAGTCCCACCAAATGCACAGTAACACCTTTCTAAGTGATAAGCTAATGGTTGATTATCATAAAGAATCCATTTTTCATCTTCGGTAACGATTCTGCTAAGAAATGGGTCTCTACGAAATCTGGATAGAAGTGCAAAGTGATCGACGAATATTCTTGTTGGTCTCAGATAATTGATGCGGTACCCATATTCCTTGCCTATATGCCTTTCCCATTTCGTGTAGGTGCCTTTCTATAGTTGACCATGTGGACCCAAGGCTTCTCGATAATTCTTGTATACTTAATTTTGGATCAGCTTCCACTAGAGATTTTAGGGTGTCATTATCAAATTCAACTGTTCGTCCACTTCGAGGCCTGTCGGAGAGATCATAATCACCAGCAGCAAACCTTCTGAACCAACGTTGACACTTGTTGACCTTCAATACATCTCGATAAACAGCGAAAATGTTCTTTGTTGTGTCCGTTGCATTAAATCCCGTATGAAAATGAGAAAGTATGCAATGTCGAATATAATCCTCGGAAGGTACGGACGCCGCCATTTTATTACAGGGTTGTCAAAAAAATTATACTTTTCAGAATATTTTGAACGCTGCTTTACCAAAACCTGTAAAAGAATACGTGTTTCCTATTCAACGATCGGTACAGGACTGATGGGAAAACAAATTTGTTGCAAATAATTGATTGCTTATGGGTGCACCTAATATGTTCAGCTTCCTTCTGGAACAGCACAATCACTCAAAATCCTATTAACTCTTTGCGGCACAGGAATTTTATCGGGTTTTGAATGAAACAAAATTGAAATATTTTTATTAAGGTATAACATCATGTAAAAACTTAACAAAATAGTAATAGTCAATTAAATTTGTTGTTATTGGGCGCAGCTCAAATAGTCCCACCGTGCCACATAGAAAAGACGAAATATAAACCAATGCACATGCAGCTATTGCAATATTTCGAGGTGGGTCTAGAAATGTCCCACCATGCCGTAAATTACATCCAAAAGGTGGGACACTTTTAATCCCACCGTGCCCCAAAGAGTTAATAGGCTTCCCGTAGATGAAGCGTTAATTGCTAATGGTCTACAACGGACCAGCCGTTTCGGGCTCCGTCTGTCCATCGGAATTTTTCGGAATCGTTTAAAATTCCAACGATTACCTTGCCGTTGGTAAGAGATCGGAAAGCATCGACGCGTTCTTCAAGGTGGCGCCGTGGACGTTTCTCGTAGGCAATTTTACGCGAATCGAGCACAGACGGATCGTCGTTCGCCCGCGAAACGCAACGTAACCACTTAGCACCTTATCGACGGATGACTCGATACCGCGTCAAATTCAATATTGCCATCTGTCACGGGTGACGTAAAGATGCGTCGAACGAGTACCGGGCACGGATGCGTCCATCGTATCTGGCGTGGACCCGTTGGCGTCGACAAGGCCGTTTAACAAATTGTCGGCCGCGATAACCGGTCCACGTTAGGCGAATTTAAATCGACGGAAACCATGGTTGCCGACGAATCGCGTTCCTCGTGCAAGATTCATTAGGCGAGCATTGTCTCTGGTGTTGACGGAGCCGGTGATCGGCCGGCACGACTCGTTTGCGCTTCAGGGCTAACGTATCGTCGTCCGTATGCGATTTCGTGTGGAACGCGCGAGCAGTTGTATACACAAACGAGTTTGTCGCCGATCGCCGCGCGACGCCTCGGTCGGCGAGAGTGCCTGGAACGAGTCTGATATTAGAGAAAGAGTGAGCGAGAGAGAAAGAGAGGGGGGTACGTGTGTGCGTGAGAGAGAGAGAGAGAGAGAGAGAGAAAGTGAGAGCGAGAGGGAGAGAGGGAGGCTAGCCAGCCGACCAGCTTCTCCGCTGTTTAGCGTTAAATTAACGTGCATGCGAAGGTTGAGTGCCCTCGGGCGGTGTGGTCACGTGAACCTGTCTGCTGACACTTGCAGGCACTCAACAAGAAGGAACATAAGGGTGCCATGTCGCCAGAGAGTCCGGAGCCGGACGCGATCGAGTACAATCTGACTCCGCGGACCGAGGCCAAATACACCAAGATCGACGAGGAGTTCCAACTGATGATGCAGAGGCACCAGCACAACGGCACCCGCGTAAGTATCACGGCCAGTCAGGACTCCTTTTCCCCCATGTCTCCGACTCCTGTTCGTCTTCCTTTATCCTCCACCGTTGGCTAGATCCTTGACGGTCTCCTGGTGCTTACATTTTATCTCTCGATCGAGATCATCATCCCGGATCTTTTCGGTGAGATCTGCACGGGCATCGAATACCGGATACGCATACGCACACGTTTCCGTTTCTTGGCCAGCGTAGCGCCCCACCTCCTCCCCATGAGAATCTGCCGCGCAGAGTTTTCACATGAGCAACAGTCTGTGTGATTACCTTTCAACGGTGTACCAAACAATCTAGCACCCAGCGTGATCGGACGCGCGAATTGTCGGCGGCGCGACCTGGATTTAATTCGCGGCGTTCGCTACGCTGTTCAACGATGTCTTATGCTTCATTATTTTGCGTCGTACATACGTCCGACATTGACACGATCTTGTGCGCTAGGATCGCATAGTTTGAAAAGAAGCTCGTTTAACATTTTACCGACCGGAAGCCTATTAATCGGCTTCTGGTCCCTACACTTATCGACCGGTGGCCTATTAATCGGCATTTGGTCCCTACGCTTACCGACCGATAGCCTATTAATCGGCGTTTTGTCTCCGACGCTTACCGACTGGTGGCTTATTAGTTTATTAATTTATTAGTCTATTAATTCCGCCGGCAAAATGTGGTTACTGATCTGCCTAGTATAATCTGATCCGTAATCGGTTGCCGTGGCAGTACAGAAACAGAGCCGGTGTCAGGGAAGCATTTGTGGTCGTGTGAAGTAATAGTTTACCGGTCGGTAAAAGTGTTAAACGATTCAAACCGCGGCGCGGAGTTGAATCGCGAACAACAAAACCGGCCGCACGTTGGTATCAGTCGCCTAACCGTGGCGTGTTTGATTTGATACGATTCCAGGCAATGGGACAGTCTAATTACACTCTACCTGTATCCGTACCAGTGAACAGTTTCGGCGAATCTCTACTTGGATCTAGTCCCCAAATGGCCCATACCAGCATTTCTCCGCGGCCGTCGTCTTCTGAAACAGACTCAGGTACTAGGTCGTGTCCCAGCGGTTGCTCCGGATCGTCAACGCTCAGAAATTATCAGCTTCCCGATCGGTTTTCTTTTCCAGTGTATCCACCTGGAGGGATGTTGGAAATGAGTAACGGATATCCTCCGTCGGCGTCGCCGCTGGGAGGTTCACCTAGTCCCGGACCTTCGCCGGCGTTAGGTGTCGGAGGAGGCAGCGCGAACAAAGGCAGCAATCCGTCTAGGCATTCGCCGCAACCTCCGCCTCCACCACCGCCGCCTCATCCTCACAGGACTAATCTACGAGTAGTTATTCCAACACCTCTTACGCAACCCCTTTCCGATGACACTAGTTACGATGTAAGTGTTGGAACATAACACGAACGGTTGGACATACGAAAGATTACGCGAAGCTCGAAAAAAAAAAAAAGAACGATCGTCCCACTCGAAACGGAAGTGGGTCTTCCAATCGAACGACCAGTAGAGAAAGCTTTTCGCTACGGTCTTTGCTATGTCCAATCTTCAAATCGTGTATGCGTACTGTGCGTGCCGCACAAGAAGTCCCGTGAAAGGAATGCGGGGCTTATTGGTCAAAGAGGAAGGGGCACGCCTCTAACTGCTCTATTGGCTGAAGCAGTGACACATGCTATGTAGCGTGTGACGTAAAAGCCTAAGCATTAGACTACTGGAGCGTCAACGGTGGGGATATAGACGGAACGAGCGGATGCTCCCTTTGCCCTTGTGTTGTCCCAAGAGACTTCTTGTGAGGCACGGACAGTACATCGTTGAACGTTCTGGCAGGTGTCACCGGTTGCAACGGTGACCCTTGGATCACGACGCATCCTTCTAATCCGTGTCTCGTTTCTCTTTTGTTGTTCGCGATACGCAGAGCGGCCATGCGCAATCTGCATTGAACACACCGGTAGTAGCGCTACAAACGCCATCGGTCCCAGCCGGATACTCTAGTTTCGGACCAACGGATTATTCCTCGGACCTCGGGAGTTTAGCCTGGTCTCATCAGAGGTACGTTGATGACTTATCAATGTATTCGGCAGCCACCATGTCCAGCATCAGGTAAATCATATTTCATAATTGTTCTTACAAAAAAAAAATGGCCCCGTCCTAGAACTGTGTCACGATTCTCTAATATTATCGTCCGCTTGAGGCCTATAGCTTTTTCCGGCTTCGAGCGACGTTACCCCGGTGTAAATCGTACTGTACCTTGACGATATCTGACTCCGGGTTCACCTCTATCCGAGCTACGGTCTCACGTTCATCTACGATATAACATTTTACAAAGCGCGAAAGCGTTCGGGATCGAGTTTGCAAATTCTACTATCAATCTGTTTTCGCGACACACGCTCCCTTCCATCGGGAACTCGGAATCATCCGGAGAAAGTGTATCGGAGCATTCTGGTTTGCGAGCCTGACCCGTCTTCCGACCCGGGAAGTTTGAGAGTCGATCGTACGGCCGGGCAAACGTTAGCTGATGCATCGTTTGATTGCAGTGGTCTTCCGCATCTGGCCGTGTCGAGTAGTACACCGCCGCCAGCGACTTCGCCGTTGCCGGTCAAGATAAAGAGCGAGCCGATCAGTCCGCCTCGAGACCCGCACGGTGGCAACAGCGGCTCGAACAGTAGCGGGCCAAGCACCGGCGGCAGCCTCCATCACTCGAGCTTGAACGTGGGCCCGTCGTCGAGCACCGGCGGACCGCCGCCGCATCACGTGCCCCATCCGGGATCTCAGTCGTTGAACCTGGTGTCGAACAGACCGAGCAGCAATCCACCGCCGTCACATTCGGGTAGCATAACGCCGACGAACCTACCGTCGCCGGGAAGCGGATCGGTCGCCGACATCCGGACCAGCCACTCGAACGCGGCCGGAAACGCCGGCAACAATTCGGACTACGAGAACGGACCGTTGATGAAGCGCTCGAGGATCACCGAGGGCTGGGCGACTTAATATTAAATTGGACGCGGACGGGGTCAGGTCACGGCTCGCGGTTCTTCTTGCGAAAACCTCCACGTACAACGGCGTCATTTAGTGCTTTGTGAAGCTATCCAGGACTCGAAGTTTCCGTAGACTCGAAGTTTTGCCCACTGGTTGGTTCTCTTCGCGCTCGTAACGCAGGGCCCTAGGTGTCGCGTGCCCGCGGGCACAACGCGCCCGATACGGGGAACAATCGGTGCGAAGACGGCGTCGACGTCGAGATGTCTACGTCGCGGCCTGAATCAGTGGATGGAAAAACAGAAATTTCTTTATATTTTCAAGCCCGTGGAAGAATGCGTTTGTTTGACGATTTTAACAAAAAAATAAAGCAACAAAAAAACGGTGCCATAATGTTGAAGCGTTACACGTATATGTATGTATATATGTATACATATGTGTACACAGAGAAACACGCGTACACACATACACACAGAGGGACACGCGCATACACACACACGCACACTGACATACCCAGAAACACTCGCGCGAACGCGCGCGTGCATATACGTACATACACTCTTGATGGTTGCACGCGTAAATATATATCTACATATATAGTATATGTATACGTATGTACGTACGTATGTATGTATGTATGCATGTATGTATGTATGTATGTTTGTACGTATGTATGAATGTATGTATGTATATGGTATGTGTACGTATACATATTTTCATGTATATAATACGAAGTTGTTTGTATATATGTCATTAATTCATTGTCATTTTCTTCGTGATATGGCATTGTGTCCTTGGTACTTGTCGCTGCGGCGAAGGTTAGTCCTCCCGGAACGGAAGGAAGCAAACGAAAAGAAAAGAAAGGAACAGAGGAATCGACGTGTGTTTGTTATCGGAGAATGTTAGAGGGAATCGTGATCCGAGAACAAGGTATTTATCGGGATAGAGGTGCATCGACAAACCGAATTTCTATCGAAAGAGCTTTGCGCGTACCATGTTCTAGAATTGTTATGATAGGGATTTACCGATAATTGTACTTCGTTAACTTGTTTCTTTTTCTGTTTGCGCGTTGATGGTAGATAGACGAGTCCGCGGCATAATCCGTTAATTGACGTTTACGCAAAGAATGCCAATGGAAACGATGAACATAACTTCTTTGAATCGAATGCCTAGTCAGAAAATAATGATATTCGATTAGCGGTAGAAATTTTATTCTACGATCTTTTTTTTCGTTCTTTTTCGTTTTATTATTACTATTAATCTTTCTCCTCTTCTTCTTCTTCTTCTTCTTTCTACCTTTTTCTTTCTTTTTGTAAATGGTAATCACTATTACTGCTCGCTTGAAAATCCGTACTCTTCTTTGAACAAGATCGAAGGATCGTGCAACAATTTTACCATGGTAAAGGGTGAGAGAAGATCGTACGCTTACGATAACGTGGAACGTTTTTTTACTCGTTTCTCCTTTTTAGTTTTAACGACTCGTTGACGCGTTGCGGTCCATCGAGACACAGCAGAAGACATATCCGAAAATTCTAGACGAATCGAGGACGCTGGGCCGCAAAGTGTGAACGGTAATTGATGATCGGTGAACGGTGACCGTCTGTTTTGTGTTTTCGTTTTTAACGCAGGCGACAGTGAGTCATTTTCTTTTAGCGAACTGAAAAATTAACGGTCTGTGTCCGCTAAGGAAAGCGATATATATATAAATGATAAAATCGGCTGCTGTACTCAAGATGAACTTTACGATACGTTCCCGCGGAACACAATCGAGAAATGTTAATATAACAATATATATATATAACAATATATATATATATATTGGTTGTCGCGCGAGGTAATAGACGAGAGATATACGCAAATATTGTATGCGAGATAAGCATATTACATAGTGTTGACTATTAATGAAGGATAAAGAGCAAAAGTATATACACGCAAACTTGCATCTGTATACATACGATACGATACGTTATATATACATTTTTCACAAGTATTTTGCACATTTGATATGAAAGAGGAAAATAAGACGTAAACGGACGAGAGAAGATACATTTGCAACCCTTTCGAACTTCATAATATCAGCCAGACGCAAACTTGAGCTTATCCCAGCACCCGATCGTGGTCAACGGGAACCAAAATAGTAACTCTCTATCGGAACAGAAATCTCTCTCAACGATACTTCAAACCTTCGCGTTATCATAATCGAAAACGTGTTACGGCTGCACAGGGTTGCAATTCCGCGAAACTACACAACAGAATTGTTCTCTTCTATATATGGTTCAAGTTAAAACCGCTTCGGGATGGTCTCAGTCTATGCTTTACTCGATCACAGGATGTATCCTGGCGCGTGAGATGCTCTCGAGAATCGTATTTGGTACGTTGTAGCGTAATTAAACGTAATTAATGGAATACACAAAACGGTATATGAATAATAGTGCCTGGCACCATTTGTGGCCCTCCTTTCAGGTGACTTGCCCGCACTGTCAACGCGCGCGTGCTCCTCTTACATACACACTCACACACGCGCGCGCGCGCGTAAACACACCTAAGTACACACAGGCACACGAAAGAGAGAGAGAGAGAGAGAGAGAGAGAGAGAGAGAGAACGAACGAGCGCGCGCACGTCTCCCAGTCGTCGAGAACGTATACTCGTACGTGCAAATAGGAAATTTGAACTATCAACTGGTTAATTGGCGGTTTAACGATGCGCGAGTAACTATAGCAAACCGATTCGAAATGTACAAAAATAATCGAAATTTTATCAGAAATAGTTCAATAATGGTCTCTCCGACTGGGCCGACAACACCGGCAAGTCGGTCCTTATAATATCGTGACCGAAGGTTATACACGTACGTATACTAAACGTACGTACGGCGAATAAACTTTGTTCTTTACTAACGTACATATAATAGAAACGTATCTGATGACTGTACGAACAATCGGTGTGCGAGAAACATAAGATACAATTGTGTATAGTCACTAATATAATTAATCACAAATTTTTAAGATGATCACAAAGTGCAATCTCTTAGCCAACACACTTTTTTATCAAAGGAAAAAAAAGTATAAAGAAATTGTTATTTTTCATAACGAAAAAAAGTAAGATTTAATGTATTAAAAAAAAGTATATATATATCTATATATATATAAATATGTCTCCACTAGTTATTAAACATTTTCCTATTGATGCAAAATTTATTGTATTTGAACTGATATTATGTATATACCTGTATATATATATATATATACATATGTATATGTATATATATATATGTATGTATGTATGTACGTACGTATGTGTGTATATATAACTCTCAATTTAAGTGTACATGCCTGAATTAAATCCATGAAAGATAATCTGCGATACTTTGTATTGGTTCCAGATACTTCTTAGCCGCGACAGGTGGATCGTGTAATGATATAATTACTGTTAATTATATTATTAATTACCTAATATTGTAAGACCGTTTCTCAGAAGAGTTTCTCTGTTACCGTTGCGCGCTTCGTCCCGACCGTTTTCGATAGCTGCAACAGTTTAGCACAAACTTTTGCATTTTCTCCGACGACGATAGCCAAATGTATTCGCTGTACGTATAGCGAACAGTATCCTCCGGCACAAGTAATAATAGTCGACCGCATCGAGCGCGTCGTCAGACATCGTCGTGACCTGAGATCGCGGCGCCTCTCATGATTTCGTACAAACTCGATGATAGAACAGTTCCTTGCACGCCTCAGAAGTTCTATTTTTTCATAAATGGGAGTATGTACGTCGACTCGTTTCCAAGTAACGGGCGATCGTTAGACCGCGGATATTGTTTAACTATGTTTTTAACGCAACGATTACCGGACGCCGAGAGCGCACTGTTATTAGCAAACAAAACAAAAAAAAATTTGGAAAATCTCGTGTCCATAACGGTCAAACGAAAAATCTGAAAACTATATGCGATAGTTTTAGCGTTAAAACGAATTCGAGGGTCCGACGATCGCTTCTAACACGTTTGCCATACTCGAAAAGAGAATACGAACGGAGACGGTCTCATGCTGATGATCCAAAGCGCCGCGCATAAATCCAAGTACAGTGAATTTCCGCTGTAAGTTTCCGGTGACTGGAACCACCCACACCACCGGGGGGAATATCCCGCCCTCGAGCTTCGCTGTAAGTTTCAACATTGTATCCGAGAAAGACATTTTCTCCGCCTGTTTGTCCCTATCCGTCTGTATGTTCTTCGTTTTGGTCATATAGACGCGAGGGTCACTTATTGTGTGTATTCGAAATGCAACATCCGGCGAGAACCACAGATTTCATCTAAATGTCCCTCGTCAGAACCGCGCAAAGGGCTTGCAGCGGGAATTCGCTGTATCGCTAGAGTCGATGCACAAAATCCAGAACGCGATGCTACCTTTTATTGTTCCCGTTTGTACGGTGTCGCGTTATAGACCGCGGACGTTTGTCGCGCGACCTCTTTGTTTGTACTTGTCGATTAAGTTTTCAGAGATAGGAAATTTGTTGCCTCGAGCGAGGAACGGCCGTTGTTTCTATTACGTTTGAACGCGAGAGAGAGAGAAAGAGAGAGAGAGAGAGAGAGAGAGCGACGAGTTCGCGGTCTAACGACATAGCATGTAATTTATTCGATATTAGAAACCGTCTGAGAGACGTCTGTGTTGTTAATCCTCGATCCACCGGCCCTCGGTCTCGCGAATCGAATAACATTCGCGATGCAGAAAGCACAGGCCAAGGATTACGTTCGCTTACTGATCTATTTTACCGTGAAACACGCTCGGACAGACACACAACCTACACTCGTATACACACACGCATATATGGGAGGAAAGAAACATATACGTAGCGATACCTCTAAAGTTAGGGAACTTGTTGAATGGTGTACGTTAACGATACGTTGTACATACATTTTAATGTATATTTTTAATATGAAATACATGTAAGATACATAGAAGACAGAGAAAAAAAACTCACACGTATACACGCGTTACACACATACGAGAGAGAAAGAGAGAGAGAGAGAAAGTTTTCATTGCGCATCTCATCTTGCTGGGCACAGCCGTGTCCAGTAGCCCCGGGAATACTTAAAGAAAAGAAAAAACGGCTGCCGTTCTTTGCTTCTTCTGCGACACAGAGGTGTTCAAGTGATTAGATATGAACTATGGAAAAGAAAAAAAAAATGTGAGAAATAAAACTGTTTCTTTTTTTCTACACACGTGTGTACGTATACTTCTGAACTTTGAGATTATAAATATATTGTACAAAATAGATGGTTGGCTGTACGGACGAATGATGTGCGAAATTCTATCTGTTTGAGTTGATTGTGATTAACGTTCGTTCGTGCACTCAACGGGTATAAGAAGGAAAAGGATGAACACATGCGTGCGACCATAGTTGTTTTTACTACAGTTTACCTTTGTAGTTGCGTCTACTAATCGATGCACCTCTGCACAGAGTCATTGTTGTACATACATACACGTGTATGTATATATAAAAAAATATATATATACAATATATAATACGCATTGTACGACGCCAACAATGTCCACTTGTTATCGGTCCGACGGATATGTAGTGCTAATCAGACGTTATTTATTGATGGTTGGTACATTTCTGGATCTTGATAATTTTATCTGACGCGCCTATGGCTCTACTCCTCGAGTTCGGGAGCGTCGTTGAATCGTTGAGCTGCGTCGAGTTGTCGCGAACCGGAAGTTGTTCTCGAACGACGCCGAGGCCGCAGTCGCGGTTGTGCCGGAGCGAGACCTCTCTCGAGCGAAATACATACGCTAAACGAAACAAATTTTGTACACCGTGTACTGTATCCTGCGCACCGTCGACTTTCGCTTTGAATCGTTGATCATTCAATCGACGTGTTCTGTCGTCGGCCATCGGAAGCGAAAGGCGACGATGCGCGAATACATTTGTTCACCCGTTTTACGTGCAGGCTGTCCGGTAACGGGGTAGTCGCTGAGCGGCGATTTCGCGTAATAGAAACATTCGAAAATTGGAAAGGTGAAAATATTATATCTATTGTGTTCTTCTCGAGACGGAACCCGGTGAACGTAATAACTCTTGTCTCTGTGTTTCTTCGTCGCCGTTTACGCTTGCGCACACCGGTTACCAGACACATCCTGTACACCGCACCGTGGGCCGAACGTTTCGAATCGCTCTGGGGAATCGAGGTTTCGAGAACCATCGGTTTCGAGTCGGCAGAAACGATTTCTGGTTGTTCAGAATCGGCGAACGATTCGAAACGTTTCGTCGAACGGTGTGCGGCTTACGCGAAAGGCGATTTATATCGTATAGTTGAGAACTCAGAGACTATTTGAAGTTGTTGTGAAACGCTGTGAAAACGAAACGGACCATCATTAGAAACACGTTCTCGTACTTGTGTAAGGTAGATGAAAAAGGAACAAAAAAGAAAAAGAAAGAACCGCGGAACACGCACCAGATAGCGAGTAGATAGAGCGGGTAGAGCTTTTCTAATCGGGAGCAAAGTTGTTGGATCGAGAAGCCGTTGATCAGATATTTTTGTTGGAGCTATAGCTCGCGGACATCACTCGCGCCCCTCTTCGTCGAACCCGAGAACGATCATCGGCCGAGTACACAGAGATCGTTTGCCGGATAATTACGTACTCTCGTCGCAAATTGAAAATCGAGCTCGAAGTCAATTTTTTCTCGTGCGAAACCACTCGAGAACACGTGTACCCGTGTACTCGGGGGCTCGCGGTTCCCTAATTTTCCACAAGATACTCGAAGCGACCACGGTGGCTGAACAAAAGCATTCGCACGCTTCTTCGGAAATACGATTGATTTATATACAGTGAATTCTCGATACATGTCCACAACACCACTCTACCCAGTGACATATATTGTCCAGGAGATGCTATTCTTTGACCAACGTGGAAAAGGACAGCGAAGCTCTAGAGGCCCCGATTCATGGCTCTAGCGGGGATAGTTCTGGGACTTTTACCGGCCAGATAGTTGGGACATATGTCGAGAAAAGACTGTACAGTTAGTTCTCGACACATGTCGACAACATGTGTTATGTTTACACTTCTCGACGACCGAGGCCTCTCGAGCATCGCTGCCCCACACGAGGTACACACCGCGGTGATGGAGATAATTCCGCGACGTTTATCATCCAGGCCTTGGCGACATGTATAGAGAAATCACTGTAGTCGAGCAGTTCGACTATACGTACAAGACGTTGCTCGGGATTCTACATATATATGTATATATAATATAAATTATATAAATGCGTACGAATTTGGGAAATTATCGAAAACATGTTGAAAAGAAAATCATTTCGAAAGGGTAAAATATGGGGATTCGAACGGGATATCGAGTATCAGTTTTTCCGAGGGCTGCACGGGGTTCCGAGTAAAAGAAAATCTTCGTTGAATCGCATCAAAAACGTTTTATTATAGCAGGCGCAGTAGGTACCCCTTTGACCCCGAAGAGAACAGTCGTCCTTCTTTCTTTCTCCGGATTAGAAGATTTCAAATTTTACATTGGAATTCGCGACAGCGCCGCGTCTATTTTTTTACAAAATAACTGTGCTATTCGTTCAACTATTCGGATCACGTGGGATAGACAGGATCGTACGACCGTATCTAAAAAAAAAAGAACGTAGCGTAGCTACCATGGTTGCGATGGATTTTGTATTGTTAAAAACGAGAAAACCAAAAAAAAAAGAACAAAAGGAACTATATTTCTAAACGGGTAGTGCAATTTTATTGTCCAAGAGACGAGTGTGCGAATACTTTTTTCTATCGACTGCGAGCGCTCGCGTCAGTCGCGGGAAAAGACACTTTTCAAAATTTCGATACGCAGGGAATTCTAGGCGAAGGTAGACGCATAGATAGATAGATCGATGGGAAGATGAGAAAGAGAGAGGGGGGGGGGATAGTGAGAGACGAAGAGAGAATTGTAAATAATATGTTAACGATTTAGTTAACGGAATCGCGCGCGGTTCATTGACCTTTTGTGCCTTTCGAGCGAATTGTTGCAAACTCTCGGGAACCAATCACTCTCGACCAGTCCTTTGTGTTTCAAATATTTATCGATCTGGTGATCTCGACGATTAGGGAGTAAGACGTTCACGCGAACCATCGTAATTTATATATTTTAATCGACGCGGAACGTTCGGGACTTCGATTCGGAACGTCGCGTCGGCGTCGTTTGTTTCGTGGGAACCGTAACGAAACGTGTCCCGGCCGTGTAATCGATCATCGTGTCATCGGTAACGTGATTCGACGGTCGTAATATTTTTTCAAATCGATACGTTTCGTTTAAACGAACAGATCTATCTATGCGCGTGTATGTGTAGACGTGTACCGTCGCGTGTACGTGTATGTACATGGCTAATCGACTCGCGAGGTGCACGGCACAAGTATCGGAGCGCTGAAAACGGTGTGTATCCAGGCGGGTCCATACAAACGATCCTAAAGTACAGTAACGTAAAGTAAAGTAAAAGTAAAGTAATGTAAAGTAATGTAAAAGGTAACCGAGACACGCGGACACCGCAAACACCCACAGACACGAGCATAAAAGTGAATGGAATGCGAAAGAGTCAAGTGTATTACTAGCCACAACAGTTGTCACACCACGCAGAGTAAACAAGACGAGTTATATACGATTGTACATACATACGTTTATATATATATATATATATATATATATATATGTAAAAGTATGTTTAAATGTTGAACATATCTCTGTAAAGCCACGTAGCATCAGATTTTTCAAGATCGTTGAAAAATTAACTGGGCTCGTTCGCCGGACGACGGATACGCGGGTGTTTTTGCGACACGTTTTGCATTCTTTTGAATCGCGAATCTCCGACGCTCGGCGTCGGATAGAAGCTTATTTTCTGTACAAATCGTTGCGCAACAACCGTCAGAGAGACGCCCGCAAAGATGTCCACGGTCCGAACCGTTCGAAAGTGACCGCCGGTGCAGCAAGATCGTTTGCAGATTCGTCTCTGGACGATCGCCGTTCTTCTCCCTTTAAATATGTACATAGAGAACTCGGGGAAACCACGCATCTCTTTTTCTTTCCGCGAGTACAACCAGAAATCCAAGTGAACACGATAGAATCGAACCGATGCGACCGGCATACCGTGTATCTCGTAGTTGGCAGTCTCGGAGCCTCCGAGTCGGAGGCAAATTCTGAAGAAAATCACTGAAATGCTTTCGGGGGCGGGAGGGTGGGGGGATATTGTTGGAGGTATGCCGCTGCACCGGAAACAATCGTCCAGAACCTCACGATCGCGAAATGCAACCGGCGCGCTGCAACCGTAGTCACTGGGACGCGACCGTTGAGGAAACAAAATGTTCCAAGAAATAGAGCGAGAGAGAGAGAGAGAGAGCGAGAGAGAAAGATGGAGCGCTGTGCGTGTACACACCGGAAGCGATGAGAAAAAGAGGATGGTGGATTCTTCAATCGCGTAACATACTAGATTATTCGAATATTATGGCATATTATAGTTGTGCGTTGTTCAAATAGAGGATAAACAAAAAATTGTGTAAGTGCGTGAGCGCGTCCGAGAGAGAGAGGGGGGGGAGGAAGTAATTTTCGTATTTGTATAGTGCCATCGTGAATTATCAATTAAGACGAACCGACTTTTACGTTTAATCTTATCTTTTTTTCATTTCTCTCTTTCTCCTTCGTTATCTGAACTCCGTTCTTTCTTTATCTCTTGTTTCATCGATTTTATTCAGGATCGTCGATTTCCGGTACCGAAGAGTCGGGCATTCTTTCAATTTGTTTCCCCGTCCTGTCGCTACAACTGATATTAGGAGAAAACTGACGCGGACGAGTGTCCCGAAATCGGAAAAGATTAATACCCCTCGTTCCTCGGTATAAGCACGCCTCGTTGTAAGTTGCAAGTTGCAAATCGTAAGTCGCGCGAGATATCCGCCATTTGCGAGCACTTCTCCGACTCTCCCCGGGGCCAGAGATTAATCACGATTTACGATTGTTTTCGTTTTTGTTCTTTTTTTCTGATTTTGCAGTCCACGAATCTTTTCCGTTCTCCCGCCGGAATTTTTTTTCGAAACTTTATTCGATTTGTTCTTTACCCGACGCCATTTTCTTTTCGATCTTGCATCGAGTATTGCGAAATTTGTTGACAGAAGTACTCGCAATCGGCCGATTCGGAGCGTCTCGTTAGATACGTATTTCTTTGGTGCTCGACATATCTGATCGTTGTTAATGAATACTATATTATTATCGATAACGCTATAATCGTCGACGTGTGATCGTCATACCTCAACGTCATCGTCATCGTGATCATTAGCATTACTACTATTATTACTGCTACTACTATTCCTACTATTACTACTACTACTACTACTACTACTACTACTACTACTACTACTACTACTACTACTATTGCTACTATTACTACTACTACAACTATTACTTCTACTATTGCTACCACCGCTATTATTACTATTATTGCAACTACGACCACTACTTCTGATTATTATCGCCACCGGCTGCTACTATTATTATTATGATTTCTCTCTTTTCCTCTCTTTATTCCTTCCTTTTTATTTTCGTTCCAACGATTATTACTAGACTGCGGATTTTATGCGTTTATGACAAAAATTAACCGACCAAATAGAGAAATAAAGTTGTAAAATGGATTTAGGGATACTGTTATACGTTATTTTCGACTTTTCAACGGGATCGAAGGAAAAATTTTCATTTATCTCGAATTTCTTCCAACCGGAATGGACAATTTTTATTTTGCATTAAGATCCGTAATCTAATTATTACGATCACCGATCACGACAAGCGTACGTGCGCCATTTTACCGCCTATCAACTCGATCGTCGGAGTTCTAGTGGTAAACGATAATCGTTTCGCGACGAAAATTCAGCACGTACACCTGTACAGAGTACACACACACACACAAACACACACACGTACACACACAGTCATATATATATATCCACGCACAAGCGTGAAACATTGTAAAACACGCATTGCGGTTATATTTCAGTGTATCAGCGTAACGATATGATGTTTCCCATAGAATACATTTTACTTGGTTTTTATATTTGGTAGTATTTTATTTACGTTGTCGCATCGAGTAGAGGAGAACGGAGAACAGAGATTCTTCGTGAATAAACGAGCATACGGCCTATTATCCGGCAAAGATAATAGGTTCGCGTAACGAATAAGATAGCGGTGTAACAATATATGGTCGTTCGTGTTCTCCCTGTATCGTCGTACTTTGACCCCGAATTGTTCTTCTTCTTTTCGACGAATCCGAAGAGAGAAACCGGGAAAGAAAAGGAAAAACGTGTCTTCGACCATTTCTTTTTCTCTCGAGCGAATCGTTCGGACGTAGGACGCGCGTTCCACGGGATGTGACCTTGACACGCGCAACTCGCGTGTTCCTCGTCGAGTCCCTTCGGTACCGGAAATGGTGTCCAAAGGTATGTGCGCTGACCGGAAACGGTCCTTCGTTCCCTCCAACGCTAACGGCTCAGATGTATACCTGCACAGTACCAGTACCACCTGTTTCCCCCGTTGTATTCGTTATATCCGTTGTATTCGTTCTATTCGTTGTATTCGTTGTATTCGTTGTATTCGTCGTACACGTCGAAGCGAAACCGTCTCCTCTCGTCGGAACGATTTCGTGGGTGTCGTTTCTATCGTCGGATGTCGTGGAACCGGTGTCGTCGAACTCTTATCTCGCGACAGCGTGTTTTGCATAAACATTTCCAGTCTACTCGTGAAACCTCTTGTACTTAATCGGACCACGGATGTTTATGCAAACTCCCTGGGATTTCCGTCTCCAGACTTCCACCGACAAACGGAGAGACACGTCCGCCATTAAGTCACAATCGAATTTCTGATTACGCGCGGGCAGATAGACCGCGAACCGGTAAACCAATAAACGCTCTTCTACTGTCCTTCCGTTGCTACATGTATCAAGATATTTTTAATCGATTACCACTCTTTCTCTCTTTCTCTATCTCTCTCTCTTTATATACAGGGTGTTTCACCTAACTAAAACCGTCCTAAGCGTCTACACGTCGCGAAGGTCATAATATAGCGATAATGAAAATATATCATTCCATTTAAAAAAAACTTCGATGACCTTGAAATCTCATAAAATATAATCTTGAACAAGTTTTTTTGCCTACCATAATATTTGCTCCTCTGAACCAACTAATGTTTTCCTTTGACATTCTTCTCTAACGTAAAAAAACAAGCGAGATATTATAGATGCTCGAGTTAGGTGAAACACCCTGTATATATATTTCTTTACCGTGGAACCTTAACGATCTTTGAAACTTTCTATACATATCAAAAACTAGTTGCCGGGCCTGAACAAATTGATTTCGCGTAACAAAGGCTCGAATCTATTGTCGGAACGGGTTTCGTGTTGGAATGCGTTTGTTTCTTAATCGCGGACCACATCTCTCACACTCTACTTTCTTTCGCAGTGAAATGAACACGCATTTATGCACACACGCACACGCAAACGCACGCGCACACGCACACACGCATATTCTTTCTCAAAGAAACGATACCATGTGTACATCCGTCGCGATCTCCCCGAACTATTCAAACTACAGTGACTTCTCGATATATGTCAACAACACGGGTCTTACCGGCGTCATATATCATGTAGGAGACATGCTCGGGCCATGTTACGTTTACGAGCTTCGGGACCCCTCGCGGGGTATACCCCTCGGTAGTGGGGACAATTCCGCGACGTTTATCGCCCAGGCCTTGGCGACATATATAGACAAATCACTGTATTATGTTTACACTCCTCGGCGTCCGAGGCCTCTCGAGCTTCTTGGCTTCTCGAGGGATATATCCCGCGGTAGTGGGGATAACTCCGCGACGTTTATCGTCCAGACCTTGGCGACATATACAGAGAAATCACTGTATTCGAACTATCCAAGCTGTCCAAACTGTCCGAACTGTTCGAGCTTGTACAATTATCCGAAGACGCGCGACGTAGCCCGTTTATGCGTTTTCGGAAACGATGTTCGGGGTATCGGTATTCTCGGTTCGGCTAAAAGCAAAAATAGCGGGCTCCGTCGCGCAACTCTTACCACGTGTTGTCCATGCACGAATACACAAACACAGACACGGACGCGGGTATACGTACGCGTCGAACAGGACAAACAATCGTGGTATACTGTAATCGGTGTAATGGAACACGCACAGGAAAAAAAAACGGTACACACATCTTTGCACCGTGTACCAACACATTGTGACGTCCACTAAAGTGTAATTCATACGATTGTAAACATGTAAGATCGAGAGGAACCAAAATTCTTCGCGATCGATCGTTGACGATTAGAGCATTCTTTTCCACCGAGTGTCCCATTTAATCGCCCTATACATTGTAGGCTGTACAGTGTATGTAGTAACAGCTCCTTCTTACCGGTTCTCGATTTTTCTTCGAAACGGGAAATTTCGCCAAATGATCGCGATAAATGGGACACCCTGTGTACGTGTGTGTACACTGGTGAGCAAATTCATTGAAAAGAGCGCAAAATGTCGAGAGTAATTTTATTTTCAAATTTGATTTCGGATTCGAGATTCGAGAATAATACAGAAGGGGAGAGCGGTCTCGAAGGATAGGCATCTTATATGTATACGATCGTATCTGTCCTCTGTAGAAATGCCTTATTGTCACGTGCCTCGATTAACAATTAAACTGTTCACCTGCTTACCAATTACTTGTTAGTGTACGTAACGAAATATGTACGTGTAATATCGCGTTATTCTTTGTACTGCTCTTGTAAATATATTCTGAACGATTACTGTCACCGGGTGTCCTCTGTGAAATGTGAGTATTTCACCCGATTCAATTCGATCACCCCGTATATTCCTCCCTGCATCCCCGTAGACCGTAGACCGTAGGATACATCGCTTTTCGATGTTTCGTGTATCGAGATACTTCAAATGGAATTTTTGTATTCGAAATTCTCATTCTCTCCTTTATTTGCCCGGCTATGGCTGTCCCCTTCCATCATTTTTACGGATTCATTTTTACGAGAATGCACGCAATAATCTTTACTCTAATAGCATTAATTAGTTGTTCGAATAATTAATTCACTCTGCTTTTCGTGCGAGGAGAAAACAAGTTGAACGGAAGCTTGGTAACCGACTATCCGAATATTCAAATTTGAAATATCGTTTCGAGTTCGATTAATGTCTGGCGCCATTTTTGAGAATCGCCAGAGGATTCGAGTTCAGGTGTAAACAGTGCGTTTATTCTTATTCACATTATTTTCGAATGATTTTTTCACTGTTCCTTGAAAGTTTTCGCGCGGTTATGCGTAAAGAAAAGGCGGCGTGAAATATTAATTATTCCATATATTGTAAATCGATATCGATAGAGAGCAGAATGCCGCTTCCAGCTGCTTTAGCCGCAAGACTCGCGAAAAGGGGTCTCATTTCTGGATCAGAGAAACACGGTATGTACAATTAGAAGCTTCGCACGGTGTATCTCGTCGAATTCATTAGTCGCTATAATTTTTGTTGCTTTACACCAATTTCAAGAGCCTTGTTTACGTTTATCTATGGTAAACATAACCTCGATCGCAGCGGTATTCCTTTTCAGAATTGTCGAAGAAAGAATCTAAAAAAAGAGTTCATGAAGAAGTAATTGCCGAAGATTATGACAGTGCAAAAGATGACATCAGTCAAATCGATATTTCTCAAAAATTCATGGTAAGCATTACCAAGTTAACCTAATAAACACAAATAATAAAGTCATAATCCTAACCTCGCAATTTTGATTCTAGGGTTACAGCGGTTGCCCCAACAAGTACAACATTTATCACGACTGCACGAAAAAGTGTAAGGACTTATGGGGACTCGGGCATGTGCAACCCTCTGACAAATACTTGAAGAAACAGATGAGGCTTGTACAAAAGTATCCTTTGCCGGAGACTTGGAAAGCGGTTTACGATCCTGGCTGGTTATTATCAATCAGTACACGCGCGAACCCCTTTGCTCATCTTTTTACGCTAATGTTTGCATTTCGTTAATAGCGGCCAACACTATTACTGGGATTGGTCATCGGATTTAGTAGCTTGGTTGCCACCGGGTCATCCGAAATGTCAGATATCGCAGCCGGCTTCTCAATTGAGGGAGGAACTGCATCTTAAAGCAGCCGAACAGGACGATAATTTGTCCAGCGACGATAGCGGCAGCGATCAGGAACAAGCAGAAGTTAGTAATCCTTTTTAATAGACAATAAGACGAGCCGAACAATGTCTGTATTCGATGATAAATTGAATCCAGGTGGACGAACCGGAGACTAAGAAGGACAGAAAAATAGAAAACAGATCGAAATACAAACCAGGTGATAACAAAAGAAATCAAAGATTGGAAAGGACTGATAACAAGGACAAAAAGGACCGCACCCTGGACCCCATGGATCCAGCATCTTACAGCGATATTCCACGGTATCAAATTGAGTTGCATTTAGAAAACTGAGATGTATATTTAGGGAAAGGGGTTCATCTGGAATTTTCGATAATCTTCCAGGGGCAAGTGGTCGGATGGTCTAGCAAGACACAACGAAGCCAAAACGGGAGCCGACACGACAGCTTCGGGGCCGCTTTATCAGATGAGGCCATATCCTAGTCCAGGCGCAGTACTAAGGTCGAACAGGGCAAGCAAACCGGAATCGGAATCGTCTAACAAGCCCAAAGTATCGGGTCCCGAGAAACCAGAATAAAAGATCGAATTTTCTTCTGTATTGCACGGTTTATTGTAATAATTATACACCTTAGATTTAAATTTACCGTAAGTTGTAAACTAGGAATTTTACTTTACTCTAGTAAAACTGAATATATTCGCAGAGGCTAGATTTGTTTTTCAGTTTTCCTTTTGCATTTCTTCTTCGATTCCGCTTCCAAATCGTTAACTGGTAACTAGAAAACAAACGTAAAATTACCAGAATTAGAAAAACAAGCTTTCTCTTGTTTTCAAATTTTCGCGGAATTTTGTACTTCCGGAGTCACGATGAACAAATGCGTCACTATGTATATAGAATTGTTCATAGATCATACGAGTGCAGACAGGTGGTTGGTTATGTATACATCAGGCTTCGCAATTAACTGCTCGATCCGAAGTATTTTTGAAAGCTACACCCCCTTGACCTGGCCGCGCTTCTTGCACCCCATGGCGGCCCTAGTTCTCGAACCACCTCAGGCCCGTACCATATGCACTGCGCCGTGGCTCATTAGGACGACTCTCGACGTCATCACATCAGGTACTATTGTCAATGTGTTTCTTTTTGTGTTAGTGGTATCCCCTGTAGGATTATTCCACTGCGTCGCATGATACTTTCGAGGAAATAAATTTGGGAAATAGTTTTAATTATATCGTCAAAATTTTACTGACATTTATATGCTGCTCATATGTTACGGGCCTGAGGTGACTCGAGAACTTTGACCGTCATGGGGAGCGAGACGCGCGGCCGGGTCAAGGGGGCGTAACCTTCGAAAAAGCCACGGATCGAGCAGTTAATTCTGAAGCCTGGCTATATATGCAGATGATAAAAAATATTAAGTTTGCAAAATATATTTCTTTATTGAAACATGTAAAAATATTTTCTTGGAAATTTTTCGGACAATCTTACCCGATTGAAAGCCACATATTACAATAATCAAAAATCTGATCGTTTAAAAATGCAAATACATGATATTTAATCCGAGAAAATATTTTATAAATATTCCAGCCTCGCTTTATTAAACGGATCTTCTTTTCGAAAAACGTTCACTGGAATCGATTTTGACGGAAATCTCGAGGTTTTCCGAATCGACGATTCGGACATCGCAGTTGACACTACTGTGCCGATATATTCGAGTCAATGCCGAAGTTAACCTTGTTCTTGGCCTAGTTTGTCGGTAACGATGCAGGGGAGCAAGCTCGATATTTCCAAGGGATGATACGCGGGTAATGGAACAAATTGTCGGCGCGAGACGGTTCTGCACACGTTTTTTTTTTATCCAGTTCTGATCTTATTCCGTCGAAACTGTTCCATGTTCGTCGATCTGGTTCAGATTAAACGGCTCGACGTCCAGCTAAGCAAAAATGCGATCATCGTGTGTAAATATCCCGTAATGTTAATTGCACGACGTAACCGCAGAATCTATGGATTGTAGGAGACGTCGATTATCACGAACGGACACGAGCGTGTTTCTTTTCCGTGTGCGTGTTATTTCAAACGCAACAAATACGATCACTTAAATATCCGAAGTTCTCGCGTACTTCTCAAGGTATGTATATTTGCGCAAGTTAGCATTTCGTGTCCGTTCCAAGCGGTGTCAATATTTTAGTTCGCCTATTCGTGCATCGTTGCATATCTCGATTCGAAACGTTTAACATTTTTTATTGAACGATGAGGACATTACTTTTCCAGGTTAACTCGCGAGCACATGACAGATCATCACTTTTCCCGCCGATTTTCGAAACGTCAGGATCGCGACGTTCGTCGAAACATTGCATAAGCATAATCTTGAATATTTCGCATGTCGTATATTTGAATTTGAATATCACCGACTCTATATAGAAAAACCTCGAGAACTTCGCAACGACAAGATAACAGTTTAGACAGTGATGCGATCGCTTGTCCCAGATGATTTATCAGACACGAATGCGAACTGATCTATCAGTTTAAGGTAGAAACGATTCGCTTCTCAAAATTCATACTCTAATAGCAGTTTCAACTAATTCGACGTGTTGTCCGATCGACGGTTGTCCTTTTTTCCTTTTTATCGCGTTTTTAATCCGTGATCGAGAATCTACAATTAATTCATAAGCAATAATTAAAGCATTGAATTATAGATTTTAATCGATTAATAGCCAACTATGTCTGGTACAAACCTGTTCTTATATTTGAGATTCTTGTTAATCTTTTTCAGATAAGTTTCACGCATTCCTACCAATACTTACATTTCATGGTAGAGTTTATCGGAAACTAATTTGGAACACTTGTTAATTATTCGATCGGGCACAAAACACATAATCAACATCATTCATGCAGTTCTATGTAGATATGATAGACAAAAGTAAAAGTTGCCGAGGGGTAAGTACAACAAGAATGTTATTTTATATATAAATATTTAAATAGCGTGCTTGATGCCTTTTCCTACAAGTATAGCGTGTAAATATAAATGAAAACTATCAAAGTGTATTTCCCTTATCTGAGTCAATTATCTTATCTTCGTTGCATCCAAGTTTTTATGACTTTTCTTGTGTTGAAAGATTTGTTCTGTTCAGAGCACATGTTACTCGAGGTAAATTATTTTTTACGATTAATTGCACCTTTAAAATTATAATATGTTACTATCAAACGCGCAATACAATACTATTAATTATAGGATACTTTGTTACATATTTTTTTTATTGATTTCTATTTTATTTTGTTTAACGTTCTTTTTTTAGTTAGTGTATTGGTTAATGTTAAGGTGAATACATTTAGAAATGGCAATTGGAAGTATTATCTGTGGAGCCAATACTCCCAGAATGAAGAGAAAAAAGGCAAAGGTACATTGCATTTCATTTTCATCGTATCCAATGCGAAATATTATGTACAACCGTTTTTTCTATATGTCGAACGCATACGTAAAAATGTAATCATATACTATCCACATTAAGTATTTAACACCTATTCGTTACAGGCAACCGAACGTAGTTGGATAGAAGCAACCTTTCACAAAAGGGAATGCTTGAAGTTTATACCGACTGCTAAGGACGAGCACAGGTACAGTTTACATTCGTTTACTTATTTACTATCAGAACTTAAGCTCGGTCTACAGATAAAACTTCAAATCTCAGTTACAGATACTTCAAGATTCGTCTTAATTATCACATAACGATCTTGTATTATGTTCAGCTCGAAATAACATTGTTGCATTGTTCAACATTTGTATTTGTTTATTTACTCTTCTGTTAGGTGAATAATTGAAGTTCTTTTCTTTTGGAACTAAGAATATTTTTGCAGAGGCAATACAAGAACAGTTCCAAAGTTACACGAATAATTTGATATCCCAGGTTAACGTTTCGTCGTGTTTGTTTTACGCCATTACAACGATCCTACACGCTATTACATGTTTATTTATACATTGTTTCAGGTCACCATTAACACATTTTCTTGTGTTCATTTCCTTTTCATTTACTTTTCTTTCTTTCGTTCCATTTGTAGGATTTTGCAAGTACAGGGAGATAAGATTGGAGAGTATGATGTGATCACCACTTCCAGGTGAGAGTTCATTATGCGTTCTGCCGCGATTATAATTCTGTTTCCTTCCTTTCCTTTTTTCTTTTCTTTGTTTTCAACTAGACACTGCAAACTATAATAATTGATATTGCTTCTGCAAATATATCGTATGTATGGAAGAGTGACTTCGGTATGATGGCGTTTGTTTACCTATATACAAACAGTTAACAGGTTGTAACATACTTTACGTGCATATTGCTCTTGGTAACAGATATGCAAAACACGTTCCTAAATCCTATAGTTGAGAAGAATTTTCATTGTACATATTTTCAAGTGTTTCACTTACTTATTTTTCCCTTTAAAATATTCTCTATTGCTTCGTTGTATAAAACGCTTACTTTCTATTTTCACTTAAAGATCATAGTCATCTTTCTTTCGATCGTGCGATGCAATTACGTTGACTCATACAGACACGTACAATGTATATACATATGTAAGGATAGAAGAAAACGTCATGGTAGCAGCAGTATCATGCTTTACAGTATCGATTAAATTATTTGAATGAATTTAATGATACTTGTAGGTATATACTTCAAGTTTTGCCTTTGTAGTAGTCAACGTTATTTTCTCAGAATGATTCCTTTGTGTAACAAGAAAGTACTAAATATTTACTGTACAGCGACAAGTCATTCTACTGAAAATATTATACTTGAATTATTAGTTCCTGTATGGTTTTATGGTGTATCAAGAGTTCGGCTTTAATCCTAAAGAAACAATGTTGCATTCACTTGCGCTCAAGTATGCTTGATCTCTCGTTGACGGTAGCACCACTAACGCAAATAACGGTTAATATAATCATTCTAGGTGTTGTTGCGGCCATTCTTATACACACCACTGTGGAACCGGGGCGGATATCAAAAGCTTCACCGCCACCAATACCAAAGAGAAAGATAGGGAACAATGGTCCCCGGGGAAAAACACGCGACCGGTTCCAACCGATGCATACGGCACAATCGAGTTTCAAGGTGGGCCACATCCGACAAAAGCACAGGTAAATCAATATTTGTTGTATTTTATTCAGTGTTGCAAAACATTATTTACCGATATGTATCTTATAGTACGTTAGATTAGCCCACGATACAAGACCAGAGCCAATAGTGCAGCTACTGTGCAGAGAGTGGAACTTGGGGCTACCAAAGTTACTCATCACTGTACATGGTGGTCGTTCTAACTTTGATCTCCAACCTAGTTTGAAGAAAGTCTTACGAAAAGGCTTGCTAAAGGCTGCAAAGACAACCGGTGCATGGATATTCACTGGTGGGACTAACACAGGTTAGTTGAAAAATCTACTTGTTATCCGAATAATATGGACGGTACGCCTAATTGGAATCCCAATGAAAATTTCACAGGTGTTACGACGCAGGTGGGCGATGCGCTTCTTTTAGAAAAGTCCCAAAGGCAAGGACGAGTTGTGAGCATAGGTATAGCACCATGGGGAATTTTAGAAAAAAGCCACGAACTCGTAAGCCGGGGAGGCGAAGTCACATACGATTGTCTCCCATCTCCATGGTGAGAAGGAATTTAAAGTAAATGCTGTTGTACTTTTCGTTTCATAGCATCTGCTCCAATGAATTCTTTCAGGTCGAAACTTGCGGTTCTAAACAATCGACATGCGTACTTTTTATTGGTGGACAACGGTACTAGTGGACGATACGGTGCGGAAATCGTGTTACGCAGGAAATTGGAGAAGTATATTTCGAATTTGAAGCTGCAGCCATGTGAGTGTTGGCATTTGATTTCTGTCGATTAGCATACGTTCGAAGAAACGGGTCGAGAAACGTCTGTTCTGTCGCAGATACGCACAGCAGTATCCCTGTCGTGGCGTTGGTCATCGAAGGCGGAACAAACACGATACGCTCGGTTTTAGAGTATGTCACGGACGATCCTCCGGTTCCCGTAGTAGTTTGCGACGGCTCGGGTCGTGCGGCTGATCTTATCGCGTTTATGCACAAGTAATATTTAGTTTACCTATTATTAGTCGTGTAGATTCTGTGTAGAAACCGCGGAGCTCTATGTAATGAAAAATAAAACACATAGGTACGCCTCCGAGGGAGACGCGGAAGGCGGAGAAAGCGAGGGGCTACTAGAGAGTATGAGGAAACAAGTTTTGGGCACGATCGAGCGCACGTTTAAAGTCTCCTTGGATCAGGCAACTCAACTGTATTCCGAGCTTCTGCAGTGCACTCGTAAGAAACACTTGGTAAGCCTATACACGATTGCTCGGTACGATAATCGGTGTGTGATTTTCACTTTGATTCGATACACGGGTCTATCCACAGATAACAGTATTCAGGATAACGCAGGATCGACCTCAGGAGCTCGACCAAACGATTTTAACAGCCTTGTTCAAGTCGAAACAGTTGTCTCCAGCGGAACAACTGTCTTTATCGTTGATATGGAATAGGGTAGACATAGCACGCAGCGAAATATTTGTTTACGGGCAGAAATGGCCGCCGGGTGCGTTGGAACAAGCGATGATGCAAGCTTTGCAGCACGACCGAATCGATTTCGTGAAACTTCTTCTGGAGAACGGCGTCTCTATGCGGAAATTTTTGTCGATACCTCGTCTCGAAGAACTGTACAATACTGTAAGCTTGAAGACTTTTGATATTTTGTTGGCGGAACAATTTTAGTTATCAGGACAATTGTCTCGTTTAGAAAGAAGGTCCTACGAACACTCTGGGCTATATACTCCGCGACGTGAGACCAAATATTCCTCGCGGTTACATGTACACTCTCCACGACATCGGCCTGGTGATCAACAAATTGATGGGCGGGGCGTACCGTTCCCAGTATACCCGCAGACGATTCCGGATGATCTACACCAGAGTGATGAAGAGATCGGGAGCTCATCAGCAGCACATGCACCGGAACAGTTGCGCCTGGGGCGCCGCTACTCGTTACTATTCGGGTTCGAGCAACAAGCAGGAGACCTCGACGATAAGTCTGCTGGCAGAGACTTTACCGGCGAATCCGGACACTCCTCTTTTCGATTTCCCTTTCAACGAGTTGCTGATTTGGGCGGTCCTGACGAAACGCCAGCAAACGGCGTTGCTCATGTGGCAACACGGAGAAGAGGCATTGGCGAAAGCGCTCGTAGCCCTGAAACTATACAAAGCGATGGCGCACGAAGCTGCCGAGGACGATCTCGAGACAGAGGTTTACGACGAGTTGCGGAGCTGCGGAAAGGAATTTGAAAATATCGGTAAGGGATACGTGCCTGGGACGATCGAGGTATCAATCATTATTTTATAGGATAAATATCAACCACGTATGAAGCATAAGTTTCTAATTCACAGCTTTGGAATTGCTGGACTATTGTTACCGTCAAGACGACGATCAAACGCAACAGTTGCTGACTTCCGAGTTGCAAAACTGGTCCGGTCAGACTTGTCTCTCCCTTGCAGTTACGGCGAATCATCGACCGCTCTTGGCGCATCCGTGTAGTCAAATTATTTTGGCTGATCTGTGGATGGGCGGTCTTCGAACAAGGAAAAATACAAATTTGAAGGTATACGATACATAACGTGTGTACACGAGAACATGGGACTGGGTATGGTATGGTATTCGACTATTTGATTTTTGGGACTGATCGGTTTAATTGCAATCCAGGTTGTTCTGGGTCTCGTGTGTCCCTTGTATATCACTCGGCTGGAATTTAAAAGTCGCGAGGAGCTGCAACTGATGCCACAGACTCAAGAGGAACATCTGATCGCTCTCGAGGATGAGAAAGAAGACAGTGACTCCGAGCACGGTGTGCCAACTGGTCCAGACGTCGAGGTAGCAATTCCCAACCGATCCTAATTAACAGATCTTTAACGATTCTAGAAATGAAAAACTTTTGAAAGGAAAGACTGTTCAGAGTTCTTGATCCACAAACAAATTATCATAACACTGCTTAGAATACTACAGTAATTAATATTAATTAATACAACCTGCCATTGCTTCTATGATAATTCATTGCTCATTTCACGCTGCAGTTATTAATTTATTTTGGAGGCATACCGACAACCATTGCTTGAATTTTTCTTTTTAGTAATAGCTTCTAAAGTTACAAGGCAAAATGGAAAGTACTTGTACTACCTTTAACCGTTGATAGAACTTAATTAGGATAGAACATTTAATTTGCCAGAAAAGAGTACAACATATGGTTGCTGGTTTTGAACTGTGTAGTGTGATGATGACTTACTTACACGAAAACGTATACGCATGTAGGTTCTATCAGTGATACGCATCGGGAGTTTCGAATATCGGTCGGTCAGTCAGTCATTTAGTGTTGTTAATTCGGTTGTTTGTAATTTTTGTTCCGTGTGCGTGCGTAAAAGACATCGTATAGTTTTTGTACCATTTATCATTCGAATGCGTATATTATATTCCGATGGTTTGTTTGTTCAAGAAGGATGTTACACATGCTTATTGGTCGGTCAGCGTTCAATGGTATAACATAACGTATCGAGTATCGATCAATGTTAGAAGTATTGATATGTGTTTTGTGATTCATAGACTATGTGGGTATGCGTATGAATTGTTTTTTAGAAACGTCAGCGCAGGAGCCTGAGCGTACGCAACAAATCCAGCAGCCAACACGGCGCTAAGGTATAATCTATAATGGCCTGAAACACAATGACTCTCTATGACCAATAAGTTCACACTTTCCGGTGCACTTTTCAACTATCTCTCTTTTGTTATTAGTTATCGGCAAGGAAAACTTCTGTTTATTCAGTATCGGAATCTGTACCGGTGAGGATGATACCTAATGTTATTATCGTAAACACATATCGTGCTGTATATATTATAAATAACCTGAAAACGCTGCGTGTCGACAAGTTACCGTTATTGTATGCTGCGTATTATATTAATGTTATATTAATATTATATGTCGAACATCGGTATTATTCCATCAAGTTAACGTATACCACATACGATCCGATTAACATTCAAATTCACAGCACTCTTCCTCGTTATCCACCTTGGTCAAGTCAACCATACAATATACCCCGGGGATCAATTATTATACATATACATACATATACTAATTGCTTGTACCGTGTAACATTACCTCTTATTCTTGTTGACGATCTACCTCTAGACTTGTTGACGTTTTCCACCGCGGTTCAAGTACAATTGCTTTCGAATGGAAAACTTAGGGGAAATTGAGTCTGTCCTTTGCAACCTGTCTTCCTCACTTACTAAAATGCACTGATCATGTATTATACGTCTATTCTGTGCAGCCATGATTCTCAACACGAATTGCACCTTGTTCATCGCTTTCTATTTTGATTGTCACCTACTCCGTAGACTTGTTTAGCGGTTTGGTCGTGATTCAGTTATCAGTTTAGATATCGGAATTGCTACATTTTTCGCTGGTAATCTATACATATACACGAGGCGTTATCAAAAAGAATTTCAAGTGTCTTTTCGACAGATTTTTGCAGTATTGGTATTAATAGTATTAAATTTCAGGTCCATTGGGAAATCGCAGAAACAACAGTTTTGGCAGGCTGCTGTATATATGTGTATGCACTTGCATATAGATACATAGCTTGGGGCACAGAGAAGAGAGTTTGGATGAAGAGAGTCCGTTTTTTCTTTTTGATAGCACCTCGTACATTTGTGACCCGTTCAGAATTATATCCTCTTTCGACAATAGCTTTTCACTCGCGTAACTCTAATATGGACAGTAAAGCATACAGCTTTCTAGCGTAGACATTACATTTACATTGCAAACATAAGTCGCGTGCCCAGGTTTCTCTGTTCCCACCTTTGTTCACAGTATTCCGAGTCGTTCTAGCCTAATGTTTGTTTCACCTCTTTATTTGCTTCTTGCGTACTATGTATTACTATGACTACTACCATACTGTCTCCTTTGGTCGGTCTCCTTTTGTTGGCGAAGTCCTCGATGTAATTGGTTTCCGAGAATGGCCAAAACATAGTCAAGATAATTATTAATACCTCTTCGATACTTGTAAATCTTCCGTTATCTATGTTCGAATATCTCGTACGACTAGCACAAGACTCGCCTGCGTACCATTAAAGATGTTCTTTCTTCGTTTAGGCATTGATCAGCAACGAGCATACCACGACGGTGGTGAAGGAAACGATCGTCCAAGAAAATGGGAAAGTGCTGACCGACAACGAAGACGTGATGATTCATCGTGCTTACGGCATTCATTCCGATTATTATGACATCAAGAACAGCAGGCCGTTGCGACTAAGGAAGAAGCTGTACGAATTTTATACTGCCCCCATAACGAAATTTTGGGCAAATGCTGTGAGTACCGTTGGTTCCATTTTTCTAACGATGAAATTCGGACGAACGTTGTCGACTACCGAACGTGTATTCTCTTTGCCACAGATAGCGTATGTTATATTTCTGGTCCTTTTCTCCTACTCGATTCTCATACACATGGAGAACCAGCCGTCGTTGGCAGAGATTTATGCGATCGCCTACATTTGTACACTGGGTTGCGAGAAGGTACGCGAGATCGCAACGTCGGAACCAGCTACGCTCTCGCATAAATTCAGCGTGTGGGCGTGGAACATGTGGAACCCTTGCGACGCAGCTGCCATCATATTCTTTCAGATTGGCCTGGCTTTGCGCTTGAGGCATTCCACCCTCGACGTCGGCCGTGTCATCTACTGCGTTGACTGTATTTATTGGTACTTGCGAATACTGAACATCCTCGGCGTGAACAAGTATTTCGGTAGGTTGTGCCTCCTTAAAGATCAAATACTGCATCATACGTATACATATTTTTATTGATTCCTTTCGCCCTTTCCTCGCAGGTCCTCTGGTCACCATGATGGGGAAGATGGTGAAAAACATGATATACTTTGTGGTGCTATTGTTGGTCGTGTTGATGAGTTTTGGAGTAACGCGGCAGGCCATTTTGAACCCCAATGCCGAGCCAAAGTTAAAGATTATTCGAGACGTGCGTACTTTCTATGTACAATTCGTTTTCCCGCGAAAAAATCCGAATAGAAACTTGATTGTTCGCTAACGATCGCATTTCTTATCGCGCAGATATTCATGGAACCATACTTTATGTTGTACGGGGAGGTGTACGCGGACAACATCGACCCAGACTGCGGAGACGAGCCGGGAATGATACCGTGTCTTCCAGGCCGGTGGATCACGCCTGCTGTAATGTCAATTTATTTGTTAATCGCAAACATATTGATGATAAATCTACTGATCGCGGTCTTTAATAATATTTTCAATGAGGTAAACGCGGTGGCGCACCAAGTATGGATGTTCCAACGTTTTACTGTTGTCATGGAGTACGAACAGAAACCAGTTTTACCTCCTCCGCTCATTGTAGTTTCTCACATATATCTGCTGGTGAAATATTTGCTGCGATATGTGACACAAGGGAAAGCGAGTACGGGTGAAACGTACGACAACGGGCTTAAGTTGTTCCTAGAAGCCGACGACATGCAGCGTCTCTACGATTTCGAAGAGGACTGCGTCGAGGGATACTTTCGCGAGCAAGAGCTCAAGTTACAAATGTCGACGGAGGAACGGGTCAAGATAACCACCGAGAGGGTGGAGAACATGCATCAGAAGATAGAGGACATCGATAAGAAAGAGCACACGCAGAACGCGTCGCTTCAGGTAACGAGTTCAAACTTTCAACTGTTCAAACTTTCAAGCTATCTAAATCGCTCGTTTTTCTCTTTGTTCGACCGCGCAGACTGTAGAATTCCGTATCCGTAAGCTGGAGGAGCTGAACGAGCAGACTCTGGCGCATCTCGGAGTGATCCATCGGTTCATGGCAACGCACATGCCCAACATCGAAACGATATCCAGCTTCGACTCGGAAGGTCGACAGCGTAGAGTGTCGGAGCGATCGGAGGTGCTCTCGGAGACTGATTCCCACACGCAGCTGCCCACTATAGCCGCGAAACGCAAGAGGCTGGTTCGATCGCTGACCGACGGGACCTTTCTCAGCGTCGGTCAGCCGATCGACGACGAGCTGCTCAAGCACTCGGAGATAGCCGCGTCCCGCGAGAATCTCAGTAGAAACGATTCCTCCATGAGCGGAGACGGCAACACGGCTCAGGACGACTTCAAGACCACCACCAGCATAGAGACCGAAGTTAGCAAAGGGGACAGCGGAGGGGACGGTTTGAAGAAAGAGTCGCAATCCGACAGCAGAGAGGCTAGCGGGGAGCAGAGCAGAGAGATAAGCAGCAGAGAGCCTAGCTCGGATCCCAGCAGGCAAACCAGCAGGGAACTCAGCAGAGAGACGAGCAAGGACGCGACCAGCAAGGAGCCGAGCAGAGAGGCGAGCAGCGAGGCTCCGGCTTCGGAACCGGTTAGGCAGGACTCGATCGAACGTCCTACGAGGCAGAACAGTAGGACGCGCTCGGAATCGGACGACGTGATGATCCTTCCTTCCGGTGTCGCCAGAGGCGTCACTTGGGCGGAACCGCGGGTCGCGATGATCCCGTCGGTGTCCTCGTCCGGCAGCACCCAGAGATCCATTCTGTTGGCCATGCGGGCAGAGTATACCAGCATTACGGACGAATTGGAGAGCTACTGTGGCCTACTCAGTCCACCCAGAACACCTCCTATCTCTCCGCCGCCCTCCAGAATCAGGCATCACTCCGAAATGTCGAACGCTGAGATGGCCTGGCAGATCGAGAACGAGCATCTGCGCGACGCCGAGGAGTGCGACTACCAGCAAATGGAGGATCTGATACAGAGGAGGTATATCGGCGACGACGACGACGAGACCTTTCACACCTCCGACGAGGCGAGCGGCGGCCCCCCGTTCTTCGTGTCGAACGAGCACAGGCACCAGCTACGCAGGGCGTCCGCCATCGACGAAGAGTCGCGAAGACCACCGCCTACCATCAGCGTCACTAGGGAGATCGAACAAACGCTTTCTCGACCTCCGATTCGCGAATCCGAGAACACCGACCCCAACGACAAGAATCTGAGTACCGTACCTGCTCCGGCTTCGGAAACCATGTGCTAAATCATCGGCTGCTAGCAAAACAGAATCGCGAATCGAGTCGCAGCATTGTTTCTTTGGTAACGTCCCCAATGTGGTCATGACTAATTGCATCGCGAGCTACGAGACAGCGAGAATAGAAAAATAGAAACGCGACGCTACGGAGGAAATATTGTCGTTGGTACATTGGTGGGGATAGGAAAAGCGTAGGCGCCACGACGCACGGTACTTCGTCGAGCTAACGAGAACCGAAACGCGCCAAATAGTCAAACAGAAACACTCTACGAGAGCACGGTGGTATCCATATTTTTAACACTAGATTGCCGGTGCGACAATCAATTTAACTAATTTACGATTTTATTGTTATATATATATATATATATTATATATATATATATTAATATATTATATAATATATATATAATATATATATTAATTTATTTCCTTTTAAACATATGTTGGTTTTTGATAGGATTATGAAGGTAGGTATCTGACCACCCTCATTATTATACAATACCACCAATCTATCTTCTTTTCCATCCGGCAATCTAGTGTTAATGATTTATTGCCGGCTCGCGCACAGTGAGACACGTTCTGTTTTTCTGTTTTTATATTTGATCTCGTTGTAAGCAGAGGTTCGAACGAGAAAACAATGTTGTATACGAATCGAGTTACACGTTTTTACGCAGTAAACTCGACGCGAATAATTCGCGTTCCTCGTC
Source organism: Halictus ligatus (assembly GCA_028454255.1). Lineage (NCBI taxonomy): Eukaryota > Metazoa > Arthropoda > Insecta > Hymenoptera > Halictidae > Halictus > Halictus ligatus. The sequence goes on from CM052129.1 coordinate 11,264,354, forward strand.
GTTCTCAACAAACTCTAGCTTAAATTTTTCTTTTTCCATTTTAATAGATATATGTATACATATATATTTTTCTTCGTTCCAACACGAATAGCCTGATTCCATTTGCTTCGAATATACTTAAGAAATTGTATATACGTGTATGCATATATTATAAATATGTATATACAAACGGGAAAAATTATTATACTTGATGACACGTTACAATTAATTCGGGTATTCAGATGTTGTATATTACAATGAGTTTTCCCCATTTGAATACTTGCTGCATTCGCGTGTACAGAACGATTCGATGTTTTTATCAATTTTACAGAATATTGAACGACTTGTACAAAGTATTTTCAATTTTGACATTTTGCATTTTCACGCACGTCGTATACAATTTTATCGATTATTTATTAACGCGCGATATACTAATCTTTACTTCGATGCGATACACTTTCGAATACTCGAAGAAATTGGACTAACGCTAACACTGTACTCTGTGTATGCTATCGTTAACTCTAGTTCGAAATTGTTAGCCGTTCAAAAGTTTCGGGTAGAACGTTTCTATGTAACCTTGTTACGTGTACGATACCCTTGCGTTTCCGCGTGCACAAACGCAGCTACAATCTTTGTGTATGTATTATACATAATTTAATGGCGATTAAGGGTCAAATTATACTAGGCAAGTCAGGCGCCGAGGGTCAAATTCTGTCGACAGAATTTGTTTACCCTGTTTCTGTATCTAGCGTTTACAGACCCTCGGCGTCTGACCTGCCTAGTATAATCTGATGCTAGACGGTCGACGCGTGTCCTACGCGTACGAGTAGATGATTTTTCGCTCGTTTCGGCACCTAATCAGTTCCGAATTCGACTTTCAAGCGTATTGTATTCCGTTGCGGGAGTGTCGGTGATCGTTGGTGGAAAGTGTGCTTGCGCCTATTCGCAAAGTATCTTCGTAATCTTGGGACTGAAACGAAAACGGAATTCGCGTTATCCCCGTTACGACTTCTGTAAATCGTAGTACATGATCGCGCTGCTCTACCGAACGGAGTCGATTCGAAATTATCCACGAACGCTTTTTACCGACGATCAATTGTGTTAGCTTACGTGTTTCGTTCGGGCGAACTTGAACTTCGCTCTGGAACAGTACTTCGAGTTCCTTCCATTTTCTAGATCGTGTACTTTACAATTTTGTATGAGCCTGCGATTCGTTTGACGAGGCGATAACAAGCAGAAAACCGTACTGGCTTCAGGTACAATTTCGTTCTAGCGAATATGCGTAGAAAAATCACTCGAGAGAAAGGGAAAAAACGATCCTCTCGATCCTGCGAGTCTCAATGTACATAGTTTCGCGATGATCGTTCGTTGAAGACACGTGCGAATGGCGTTCGCGTTGGCCGGACGATTCTAATCGAACAGCAAAACAGAGAGGAAATGAGAGTGCTGGACCAGAACCTGCATCCTTAGCAGCGGATTCCAAATAATGCCAGAGTAGATGCTACTTCTATGTTAAATGATCCAGCCGAAAAGATGATGCAGGTTCTAATAGAGGCTAAAAAGATGATGCAGGTTCTGGTCCAGGCTAGAAAGTTGATTGCAGGTTCTGTTCCAGGATAAAAAGATGATGCGGGTTCTGTTCCAGGCTAAAAATCGACTTGCTTCCAACGAAATGTGAAAACCGTCCTCCGTTCCATTGGTTGGACTCGTTAGCACCAGAGGATACATATTCGCCGAAATATTCTATTATACATAGTACCTAACACGGTATGGCGTACCACGTGGAATATTCATTTTGTATATATACAATACGCTACAATACAGACCTGTTTGTCGCGCGAGGACTAATTGTATTATCAGCAGGTTCGAACGCTCGAGGTTGATTCGATAAAATTAGGTCGAATACAGCCCGTACGTATTTCTTGTTCGACTCGACGAACGAAACGGGACGGGACGAAACAGCATACGTATAATAAGTTGTTTTGAATTGTAATATTGATTTGGTGTCACGCCGCGGTCTCGAGTCGAGCGAGATGTACGGAACGAACACACGAACGATTCGCACGCGTCTATCGTGTCACTACTGCCGAACGTTTTTACGAATCTTTTGACACGCAGAGTGTAATCGAACGTATTTCTCCTGAGATTCTGAGTCGAAGCTTCCTCGCAGCGTGACGTGCGAGAGAAACTTGGACCCTGAATTTTCGAAGCGGCAGCAAACGCTTTCTTTTACACCCTGCCTATTTAGGGCCTTATCACGCACTACCTATTGCGTCGAACACGGAATTTTACGGACCATACAAAAGCGAACCATATCACGCGGATACGTTCCAAGCGAAACGACGCCAAATCCGTGTTGTAGTATCTACGATGCAAAAGATAGAGAAACAAATAAGATAAGCTGGACCCCGCGGATCTTACATATGTATGTATGTACGTATGTATGTCACTCGCAGAACCCTCGACCCTACGGAAACAAAGGATCTCGTGAAATCTAGCGAGTTCTGTATATTAAAAACTGTATTTCTATAAACATCCGCGGTCTAATAACAACAAGTTAACGTTATTATTCGTTCAACGTAGACTGCAGATTTTAAGCATTTATGATGACAAAATAGTGCGTAAGTGAAACACCAGACAGTAGAAAGATAAATGGGGGTTTAAAAGTATCGGTGCATTATCATCAACTTATTCAAATTATTAGAGAAAGAAAGAGATTTTTGTTCGGTTCCGGTATCCTGCGTAGACGATACCGAAAATATTTTGCATAAAGATCCACAGTCTAATTCAACGTTAGGGATGCGAGCAGTGATGAGATATCGGCCAAATTTTCTCGCGCATACGCCCCTAAAACAGTAACGCATTTATATTACAAGGAAAAAGTGGTGGGACAGTGATATTGGCGGGAAACTACCCAAATAATCTCGAGACGAGATGATTGTCCTACGAGTTTTTGATAAGTTATTGTTAACCCTTTGCACTCGAAGCTATTTTACCTCCAAAAGGAAACATTTCTTCCGACCTAGAATATTTCCCTTCTATATATTTATTTTCATGTTATACATACGAAAATGATGCAATTTACTCTTTCAATACTGAAATGTTTAGTAATTTATTAAATACAAACATAGTTTATAATGCAAAACATATTTTCAATAATGATACAGCAATTTTTAGTGGTGCCTTACAGTCACCATTCGAGTGCTAAGGGTTAATATTTTATTGTACAATGGCAGCTAATATTGGAGAAGGAGCTACAAAGAAGTGTAGAGTTCTCTATTTTCAAAATCAAATATTAACAATTTTTTAAAAATTTTCAAGATGATCAAGGTACCCCATTTTATCAAGAATTTTAGTTTACTGAGGCTAAAATTACAATATCTCATCGCTGGATGCGAGCCACTGTACCGTTGGTCGAGAAGGTTTGCCGGAAGACTAATCGAAAAGAAAGATCGATCCCTAGCGCGTGAACGAATAATAGAAATGAAGAAACGGATGCCTAATAATGTATAAAAATGTGTGTATAGATAGCTTAAATCATAAGGAGAAAATGTAGCCGAAGCATTTAAGACTGTTCGAAGAAGAAGAAAAAGGCGATGCGACCTGGTCGCTCGCATCCGAAATTTTGAAAGACATAAATATGGCTGCGCGAAAGATCTCGCCTTTGCGTTGTTGGCCGATGGGCTTGCGCATTTCGCGCTAAAGACCGTTCGAGTACCGTCCGCAATGCAAAGCACTTTGAGACGGGATTCGTTGTCGAAGAGCGTTCGTATTAGGAAAGTAAGACGCGTCCGTGAGCGATTGTAGAATCACCTGAATTTGGAACAACGAATCAAAATGATATTTACCGAGATCTTTGGGTAGCATCGAAGAAAAACGAGCAACGGTCACGATCGACAAAGTTGATCGTTCCTCGAGACTCGCGATACCGTTTCCGTACTTCGTTCGATCATATTCTCCGCCCGTTGGCCAGCTGTTAGATCAGATTCCTAGTTAATCCGTAAGTTGATTGTCGTTAGAGAACACCTTGCCGAAATCGATTCTACCGCTACCCGTCGTGCTGAACTGTTGTTAGATTTTGTACTTGTAACTTGTAACTTGTAACGCTACCAGCGCGAAACTTGCTCAACAACTTGTCTTCGAGCACGGTGTCTAAGTACTTATGTAAATCCGTTAAACCGAATGGGAAAGTCGAATCGGCGCGTCGCGTCGCTTGTATCCTCTCGTTCTCGGTTAGGGTCGGTTTACAGTAAATTCTTATTACGAGTCAGTCCAGCCGTTCTTTTTACTGACTCTTATACGAAATCGATAGGTTCTAGCCAGCGTCCCATTTGAAATATACAAGGCACGCTTGAAACCTAAGAGTCATATCCGTCTACAAGCCATAACAAACCTATGACCACTAAGCGCTAGTGACAAGAAGACTGTGAAAATGTCCGTCTCCGATACAATGTTGCACGGAGAAACAGACAGCGAAACTCGAGAGCCGTCGTCGCCGAGAAGTGTGTCACACATTAACGGCTATATCGGTGTGAGACCAGAAGACCACTACTAATCCAATTACAAAACTTCTGTAATTTTCGTTATTTTTTTTTATGAAACTTTTACCAACATATTCGTGGCATTTTTCTGATTAAAATGAAACCAAATATGATACAATTCCGATGATATTTCGAACGCAGAGAAGAACAGCATATGGGAAAGACCGAGCCGTGAGCGCAGGCCTTTAAATAAAAAATTTAATTTCTTTATTATTTATTATTTTTTTATGAGACTCACCAATATGTTTGTGGCATTATTCTGATTAAAATGATGCCAAACGCGATATAATTCGGATCGCATTTACACTAATTTTCCGTTAATGCAATTGTTATGGGAAGACTTCCATCGTTCATTACACAAGTAAATATGATCGGAATTATATCATATTTGGTTTCATTTTAATCAGAGAAATGCCTCGAATATGTTGGTGTGAGTTTCATTAAAAAATAACGAAAAATAAAGAAGTTTTGTAATTGGATTAGTAGTGGTCTTCTGGTCTCACACCGATATAGCCGACAATGTTGTGGCCGCGACGACTCTCGAGCTTCAGCCACTTACCGCGGTGGTGTGAATTTTTCCACTGACTGCAAATTGTAAGGTTGTCTTGTAATGAGAATTTACTGTATTTATCCCGGTCCCGGTCCGACGATTGTGGAAGCGCTAAAAAAAAATCAAAGTGACCAAATTTCTGTCGACAAAATGGCCGCGTATTTGGTAGGCTGGGACCGGAATATTATAAAACTACCCCTAATCGTCTCAATCGCGTAGATTGCAAACGCTTCAGATTTCTTTCCATTGCATTTCGCTTCGCCAACACGAATGTCTGTGATAAAATCGTCATTCGATTAACAGATTAATCGTAGTGGAGTCGGTGGACTTTCGTTCGGATTTTCGGATGCTCAGCCCTCCGTGGGCGACCACAGACTTTTGAAAGCCCTAGTCGTTTTCGTAGTCGTAAACATAAACGACCCAGAATGCGGATAGAAAAAAAAACTAAGATTGCAGACGGAGTGTTAATTTCTAGTTCGCGTCCGCTTGGTGTTTGTGTCCCTTGGTTGGTTAATAGTTAATAGTTAATAGTCGATAGGTAGTAGCTCTAGCATCTGACTCGCACTCGATGTTTCCTATGAACGTTCGTTACGAGGGACTGCGAGCATCGAGCTGGCTCGTACCTTGAACAAACTTTCGAACCGAATCCAGTGGCCGCATTTTCAAACGTACACGCTACTCGAAAAGCGAACGAACGCACAAACAACTTGAAACTTACTTAATCTCCGTTGTATTCGAATCATGATGTACGAGACTTTGCACCGCTTGCTACGCACACTACGCTTACGTTTCGACGAGGGAGGTAGAGACACTTGTATATCTCTCTCTCTCTCTCTCTCTCTCTCTCTCTCTCTCTCTCTCTCTCTCTCTCGATTCCTCTTTCTTCGGTCTATCGGGATCGAAGAACGTAACCTTCAACTCGATTGCAAAGCAGTATCATTGGATATGTATTGTTGTTGGACTGTACGGATCCTATGCAGTCAACCCTCCTATAAGGCGATTAATTCGTACCGCGTTAGAAGAAACTCAGAATTAGTACAAATCAGATCAGATTCGATTAAATTTTATACAAATCAAATCGCAATCTTCGCTCCGCGTTATAGGGTGGTTTACTGTAATTCACTCTCAGACCCTGCGTCGCCATAACACAACGCGATACGTTCATCAAATACAAAACCGTAGCTTTTTCGCGATTCGAACATTTTTTCTTTAGCGTGCACAGAACGAATATACAGAGAGACGCGCGTTAACGAGGAATGGATGTAACACAAATTCTAGGTATAAAATCGACGTTGTTCAACAGTGTTCCTTCGCATCGTTAACAATCTCCAAGAAACTTGTACAAAAGAAATCTCCAAAACGTCAAAAAGACAGCATTTGTATACATATATACATACATATAGTATATTATATATATTATATTGTAATATAATTGATCCATGTAATATAATATAATATGTAGAATATATGCACAGTGAGAAAAAAAAAGTGCTCGTATGTCGTACATCGTACATCGGAGGATTGGTTTAACCGGTCCGCATCCAAAGGATTTCTTTCGCTGAACGCGAGCATAGATCGTTGTCTGCGAATAATTCTTGGCTCGATACGCGTGCTAAAAGTTTGATTGTCGCGTCGAAAACGAGGGACAGTTGTACCCGAGTATCTTTTTCTCCTGCTGTACAGAGAGAAGTTGTATTTACTTATTCGCATATCGGGCACAGTGCCCCATGGGCCGATCCGTGCTTGTGCCTGTTCCGTATCCTCGAACCTTTTCTACTGTGTCGCACCAGAGCACGGAATCTCGGTCTGTATTTTGCGCTTTTAATCCTTGTGGTGGTTCTTCAGGTTGTCGAAGAAAGAAAGGAAAATACCCGAAAAACAATACGCAAAGCGGAATAGTAATTAGACAATAAAGAATCGCGTAGTCCGGACCGATGCTAATGCAATGGTTATTTGGTTGCGCATTGCACGTTATCGCGGTACGAAATGTTCACGAACAGGCAAGGTTTAAAATCACAAGCATACGTGAAACCTGTAAATACTGTCTCTACTGTGTAAATACATTCATTTTTCACCGACACCGATATATCGTCGATGCGTTAGTCCACGATGCGATCATTGTCAAGTACGATTGTTCGTTGTCTCCGATGGTTGCAGGAATCTTCGTTAAAAGTAAAAACTCTTCCATTTCGATCGACTATTCGACTTTCTTTTCTCTATACTTTACGGTCTGAAAGCTCGTGACTTTATCAGAGTTTCGACGACAGACTCGTGGGTATCCGGGAATTGTTCGAATTACACAGGTACAGCCAACCCTACTATAACGCGATTAGTTCGTACCGCATTATAAGAAGAAACGCGGAATTAGTACAAATCAGATGAAATGAAATTAAATTTTATAGAAGCCAAATTGCAATATTTGTTCCGCGTTCTATGGTTGCTTAACGCGTTGTAGAAGGGTTCACTGTACAATTTATTACTACACGAACGATTATTTATCAGAGAACATATATAACGTCCTATTCGCGGCAGTCGTGTTAACGAAGGAACTTTTTAATTGGACAAAAGCATACATACGTACATATACGTACGTATGTCTAATACATATATGTATATACTGTCAATTACATTTTATAAAGCAACTTTGTAGTATTTTTATCTTCTAAGTGGATTTAATCGATTCCGTCTTTTTACACATCACAGCACGCTTGTTATATACATATATATCTGTATGTGTAGATTTGTATGTTTTTGTACATATTCTAAACGGTTCGCGAGTCTGGTCGATTGAACGGTGTGTAAGTATCTATTTAGGCTTAGGCTAATTTGCTTGTACTCGCAATGTTATTCAAACATAATCCTAAATTGTGTTTCGACATGACTGAAGAAAACAATCGATTGTAACAAACGAAACGAAACGAACACCGCTGTAAACCGATATCAAATGTGAATTGATCAAAATATACATTGAGAAATATATAACTGATCCCAAAAGGTGTTCGGCCCTTCATTCACGTTAATCTTTCTTTATGAAATTCACAGGAACGAAATAACTCGTACACTTAATGTTTGTTCAATGTTAGCTAATTGTATGAGGCGCAAAATATCTATTCTAAACGTTCCTTCGAATTTCGAACCGCGTTTGCTTCGTCAGATCCATTGGAAAAGCGAAAAACGAGATCGTGACAAACGAACGGACAAAACAGATGTGATCTGAGACAGAAGCAACGAGCAATCTAGGCAATGTTCACGATTTTACCACAAATTCGCTGTAACGCCAGCTTAAATCTGTAACTTGCAAAACAATTAGCCGTCCGAATTTTTGTTTGCGAATACCGGAAAGATTTCGACCTCAAAAACGCCCACCGTGGACCGTGAGTACGTCACGACTAATTGAGAAGTTTCAAATTTCTAAAGTTTGAATTATGTCCCACAGAAGAACAGAAATCTCCGAATTCCGAAATTAATAAACAACAAAAATGAAGTTTGATTTCTAATTGGATTCAAATTTATTTCAAATTTATATTCGATTGATCTGTAATTAGTAATTATGGATAATTCGCACAAGCAACAGAATGAGAAAGCAAGGGAAAAGGAGAAGGAAAATTGTATGAACGTTATCGATAACAAAATTGATACTGAATCCGATGTCAACATATTGTATACGAGCCAAGTAGATTTCACGAACTCGCAAGAAGAAATAATAAAGAAGGTTTCGTCGTTAAAATTTATATTGGAAAAGGATTTTACAGCAGCCGATTTAAAATGGTCATTGTTTGTAGCAGCATGCAATACGTATCGCTACGATACTTGTTTAAAACCGTTTCCACCGATGTACATTAAGAATGAATGCAAAGATATCGACGCTTTGGTAGAGTATTACAAAATATTAACCGCAATTTATCCTTACCTGTAGCGAAGCATTCATTAAAGATTGAAATTTTACTACAGAGGAAAGCCATAGAACTGATTCCGCCGTTAACTGTGATAATGAAAGCATTGCAAGAACCAGATGTATACCAAAGATTTAGCACAACTATAGAATTATTGTATTGGGTTTTAATTCGTTTAAGAGACCCTTATATAAAAAGCATTAACAAAGATTGTGTAAGTTCTATCGTACATGCTTTTCTGTATATTTTGAGAGTCTTTAGTTTTAATTTGGTATTTATCTTTTCAATAACTATTCGCAAATCTTTGGAGCACAGTACGAAGCAATATTGAGAAAAGTACCAACGGAGATATCGGTACAAGTACCAAATTTAATATTCCAAGTTGCAAATGCAAGACAATCGACTTCAGAAGAAAAGTGGAAGTCAATTGCTCAAGGCTGTAGAACCTTCTATGCTTACCATGGCAGTCGATTAGAGAATTTCCATTCTATTATACATTATGGTCTGCAACAAAGTATGTGCAAGGTAAAGTTGATCAAAGTTGAACATTCAATACGAAAGCCAAGATCTTTATAAATGATGATTGTTCTCTCTTTAGAAACCATTGTTTGGTAAAAGAATGTATCTATCGAGCGAGTTAGCTGTAAGTTTACCATATAGTCCAGTAGGATATGGATGGGGAGGCAGTGTTCTTGGAAACGAAATGAGTTGTGTCGCTTTGTGTGAACTTGTCGATCACGTTGATATCAAAAATAAAGATTCTGGTAATTATATTTCATGAAAATGCAGTCACGAAGTGTATATATATAAACACATATATACATATCTAGAATTCATTGCAGAAAATAATGCTGAGACCATAGCCAAAGATACCTCTGGGGGCACAGCATCGAACAAATATTATTTAGTAACAAATAGTGAATTTGTACGAGTAAGATATCTTCTCGTTTACAGTCAAGAAATACAAACCACAAGGTATAAATATTCGTAATCGCCAACAATTTCTATTGAGTGCAAAATAGTAATTCGTAATATTTCAGATCTACTAATAATAGAGGATTATTAGCATGGTTCAAGCAACATAAACTATTAACACTGGTGCTTGGTTACGTGGTGCTACTGGCGTCAGTTGGTTTAACTCATAATAAACAAATTGAGAAATATTATAAATTATTTGCTCAAAAAGTTGGTATCGAATAAAATTTTTTTTGCATGTGAAGATTTTACTTACTCTTTCTCTATTTTTCACACAAATTTCACTAGAGTTCAACATCGTATCGTATTTATTTTTATAAATATATACAAGTATTTGTAAATAATATACATATTTTGCGTAAAACGCTGCATACCTTGGTAACAAATTTAGTACCTCGATAGTATAATGGGAAAGTTTTCAGTAACTAAGTAGTCATCTTCAAATACTACAATGAGGTTCACTTCAAATTCTGTGAAAAGAAAATATATTTCTTGTCAAAATCACAACATGTAACCAATTTATATGTATATAATGAATATAAGAGATCTTACCAACTTTAAAATTGCTTGTACTTAATGTAGGGCATGTAAATAATCTGGGAAATATCATATATATTGGTATAGGCAAATTTGTACATGGATTTCCTTCCCCAATCTGTATATTTTGTATTTCTGTAGCTAAAATATAATGTCGTGAGATAGACTTTACGCGATTTCTTCTAACTTAACTAAATTAATTTCGAAAATCTTACCATCTCTAGAGTATCCTTCCGCACAACCACACGTTTCCACTCTCACCAACTGTAGTTCAATCGATTTTATCACAGCTTCACAATGTTCGATAACCACCTAAAATTTAATATTGCATGAAATGCATCGCCATGTGATAATCTATATCAAACAAAGTTTTCTGCTTACCTCTCCTGTTAAGGGTTCAGAGATCTTGCAATACAGTGTATCCAATTTTCCTGAAATACAAAATCTAGGTACATTAGTTCTATCTCTTGCATTTTGTAATGATTCTGGCATGATTTTGAAAGCCACTGGTTTACTCGGTTCCTTTTCTATCTTAGAAGGCACTTTGTCTTCCACTATGAACTCCAGCGTCTTGCTTACATCCTTTGCTAAGAAACTTCTTTTTATATCGCAACGTATTAGATATTGTATATTTACAAAAACACCATGATAGGTTTCGTACAAGGATTTAGTTCCTCTGGGTTTCAATGGCAATTCAAACGGTATCTCTGTTTTACCATTAGGTATTTTGCCACTCGGAGAAGCATCTAAAGTGTATTGCACTAGCTGTATGGGCTGAAAATATGTTCATTCAAAATGTTCAATGATTTCAATCGTTAAGCTAGCTAATTAAACTAGTTGTATGTACTTAAGGTAACCGAACGGTTGTCTAACCTTCACGGAATTATAAAAAGCTTCGAATATACCAAAATTCTTGGAACTAAGCTGTAAATTAACCGAGCCGTCCATGCTCAAGAATATTCCATCGTGCTTCACATCCGAATTCGTTTTTAATAATATTACACCAGCGACAATCTCCTGAAACATAACCTCTGTGTTTCTTGTTCTTCAATTGTTATTCGAAGTAACAAGTAACATAAACATACTCCTTCATGATATATTTTACTAGCCCGTTTCAATTTAATATCGACACTAATGGACATGTTTCAATTAATAATTGTCTACTTAATCAGCAACCGCGTGAAAATATTCTGACGTTTGTCAGTAGTGACATTTGCCATACAATATTGTCGTCCACATATACATTATTTGTAATGATCTAATAAATATGATAAATCTCATTAAATAACACGAACGCCAAAGATATCGAAAAACTTTACAAAAAATACAAAATTAGTTGATAAAATATATGTATACGGTGTACATGCTATATTAGTAAGAGTTTCTTGAAAAAAAGTCGGTCAGCTGTTTTGTAAAACATTAGCATTCTTGGTACAGTCGGAAGATCGTTCAAAATGTTAATTTGTTACATTCCGTCAATTTTGAACGTTATTCGTATAATGTTATTTGTACATGTGAAAACAAACCTGTTTACTATTTAGCATTTCAAAGTCGTAGTTTGCACACCACTGAATCGGATCAACCAATCAGGGGTATCGATTTTCGCGCTCTTTTCTCGGTACGCTGTATGCGCACAGGGTGAACTTCCGTCTGATCAACTAAACAAATTCAAACTCAAACTGTCGGAGTCGTTGCTGCGAGGTGGACGTTTTTTGTGAGACCAAACTCGACGTATTTTGTGAGATCCTATTCGATCTGGTGTAACAATGGCGTTAAAAAATCGGAACGCAATTACGGTGAGTAAGAAATTTCTAATGCAAACGTTCATAGACGATTATTTGTAGAATGACGATAGAACAGAACCAGTCAACAGGACAGGGGGTAACCGTCCATTCCCAACATCTTTAAATGCCCATCGCTTGTTTTAAAGTCTATCGAAATAACGCCTGTGCTTTATCTCTACGTTATAATTCGCTTCTTACCAGTCGTAATTTGATTTATCTGTTGAGTATATATAAATCGGACTTTTAATGTATCTATAATTGAACTTTCCGGATTTTTCGATTTGTGAAACGACTGTTTATTTCGAATACATGTCCGTGATTACATCACTTAATTTAATCACGTGCTGGCAAATATTTTGGTGGAATTTTGTTGTACCATTCATATTATGCATATCATTATATTTTCTTTGATAGAAGAGTTATGGTAATAGATGTGTATTAGATATTAGATGTACTTTCATATGTACATTAATGATTGACAAAATCATACATTTTCAGAGTACTGTGAACCAGGAAAATTTAAAAAATATTAAATCCACACATATTTCGGTGCCAGGAAAGACAAAGAGAGCTGCATTAGGTGAAATTGGGAATAAAGTAAACACAGTGAGAGGTGTTGAACCTATCGATAGGACCAGTTTATTGCAAATAGATAAGAAAAAAGCAATAGTTGAAAAAAAACAGGCTTTAAAACCAGCAGAAAAAGTGTTGGAAAAGCCTCCTGTACAAATTGTGATACCTGTAGTCACAAATGTTGTGCCACAAGAAAATAAAATAGATCAAGTTCCTATAAAAAATGAGGTAGAATCGTTTTCCTCTGACCTTTTGGCAGTTGAAGACATTGACAAAGAGGATCATGAAAGTCCTGCTCTAGTCTCTATCTATAGCAATGACATATATGAGTACCTAAGAACTTTAGAGAGTAAATATCATGTGAAAAAAGGATATTTGACGGGTCAAGAAGTGACACCAAAAATGAGGAGTGTACTCGTAGATTGGCTTATCGAGGTTCATCAACAATTTCGATTATTGCAAGAAACACTGTACCTTACAGTGGCTATTATCGATAGATTTTTACAGGTTCGTTGTTCTTCAAAAAACAAACAAATGCATATGTTCGTTGTTTCAGTTGGTTCATGTTATTGTTTGTAGGCCTTCCATTCTGTAGACAAGAAAAATCTGCAGTTGGTTGGGGTAACAGCTATGTTTATTGCTAGCAAATACGAGGAAATGTATTCTCCGGATATAAGTGATTTTGTCTATATCACGGATAATGCGTATTCCAAGGAAGAAATATTGCAAATGGAAATGCTTATCGTGAAAACTTTAGATTACTCTTTAGGCAGGCCACTGCCATTGCATTTTCTTAGAAGGTACAGCAAAGCTGGAAAGGTGTGTATCTCATGATTTCACAGATTTTCCATTATCATTCACATTATGTAAAACAACTTTCTTTCTTGTGGCAAGGCACTCGCTGTACATCATACAATGGCCAAATATTTTTTGGAGCAATGTTTAGTGCATTACGAAATGTGTCACTACTCCCCTAGCCTTCTTGCAGCTGCTGCAATATACTTAGCATTCGTGTGAGTTGCATTGCCTTTGAATGTAATCTACTTGTATCTCCAATACAATACTTGTTAATAATCCATTTATGTTGGTGTTTATTTATATAGCATTATTGATAACAATGACAAGGACAAAATTGTTTGGACCAATACCTTAGCACGCTATAGTACTTACACTAAAGATGACGTGCTGCCTGTGGTACGGCAAACAGCTAGTATTGTAATTAACGCAGATAAAAGCAAATATCAAGCTGTTAGGAAGAAGTACGCTCAATTGAAATATAAGAGGATCAGTGTTCGGCCTGAACTTCGATCACAGATTATGATCGCTATGGCTGCAGTGAAGGAAGAAGCAGCATAAAATTTATTTAGGGGTGGAAACTACATTGTGACATTTGTTTGTGCAATGTTGCGATAAACAAAGCAATTACGACATAAATAGGGCGACGCACTTTCAAAAGTAAAAACACGGTACTAGTAAAGACAAAGAAAGGGCAGAAAACGGAAGAACATTCATTTTATTCGCATCCCGCGGTCCATAGAATTTCATGGTATTCCCTTCTTTGGCTTTGCTTGTGCAGTATTCTTTAAAGACAATGTTGTACAAACATCTGTATCACTACTGATAAATTAATTTAAATTAATTGCAAATAAAGGGAATGACGTATCAAAAAAGGTCACTAGCAAATTACCGAAATGATCTGTAATTCTTCAATGCTTATGAAGCAATAAGAGGTATGGCGTTAGGGAAATGGAATGTCGGGATCATAATTCATTTTAATTTACAGTGATCAAAGTGACGGTCCGATTGAAAACAGGGCGATTTTAGTTTGTTATATTAAGTAATTGTATGATATTTTCGAAAAAGAAAAACTTTAATAAGTAATTATCTGTGACGCAACTTTTCCCAAAAGTTTTTCACAAGTATAGTACGCGGCATAGTAAGAAATATCTCGTTTGATAAAACTGGATATTTGACAGAAAAATTACTTGTTCAAAGTTTTTCTGCTCTTATACGTAATTGCTGAAATTAAGGTAACTGTATATAAAAATTTGTCTAGTGTAGGAAAGAAATAATATGAGCATGAGTATAGTCAAGTGGCACTGAATTAATATTTTTTATTACTCTATTAAAATTCGTGAACAATGTTTGCCAACAGATCTTGATTTAAATTGAATTAAAATTCGACAAATGAGTAAGTTGAAACCAGCATGTTATTCAACTATATCTTGACAACTAATGCGTCTGAAATCACATTGCTTGATAAGTAACAACCATTACCTTTAATACTTTAAAAGTTAACGTTAAATTCAGCAAAGTATACATTTATCGTGAAATAATCCTTGAGATAAATAATATTTAAATATCCTTTGATATATTAACTTAATAATTTGTCGAAGTTTTATATAATTTAAACCTTGATTTTTAGGTATTTAAGTCGTAAATTATATCTTTTATATTGGAATATTGAAAAAATTTTAACACATTCACGATTATAAAAGAATTTTTTATTTTGATATTTTATCTATTCAGTCGTTTCGCTTGGAACATGTAACTATTTAAAATTTATGTAAAGTATTAATGCAAAATAAAGTATAATAACGTTTCCGAAAGTGATATACATCATTTGAGTAAATTAAAATATTACATCAGAATGTTATTTACTTAGAAACAGACCGCACGCGAGTTGCCACGGCCGCAAGGGGCGCTACTCGCGTTAGACGAAGCGCGTTCCCTTCCCCATAGTAAACGTGACGAGAGGGGGGGGGGGGGCGTCGACGCCTATGGTCTTGACGTTTTGGTTCCCTGGAACCAAAATTGCCAGGCCTGGAATAAAGGAACGTATGAGGTTAATGTTAAGTATTAACGGTGAAATCTCAAAAATGAAGTTTGCTATTTAAATGATACGAAATCTATTCTTTAATCTCTGTATAATGATGAATAATTCGCATGAACAACAGTATATCCATAATGGAAAGGAAAAGGAACGGGAAAACCATGTAAACATTATGGATAGTAAAATCAATACTGGATCGGATGTAAACATATTATACACAAACCAAGTAGGTTCTGTAAACCAACAAGAAGAAATAATAGACAAGGTTTCATCCCTAAAATTTTTATTGGAAAACGATCTTAAAGGGGCTGATTTAAAATGGTCGTTGTTTGTAGCAGCATGTAACACGTATCGCTACGATACTTGTTTAAAACCGTTTCCTCCGATGTACATTAAGAACGAATGCAAAGACATCGACGCTTTGGTAGAGTATTACAAAATATTAATCGCAATTTATCCTTACCTGTAGCAAAGCACTCGTTAAAGATTGAAATTTTACTACAGAGAAAAGTTATAGGACTGGTTCCGCCATTAACTGGGATACTGAAAGCATTACAAGAACCAGAGGTGTACCAAAAATTTGGCACAACTATAGAATTATTGTATTGGGTTTTAATTCGTTTAGGAGACCCTTATATAAAAAGCATTAACAAAGATTGCGTAAGTTCTATCGTACATGCTTTTCTGTATATTTTGAGAGTCTTTATTTTTAATTTGGTATTCATCTTTTTAATAACTATTCACAAATCTTTGGAGTACAGTACGAAGGCATATTAAGAAAAGTACCATCGGAGATATCTGTAGCAGCACCAAATTTGATATTCCAAGTTGCAAAAGCAAGACAATCGACTTCAGAAGAAAAGTGGAAGTCAATTGCTCAAGAATATAGAACCTTCTATGCTTATCATGGCAGTCGTTTAGAAAATTTCCATTCTATTATACATTATGGTCTGCAACAAAGTATGTGCAAGGTAAAGTAGATCAAAGTTGAATGCTGTACAAGAAAGCCAAAATCTTGATAAATAATTGTCCCTTCTTTAGAAATCAGTGTTTGGGAAGGGAATATATTTGTCGAGTGAATTAGGTGTAAGTTTACCATATAGTCCAGTAGGATATGGATGGGAAGGCAGTGTTCTTGGAAGTGAAATGAGTTGTATCGCTTTGTGCGAACTTGTCAATCATGTTGATGTCAGAAGTAGAGATACAGGTAATTACGTTTCATAAAGATGCAGACACAAAGTAAAGCATCGCGTATATCTAGAACTTATTGCAGAGAATAAAGCTGACACTATGGCCAGAGATTCTTTAGGGGGAAGTGTTCCAAATAAATACTATTTAGTAACAAACAGCGAATTAGTACGTGTAAGATATCTTCTTGTGTACAGTCAAAAAGTGCAAACGACAAGGTATAAAATATTCATAATCTTAACAACCTCTATCAAGTACAGGATAGTAATTTGTAATGTTTCAGATCTATTAATAATAGAGGATTATTAGCATGGTTCAAGCACCATAAATTTTTAACATTTGTGCTTGGTTACGTGGTACTATTGGCCTCGGTTGGATTGACCCATAATATGACCCATGATATTGTGATATGATCACAAATTGCTAATTTGTTCTTCCGTCTGTTAAGAAAATTACCCTCTACTTCTTTTTATACAACTTTGACTACAGTTTAATGTAAAATTTTATTTATCGTTAGAAATATATACAGTTTGTAAATAATATACACAGTCTAATAGATAATTTAACCCAGGCCTGGGCAACTTGTGGCTCGCGAGCCACAGACGACTCCTCTCCCTATTTCTGGGTCCTGCCATCAAACTCCTATGGAGTGTAAATGTACATGCATACAGTCGCAATCACTCGAAAACGCTAGGCAAAGCACGATAAGGGCAATATGAAATAGTTGATAGTGTGGAACGGGTATACGCGTAGTGGAATTCGTCAAGTGTTAACGGGGAAGAAATTCCCTTTCCAACGAAGATTCGATATTTGCTCGAAGAGGAGGATTTAAACATTCGAAGAAAGCCGTGTGGTTACACACAAGATGCAACGATCTCCTCGTGCGTAGGTGTTATTTGAGCAGTATGATTCTTTTATTAATTGCCGCATTTCTCGTTCAAGCTACGGTCAAAGTGGACGCCACGGATCGGTAAGTGTCCGTATATCTATTACGTATAATTAAATTGCTAAATTTATAAATAACATCCGTTCTACCCGACAACATTACAACTATGGTTTGTTGATATAGAAAACTGTAAAATATGTTGTTATGCGTATATATCGTTGGTTTGTATACATGTGATCAAATGATCTGTTGATGCATCTATAAATAATATACTATCGATGAACGTCTTACATGAGTTATGCGAGTCGTGTAGCTATGATTTTCCTTTAATTGTATTGTGCTCATCGCCGGCATTCACTGTTAGCGATTTGTAATTGAGGCAGATCGGTGTGACAATACTTCCCCCCGTTTAATTGTCATTGCAATAACGCATAAGTGGATAGGACGATTGAATATAAACGGTAATAAATTCGTTAGGCGTTTCTGTTTCATTAGAAATTGAGACTGTAAAGAAAGTGATCTCTGTGTGCATGTATTAGAGGAATGCCGAACCAAGCCAAGGTGGTTGGTTACGTTAGCTGTAATAACGTTGTCGTGTGTTGTATCTCCGCGCTAATAAAGAGAACTGTAATATTTTAAAAAGTATCACTGTTAACCAATTCATAATCACTTATAGAATATACATTGTTGTTATTGACTATAAGAAAAGTGTAGTTTTCTCTCCAGTTTCGTGCCGTTCGGTTTTTCCTCACAACAGAGACTCATGGTCTATTATTATACTACGGTCGAAGCAACAAGTGGGTACTGGGCACGCAGATAAATGTATCGATCCAGAAAGCAAATCACGCCGGCTCTCAGTAGACAAAAACCGAAATAGAGTTATGCTACTTCATTCTCGTTCGTGAAATTGTCGTATCTCTACAAACAGATAAACGTCCTATGCAGCCGCATCTGTGATGGCATACACGCAATTACTCACAGAATTATGCGTATGCTAATGCAAGAAGAGAAAATTATCGAGAGAAGAACTATACAAAGATACAGTTGATTCAAATAATATTTGAATACTGAATTTCTCAGTTTCGAGAAACTTCCGACGTTCAAACAGTGTTGATTTTGTTCAAACAAATAGTACAAGAATAATCTTGAAATATGTTTTTTAATGTGATTCTCGCTTTACAATCAGTATCACTCTGATACTGATACTGAACAAGCTACTGTATCGGTATCAATGCAATAAGCTTATCAATCATGTACACTACAGCAGAAAAAGTTGAAATTAATTTCTTTTTTTTTAATTTCGTTTTTTTTTTTAAATTTTAATCTACGGAGAAGCAGGAAGGAACTCAATGCATGCACAAGACTGCATGCATGCTTTCAATGGAATTGAAATTCCTTTATTTACTGTCCCCGAACGCGTACTGAAGTTACTGACAAACATTTCATAATTTCCTCGCTAAAGATCACGTGAAGGTCAACATATTGCACCTCGTTGGATTCGTTTTTTTATAAGCTATAAAAATTTTGTACTGAAAATATGCAATCCCATTTAAAAAAATACGATGATCTTGAGAAAAAAAAATGACTTTGAGAAAAAATTCGGCCCATCACCGTATTAGGGCCTTCGAATAGAATATTTTCTCCCCCTGACATTTTTTTTATCATACAAAATAAGCGATATATTTAAGGTGGTCAAGTTAGGTGAAATACCCGGTATATGTCGCCAAGGCCTAAATGATAAACGTCGTGGAATTATCCCCACTACCGCGGGGTATATCCCGTGAGGGACCTCGGTGTCTCCTGGACTATACACGACGCTGACAAGATCCTTGTTGACATATATCGAGAATTCACTGTATCATGGGATTAGTATTGTTTCATCGCTGTTTTGTTTATTCGCTATTCTTTCCGCGTATGTACATGTATTGAGATATTACTGCAAACATAAAGTGTTAGAAAGAGTCTCGAATTTTGTACACAGTTCCGAATGGCACTACACATGCGTGGCTGGGCTATGCAAGAAACAATTAATCACAAAGGAAACAAGTACCCCGATATCGTTGGAAGAATGCGAATTATTTTGTGGCTCGTCAAGCTCGTTGTGGCCGAAGCCAACGGGTCACCTATCTTTGAGCAAACCGATGGTCCAGCTTAATCCTAAATTGATCTCGATAGCAGATCTAGAAAGTGGGACGCAGATTAGGCGACTTCTGGATGAAAATGTGCTTCTATTGCGAAAGACTGCTGGAAAATCTCGCAGCACACCGGTAGAAGTCGGTGGTTACAGCATGTTCTTACGATTCAATGGACTCCTCAAGACTGACAACATTAAGCTTACTCTGCGCACAGATGAAAGTTACACCTTAACAGCCTCCGAAGTCGACAAAACGGTGAGGCTGCCAATTCTTTAAAAAAATTCTCTGCTTCTTCGGGACTCGAACTTTTTGTTTAATATATTTTCTTCCAAAACATTTTAAAAGGAAAAAGGTGATTCGGGAGTCAATGTGAACTGAGGATTAGGCATAGCACTCGACAAAAGTTCTTTTTTTATCATTTATTTGATCACACCGGAATACGAGATTTTACTTGTCCCTGCGACTATGTATATTGTAATAGGATCATTTTCGTTGATCAGTGGAAACCTGTTTAACATTTATCTTAGAATATTGCTAGAACAGGAAGAAAATTGATACATTCCAGTTTTATTTCAGTCGTACTTTGTTTGGAACAATTTTGTATAAAATAGAATAATTTTTATCGAGTCTCCTACATTTATCACTTACTCCTGAACAGAGAAATAAATAAATCAATAAATTATATAGTTGTCACTATTCTCTACAATTGTCTCCCAATGTTTTACAAGCTGATTTCTTTTTCGTAAAAATCGCGTGGATTTTAGTTCATTTTAATTTGCGGGATCTTTTGTATGTTTTGTAGTCGTTTGTAAATTGCAAAGAAACCAAATTAACACTAAAACTACCGCTATCGGTTAAATAACCGGTTCTAGATTGTGTATTTTGCCATTATTAAGCACAAAATAATGCTCTAATAATATTTATTAGACGGTTACTTTTACAGCTCGGTACATTTAGTGTTAAGTACAAATCGCAATAATTTAATTCTGTAAGACAATTGTAATTGTTGTTCTATTATCATTGTACGCCTCTTCTTTTCTAATGCTTAGGTGATAAACGTAACGATTACTGCGAAATCCTATTTTGGCGCACGCCATGCCATAGAGACGTTGGGCCAATTGATCATTTACGACAGTTTACGAAATCAGATTCGAATTCCGAGCGAGGTTTCGATCTCTGATGGACCTGTTTATCCGTATCGGGGCGTGTTGCTGGATACCAGTCGAAACTTCATCGACAAATCCACGATACTGCGAACGATCGATGGATTGGCCATGACGAAGTTGAACACTTTACACTGGCACATCACCGATTCCCAAAGTTTCCCTTATGTAAGTAGAACGTGGCCGAAGTTCTCGAAATTAGGCTCGTACTCGGCCGAAAAGGTCTACACGGAGGAAGATGTGAAAGAAATCGTTGAACGTGGACTTTTTCGAGGTGTTCGAATATTACCGGAATTTGACGCACCTGGGCACGTAGGTGAAGGATGGCAATGGGTAAATTTAATTTATATTTTTATGTATTTAATTCATAATTAAGGGAACGTTTATTACAAAAGTTTCCATCAAATAAAGGAAAAACTCAAACTATTGTGTGCTAGTATTATTTAACAATATAGTACAATTATAAATAAATGAACGATCAGTTTTTCTTCTATAGAGTGTACAAAGGACAACATCTTAAAAATCGACTTATTTCTTCAAATGGAATTGTATATTGTTTTCGTAATAAAACAACTTGTTAACTTGATAAAAATATTTTGATAAGCCCTCTTGAGAATGAAGTAGTTTTATAAACCAAGCGATGTAATTACAAAAGACAACTTATCGTAAAATATCTCGTTAACCGTTAAGCTTAGTATTCTTTTCATATATGAGGAAAAACATATACAATTCCATTTAGCGAAACAAAGTGGGCTTAAATATTTTGAAACCACTGCAGACGCAAAAATACTGATATACGCCATTTTTATTTCATTTTTGTCTGTTACAATTGACTTGAGAATTTTTTCTTTTTTTCGTAAAAATCGGCAGTCTACTAATGATTGTGATTTTAAGTTGTACAGTGCAAAAGCACGAAAGAAAGTTCGATTTGTAATTATAAAACGATCTTTCAGGTAGGGGACGATGCCGTCGTCTGTTTCAAGGCAGACCCCTGGTATAAGTATTGCGATGATCCGCCCTGTGGTCAACTTAATCCTACCAGTGAATCAATGTACGACATTCTCGAAGGGATATATAAGGACATGATAGACGATTTCCAACCGGATATTTTCCACATGGGCGGAGACGAAGTGTACTTAAGCTGTTGGAACTCTTCAGCTGTTATAACAAATTGGATGCAGTCTGTGAAAGGCTGGGATCTATCAGAATCGAGTTTCCACAAACTTTGGAATCATTTTCAGAGCAAAGCACTCGAGAAATTAACTGTCGCCAACGGTCAAAAAGATATCCCTGTTGTTCTGTGGACCAGTTCCTTGACCAATCCTGAAAATATTCAATATCTGGATCCTAGGAAGTATATCATCCAAATTTGGACGCCCGGCAATCATCCGACGATTGACAGATTGTTGCAAAACAATTTTGATGTAATCTTTTCGAACTACGATGCGCTTTATTTAGATTGCGGGTGAGCAAACGTTTGCTATTGTTTGACTATCGCGTCTCACGGAGTATACCCCGCGGTAGCGGGGATAATTCCGCAACGTTCATCAACTAGACCTTGCCGACATACATAGAGAAACCACTGTATAATATACAGTGTATATGGTCGTTCTTATATTCTTTAAAGTCTCCTATCGTTTTGTATTTCACCTGCTCATTTTTGCCGTAAACGTATCAAATCTGTAGTCTAGTTACAACAAATACAAGTCATTATTAGAATGCGGAAATTTATGCATTTTTGACAACAATGAGTAAATGAAATCTGAAACAGGAAAGGGATTAAAAGAATTTAAGAATATTAATGGCCATTTTATTTAGCTCCCGCTCCTTACAATTAATGCAGACAATTTATATTTTACATAAAGATCTTCATCTGTATAAAAGACTAAAACTTCTGCGTGGATCTACCGCTATAAATTCTTCGTGCGGGTTCGTTTCAGTTCTGCAGCTTGGGTAGGCGAAGGTCAAAACTGGTGTTCTCCTTACAAAGGTTGGCAAAAGGTTTACAATAATTCTCCTCTGTCAATAGTCAGGTCGAAGAATCTTCTGGCGAAGAAACATCACATTTTGGGTAAACTTTTATACGTCTTTCGAAGCGAGATTTCTCCCATTCTATGTATATGTGTATCCCGTAATAGGAGGAGAAGCAACTCTTTGGTCAGAGCAAGTTGACAGCGCTACGACCGATTCGAAGATCTGGCCCAGAGCGGCAGCACTCGCTGAGAGATTGTGGGCAGAGCCACCTTCGACTTGGATCCATGCTGAACAGAGAATGCTTAGACAGAGAGAGCGATACGTAGCGAGAGGTTTCGACGCCGAAAGCTTGCAACCCGAGTGGTGCTTGCAGAACCAAGGCCACTGTTATGCCTAACATGTGTCGTTACATCCGAACGATTTGCCTCGCGAAATTAAGGCTGTTTTAATACATAACTCTCTGATAAATAAATGCATACTTCATCACCTCTTCTCTCCCTTTTCTTTAGAATGTATTAATAATAATAAACACATAAATCGGTTAATAATAAACAAGTTAATCGATTTGGTAATTTGTATTTAATGTATATTCGTAATAATGTTTACGATATGATATGAATTCATTTGTAGAAGTACGGAAAGTCACATAGCAGGGCAAGCACGTATTCTTATTTCATTGTATGTTCGTGTAGCAGACTTCGCCATCATACGTTTAACCTAGAAAGTATTTATGTATATATACATATACTACTGTACATATCTACGTAGATTACATTTTGCTATTTGCGTTTTTTCTATTTCTTTAGCTAAAGTATAATATGCTAGAATGATACATTAAAAAATGTGAAAGAATGATTAAAAATGCGTCAATGGCCGTGGTCAAGCACGCCGAAGCGGTGTGACCAATCAGGTGTTTCGTTCTTTGCGCCTTTTCTCCTACATACTGCGCGCGCATAGGGTGAACTTCCGTCTGATCAGCTAAACAAATTCAAACTATCTGAGTGTCTGAGTCGTTGTAGGTCGTTGTCGTTACCGCGAGGTAGTCCAAGGTGGAAGTTGTTTGGGAAACAGTGGAAGCATCTAAATTGAAAAGACGAATTATTCGTGAGATCCTATTCTGTCTGTTATAACAATGGCGTTAAAAAATCGGACCGCAATTACGGTGAGTAAGAAATTTCTAATGCAAACGTTCATAGACGATTATTTGTAGAATGACGATAGAACAGAAGCAGTCAACAGGACAAGGGGTAACCGTCCATTCCCAACATCTTTAAATGCCCTTCGCTCGTTTTAAAGTCTATCGAAATAACGCTCGTGCTTTATCTCCGCTGATCCCTGCATTATAATTCATTTCCTAAGAGTCTCAATTTCATCAATTTGTTGGAAATAGAATACATGTAGATGAAACGGAACAAAACATTCAACAGATTTGCTTTTGCCTTGCATGAATTTTCTTCATTTCTTGAAACGACTACCGTTTGTGTCTAAATTTTTGGTTCGATTTATTTTCCACTTCTTTTGTAGTGCATCATCTACATAACTACACATCCGATTTTCGAAATATTGAAGTATGAGTTATGGATCCTTTAAAATCGAGCAGGCATCCTTCTGTAAATATTTCCGCGGAATTCTATCGCGTTATCTTCATTCTGTGTCTGTTTAGAACATTCGAATAATTATTTCATAAATTTTGGTAAACGATAATTTTTCATATAGCTTCATATGTACTTTAATGGTTGACGAAATCATCAATTTTCAGAATATTTTGAACCAGGAAAATGTAAAAAATATTAAATCCACTCACATTCTGATGCCAGGAAAGACAAAGAGAGCTGCATTAGGTGAAATTGGGAATAAAGTAAACACAGTGAGAGGTGTTGAACCTATCGATAGGACCAGTTTATTGCAAATAGATAAGAAAAAAGCAATAGTTGAAAAAAAACAGGCTTTAAAACCAACAGAAAAAGTATTAGAAAAGCCTCCTGTACAAATTGTGTTACCCGTAGTAAAAAATGTTGTGCCTCAAGAAAATAAAATAGCTCCAGTTCCTCTAAAAAATGAGGTAGATTCATTTTCCTCTGAGCTTTTGGCAGTTGAAGACATTGACAAGGAGGATCATGAAATTCCTGCTCTAGTCTCTATATATAGCAATGACATATACGAGTACCTAAGAACTTTAGAGAGTAAATATCATGTGAAAAAAGGATATTTGACGGGCCAAGAAGTGACACCAAAAATGAGGAGTGTACTCATAGATTGGCTTATCGAGGTTCATCAACAATTTCGATTATTGCAAGAAACACTGTACCTTACAGTGGCTATTATCGATAGATTTTTACAGGTTCGTTGTTCTTCAAAAAGTAAACAAATACATATGTTCGTTGTTTCAGTTGGTTCATGTTATTGTTTGTAGGCCTTCCATTCTATAGGCAAGAAAAATTTGCAATTGGTCGGGGTAACAGCTATGTTTATTGCTAGCAAATATGAGGAAATATATTCTCCGGATATAAGTGATTTTGTCTATATCACAGATAATGAGTATTCCAAGGCAGAAATATTGCAAATGGAAATGCTTATCGTAAAAACTTTAGATTACTCTTTAGGCAGGCCACTGCCATTGCATTTTCTTAGAAGGTACAGCAAAGCTGGAAAGGTGTGTATCTCATGATTTCACAGATTTTCCATTATCATTTACATTATTTCAAACAACTTTCTTTCTTGTGGCAAGGCTCTCGCTGTACATCATACAATGGCTAAATATTTCTTGGAGCAGTGTTTAGTGCATTACGAAATGTGTCACTACTCCCCTAGCCTTCTTGCAGCTGCTGCAATATACTTAGCATTCGCGTAAGTTGTTTTATGAACATAGAGTAATTGTGCTAATAACTTCAGAAGCATTGCTTTTGAACGTAATCTACTGGTTGATTGCTAATACAATACTTGGTACTAATCCATTTATGTTGGTGTTTATTTACATAGTATTACTGGTAACAATGATGAGGACAAGGACAAGGATAAGGACAAAGTTGTTTGGACAAATACATTAGCACATTATAGCACATATGCTGAAGATGACGTGTTGCCTGTGGTACGGCAAATAGCTAGTATTGTAATTAACGCGGATAAAAGTAAGTATCAAGCTGTTAGGAAAAAATACGCCCAGTCGAAACATATGAGGTCCAGTACTCGGCCTGAACTTCGATCAGAAATTATGATTGCCATGGCCACTGCCAGCAGAGACACAGTATGATATTAGTTTCGAAATGGTAACCACATTGAGATATTCGTTTGCACGATGCAATCTTAAAGAGGGCAACATTGTGGTAACAATATCATGTCACGCTACTAATAAATTAATTTAAATTAATTGAATGTAAAGCGAATAATGTGGCGGAATCATTACACATAATCGTTCTGCATTTAAGCATGTGAATGATAGTCTTGTTTGTGATCAAACATATTGAAGTGTTTGCCTCGAAGATGACGGTCCGATTAGGAATAGGGCAATTTTAGGTTCATATATTAAGGAATTGTATGTTTGTGAAAGAGAAAAACTTCAATAAATAATTTCTTGTCATGTAACTGATTACAATTAATCCTGCACAAATATTGCACGTCGCGCAGTAAAAGGTGGTATCTCGTTTATTTAAACTAGATATTTGATAAGAAAATTACTTGTTGAAAGTTTTTCTCACTCGTACATGTAATTACGGTATTTCGTGTAATTGTATACAAAAAATTTTGTTGTATAGGAAAAAAATGGAAATGAACATGAGAGTATAGTCAAACGATACTGAATTAACATTTTTGATTATTCCAAGAAAAGTAATGAACAACATTTAGCTACAAATCTTGATTTAAATTAATTTAAAAATTGGTAAAAGCATTTCATTAATTTGGAATCAAATTGAGTAATAAATAACAACCACATTTTGACTGGCCTGATATAATACTTTTACTGCTCAAGAAATTAACATTGAACTCGATAAAGTGCTCATTTATCGCAATATAAATCTTGAGATGAATCACATTTAAATATTCTTTGATACATTAACTTGATAGCTTGCCAAATTTTTATATAATTTAAAGCTTGATTTTAAGATATTTTAATTGTAAATTAAAACTATTTTTATACTGAAATATTGAAGAAACTTTGACTTTTAATTACAGTTACAAAAAAACTTTATTTTGATATTAGCTGTAGTTGTAACGGTAATGTATAACAATATACTAGTATTTCAAACTATATTAAGTTGATATAAACTTTGATATGAACATTTGTACAGACATAATGCTGATGAACATGACTGTTCATTGTTGGTGCTATACCAATTTGTTTGTTGCATTCGGAACGTTTAACGGAGCGGATAAAATTTTTGTAAACGTAACATTAATGAAAAATAAATTCTAATAACGTTTCCGGAAGCAATAGATATTATTTGCGTCAATGGATTACACCAAAATATTTGTGTTCCAACTACTGTCGGAATATTTACTTGATATACTATAATGAAACCGTTTCACTATTTCATTATAAATGTTATCCCTTACGTAATCATTACGATATATTGTAAATGTTATTTACTTGTGAAAAGTTTATATAGAATAGCCTGTTATCTGGATAAGGGGTCTAAATATTCTTCTGAAAGATTGCTACATTGGTTAGTTGTTGACTCCGTATATTTTCTTTACAAAATGTTAACTATGACTCGGTACTACAATATATTCAGTTTCCAAGGAGAGGCATTAGCTACTGGTGGACGTGTAATATAAGGTTCTGAAAAACGATTGAATAAATTTAAATATTTTATGATATTTTTTAAAACACTCTTTCCTTACCAATTAATTTATAAGTTGCAGACAGTCCTTGGAATTGAGTCGAAAGTTCTGTATTTTCCTGAAACATGCGTATATAATCCATTAGAATATTTTCTCGTAACTAAATCATTTATAATCTTGTATGATTAATACCATTTCTGGGAAACTCGAAGGTGCAGATTTATCCCAAATTTCAGATTTACTTCTTTCTATTGTATGTAGAAACTGTTCCATGGTGTTTTGCAATTTATTTGCATACTCGTCACGATCGAAGTAAACAAGCATTTGTACCAACCCACGTAATTCATCTAATAATACAATTGTTTTTTCTTTTAATATTTGTGGCTGATTACACGTAATCAGTGATAAATCAATTTACAAACCCTTCTCTTTGTATATACTGTTGATAATTTGATATAAAGCTTGTATCAATGCTAAATCTTCAAATGCACTACCCTTTTTCAAGCTTAAGAGCTTTCTTTCATGCTTCCTACGATTCTTGCTCGACCTGTAACTTTTTCTGAAGAAGATTTTTTTTAGATTAAAGCTAGATTTACAAGAATTAGGGTTCGAAATATTTGTGCGTTTACGTTTCTTACCCGGATAAGCTAGACAATCTTGATCTCTGACTAGCCGTTGTACTAGTAATGCTGGTTGTATCACTTCCAAGGTCTGAAATTCCGCCGTCAAACACAGATTCGTTGTCGCTAATCATTCCAGTGCAAGATTGTGCATTTCTCTCGGGAATGTTAGCTCTGACTACGGCGAGACGAGATTTATAATGCTCAAAGTCTTGCCTACTTTTTTCTATTTGAGACATTATATGATCCGCGTGATCAAATACGCTCACTTTTACATGAGACTCTAAAAATATCATTTTGTTTGCATTATACCATTCCTTTCATGAAGAAACTTCTACAATGTATATATTATCATTAGACTGCGGATCTTCATGGAAAATAAATTTTTTAAGCATTGCAATTGTGCAAAGTGAAGAAGCAAAGCATTTTTACTGTTTTAAATGGCACTACCTACTTATTTTTGTCATAAATACATAAAATCCACAGTCTAATTATCATTAAAAGATTAATGTACCAATTAGATCTAAACGTTCTCTGTCATGCGCGATTCTTACAGCATCTTTCCACCGTTTACCATTGCACAAACACACTGCCGTTTCCTCTTCGTCTTCCAAGTAGTTGATGCAAATATTTGCAGCCTCTTCATACCGTTTATCGCTCTTCAGTCGATCTGAAAGTTCTTTGTAAAGTGCGCGTTTCTCTGTTAAACTAAAATATCATTCAATTATTATTTCTACATTCATTTACATTTCCCAAAAGTTCCCTATAACAATCTTTCTTTTACCTCAATTCCATTTCTGTGGATAGAACGATAACGTCTTGCCAGCTTCCTGCTAATTTATAAGCATTCAGTGCTTCCTTTAGATCCTTGCTCCTGTGGAACATGATCGCAGCTTCTTGGTAATGTCTCTTCTTTAACAAGAATTCTCCGCACATTCTGGCTATCTCTGTATACCTTGCGTTGTCTTTTTTAAATAATTTCAACGCTTTCGTATATAAATCTTGATCGCGTATTAAATTCACACATTCATCAAATCTATTCGGCTCCCTGGCTAAATGTTCAAGCGCCGACTCGTAACGTTTCAAATGCAAATCAATGGAATATTTCATATAATTCTCGTCGAGCTCTCTCATGTCGTTTAAAAATGGAATGTACTCTTTTGGGTCTTTTTGCGACCTAGAGGCGATAAACATTGCCAAATCGAAGTCATACATTCCTAGAGCTGTGTCGAACAGTGTATTTACATCTACTATATACAATAAATATTTCAACGCTTCGTCTGATGTTATACACTCCACATTCTTAGCGGCGTCTTCTGATGTTCGCATCTCTCTTATCTTTGACAATGCACCCTCCAACCCTTGCCTTCTTCTATCTTTAACCAAGCTTATTAATATCGGTTGAATCAAATAATTGCCAGTGTTCTTGTTTTCCATAATATTTCTCATTAAATCACAGACTAATTCTACTTTGTTTGTCGCGACGTTGCCCGCGTTCGTCTGGTTTGGATTTTTATAATAATTTGCATATATAGTAGTGGTAATACATTCTTCCCCTAATTCCGTCAGGAACAAACTCAACCAACTGGGCTTCGAAACCTGCTCCACAAATGTTTCAGCGTTCTCGATGAATTTGTTGGGATTGTGATCATAAATCAGATTTAAATTGATTCTTTGTCTACGCATTAAATCGAACGCGGCTAAATAATTGCAATTATCTAAATAATAGCCAACGATGTATAAGGATAAAGCACGAGGTTGTATACATTCCAAATTTCCGCGTGGCATTTGTAGAATCGTTTTCGAATCCCTGGGAATGGCTGCGATTAACTGAGATCCCCTTTCCACTCGTCTAACATTTAACTCTGAAAAATATAGATGATTCTATGTAGTTACAATTCAAATAAATACAATTTTCAACTTTTAAATCAAGCGGTACCTGTAAACGATTTTTCATTGTTCAGATTCTCCCAAGGCTTAACAGTTAAGTTGTGCCTAATCAACTCTAAAAAGTCCTCTTCGTTTATCTTTACACATATCAATGTGTGCTGCAGCGTCGTCAGAAGCAGGAAGTCTGAATGGACAAAGAAGCTGGTAATATTGTTAGCAGTTTCTTTTCCATTTATACAGAAACAATTTCCATATGATAACGATAGTACAATCTCTTTCCCATCAACATTTACTACTTCTACTGTGTTAATGTGCTGGGGGAATTGTACGTTTATTGTTAACAATTCCGATACTTCCGAGTACATTGCCGCATAACGTTCTGTGAAGATATAAGCCCGTCTCGAGTTCGAAGAGGGAACAATGTGCAGAATTAAGTCATTCATAGGGAGCAGTTCTCTGAAAATACAAATTAAACGCTACAAATGCTGAATGAAATATTCTTAAGCATAAACTTACTCTGCTACTAAACGACCGTTCGCTTGATCATCCATTCCACGCAAAGATAAAGTGCAAAGGAAGCTTCGATCGTTTACTGATAAAGAGCACAAGACCTTATTTTTATTGAGCCAACAAAAATTATGCACATTATAGAAAGAATTTTGATATTCCATTGATGGATTATTCCATTCGATATTATATGATCCAATGTATTTGTAGTCCAGCATCGGTGACTCCTAATTTAAAACATATTTTATTTACTCATACAGTTACGTGTACATACAATTTAATTCGTACTTACCACTGTATGTTTGTAAAATATTAATTTGTTACTTTCGGAAATACAAAATAGCGTGTTACTGTCAAACCAAGTATTTTCATTTTCTACTTCCGGTGCAAAAACAATTGCATTCACTGGTTCGGGTGTTTCTAAAATTGTATGCGCCATTGGTGGTGGTACAATTCCTATTCTCAGCCCAGTCATTAATAATTTATATCCATCGATTACTCCGACAACAGATTTGTCGTGTATAGTTTTTCCAATACTGTGATTAATGCACCAATTGTAATCACAGGCAACAAGTTCCTTGGACGTTAGCATAATTAATCTTTTATAAGAGAACATTGTAGACCACGTTGCATAGATTAATGAATTATCTTTTGGGAATCTGATTGTCTGTTTCAAGTACCAATGACAATTATTTTCTGTCCAAAGCTGTAGAATTGAAGAAAGATCTTCCTGTGCTATGCACCAAATAGTTAATATCTCTGAATCTGGAGACCAAAATAAATCCTTCACCTGTATTCGAATTTTTCAAATAATTAAACATCTAGTGAAACAGAATAACTATGAGAAACGAGAAATTTATACGTACCCTAATTTCATTTGGCTTAAAAGGAAGCAAAAATTCTCTGTGTTTCAAGCCGTTCTTTTCAAAAAGTGCAACAACATGCTTATTAGGCAAAATCTGTGGAGTTGCTATCAGACTTCCAGATGGTTTCCACGATAACGATTCTTCCAAGCCATTAGCAAGCTCGCTGGCGTATTGTAAAATTCCGTCTCTATTAAACACCTTGAACTGTCTTACTTTATGCTCTAGGTGCAAGAAACCTACTGCAAATAAAGACCCATCTTCCCTCCAAGTGATTCTATAAGATTCGTCGTCTTGTTCATTTTGAGATATTTTTACTGGCTGGGCTACCGCTGCTTTTTTCCCTTCAGATCCGTGGAACTGTGTTTCTTTCCTACCCCATCCGACAGTTATAAATTGTTTTGTACCAAAATCTGGAGCGTATAGATCTACCTAAAATATTGATTTCATATATCTTTGTATGCTGTTAAACAACATAGTTTCACAAAACATTTTATAACTGCAATTACCTCTGATATTACATGAAACGTAGACACCATTGTGATTACAATACCATCAACTGTAATTAATATTATCATTTCATGGTCTGGACTCAGTTTCATGCATTGCAAATCTACATTCAATTGGAACATTACTTCGAATCCAAATTTGGGCTCCATGCTTATTGTTATAATATCGCCGTGTTTAGAGGCAGCAAACAACTCATGCGTTACGCTACAATATTCTAAACCAACGAGCTCCAAATTTTCATCGATGTCATAAGATGTTGGATCCTTTCCATAGGGCGATGATATTTTATATAACTTATTTTTTAACAGTAAATAAAAATCATCGGTAATTCTGTCAATAGCACACAAGGCTGTTGAAGCATTCGATTCATTTAAAATCTGATCTTCTAAAAAATTTAAAGACCGACTGGCACGTCGAGTTAGCTTCAAGTTTTTCATTGTTCAACCACAACTAATCTCAGCAATACGTAGAAAAACTATATGAATTTTTCTTTATACGTTATTGTATCTATAAAAGCGTATTCCATGAATATTAACCTCTGTTCCGTTTCAATGTTTTAAATGGGGATGTTCGATTCGGACTCGATTCTTTGGACGACAAGATCGATCTTTTGAATCGATTCTTTATACCTCGATCTTTTGGTAGAATCGAATCTTTCGGAGAATCGAACAACCCTAAATAGTATCAATACAATGCTGGAGGTTATTTAGATACAATTATAACGCGGTCTGAACAGTCCGCATGCGAATATTGCGAGAAACAAATAATGGAAATATAGAAACGCGCACCAAAAAACGTTTATTTTCATAAACTCCAGAGCACATTTCAGTTAACATTTTAATATAAGCAGAAATGTATTAATAAACGACTAAATTGTACATATGTTGTGTGTATCGTATAGTTTTGTTTAAATATAAATGACAGCATGAGTGTAGACACTGTTGACGATGAAGATGAAGATGTTATCATACAGGTGCGAAATAGTATTCATTACTAACATAATAATATAATACATAAAATTCTACTATTTTTTATCTTTAGGGAACTCCCTTGTATGAACATCTACATCAAATGGGATACACGGATTTTGAAAGCGTAAAAATAGAAAGGCCAGAATTCAGGAAGGAAAAGAAAACTTATAATAATGTCATAGTAAATTTATTTTTGCATCAAATAACGGGTGAATATATTCTTGCTTCGTACAATACATGTTTATATATTTTTAGGATTTTGTACAATATGTTAGAGATTCTTTTAAGAAACTGTTTCTTATATATTCAAAAATAAATCAGGTACAGATATAGTACTTATACTTTCATAGTTCTTGTATATTCTTTAGAGGATAATACGAGATATTGTTCACAATAGGATGACAGTGTGTCAAAGAAACAAGTGTCAACTATTTTAGATGCAAAAGTCCTTTTAAATGATCATGCATGTATAATACATGGATTCCTTGATAAATACAACCATAAATATAAACCATGGAGGTAGATATTTCATTTATTACAACATAGATTATTAATGTCTAGTAATGTAAATATATTGTCCTTTCACAGGACTACATTATTAAAGTGTCTATTATCAAGTGCAACTTTATCAGCTTCGATATTAGTCCCTTCTGTATACAAAAATTCAATTAGATTTCTTGGATTAACAATGATATTTTACACTATCTACATTGAGCACTCGAGAGTAGGTGCAAGCAAAGGTTTAAAAACCATGGTGTCTTTGCAAAATGATTTATTCGATTTATGTGAGAAGAGTCTTAAAATTTTAAAACATGGATATAGAATAAAGTTGCAGAAAAATAAATGTTCCCAACAGTTTCAGTAAGTTCTTGGTATACCTACCGCATAGAAAGTCGTTAATTATTTCATTTGATCATGTTTAATTGTTTTACAGCGACCTCACATCAGATAGTCTGAAGTATTTGCAACCTATAATGGAGAACGTAGTAACATGCTTGGAGCATATTTCATCTACTTATTATCAGATTTCTTTAATTCTCATAAAACTGTTACCAAAGAACGTGCCTAGCAGTAATCTACTAACTACATTCGAAAGTGTATTATTTAAAATACATGGTGAAATAAATTATCAAAAATTGCAGGTCAGACTGAAAAGAATTTTCGAATGATCGTCAAATAATTTATATTTATATATATATATGTATTTTCTTTAACAGAGTTTGTATCACACTTATGTTCTCACGCAATCAGAGATGCTACATTTATTTGCTATTGCTTACGACAGCCATACATGGCAGGAATCTAGCAACAAAATTCCCGAGTTTAGATTAGCTTATATTATTAATTTTCTGGTTGAATATTTGTCGGTGTGTAGAAGCAAATTGTCAAAGATTGTCGATGCTTACTACAGTTCAAAAATAGAGCCTGTTTCATTTCAATACAAGTAAGAATGTTATATACAGTTCATGCTTCTTCTAAAAAAGTCTACTTTACACATACATTCATATTGATATTGATATTTCAGAGGACCTGTTGCATTTCATTGGCAGAACTTGTACATGCAACTGTACTTAGCTACCAATAAATTGCAATTAGCTTATGGCCATGTATTATCCATATTACGAGATATTGACAATAATGTTGTGGAAAACATTGAGGAGAAAGATGCTGTTCAAAATTCATTACAAAAACTGAGTCAAGCTCAGAAAGATATTGAAGCAGCAAAAGATTTTATTGAATTTAGTAGTTTACATCTTCTGAAAACACAAGCCAGGGATTGTACAGAGAACCATATAGAAAAGGATATCTTAACACCAAAGGTGGACGCTGATATCCGTATTATAAGAGATTCGGAACCATTAATTATGGACGAAGTCTTTGAAGAGTACATTAAAACAGAATATTTGAAATCTTTAAATGATGATAGCGACGAAATCCCATTATATAATTATAAATGGGACAAAGCGTTGTCTAAGAATTTTATGACAGAATTAAAAGATGTTTTGGTTGAGAAACACAAGTCTATGTCTGAAAGAGAATTGAAAGCATTACAACGAATGTATAAAGATAGAATAAGCGAAACTGTTGCAGAAGATACATGTCAGATTCCTGTACCTCCACCAATGCCTCCATTTATGGAATTTCCAACGATAGTGAAAAGACAAATTACAGCTGATGGAGTCTCTGAGAATACAGTAAAAAATCAAACAAATTGTTCACCCGAAGAAAGTAAAATTGTTAAATCGATGCATGAAAATAAACAGGATGAGAACGAGGATGATTATTCTGATGCAGAAAAGTTTCCGATTCCACCTATACCGTTACCAAGGAAAAGAGAGTTTTCATTATTTTTACCACCACCGTTTTTAAAAGCAACCGAAGAAACATATACGGGTAGTGGTGAAAATTCTGAAGATGAAATCGTTGAAACAGAGAGCTAATGATACGCGCACGTTTTACATATTTGTTATATAGATGCTTGATTACATAATGACTGTAATGAAAGAAAAAAAAGTTGCATCAGAATGTATTTTATAACATTTGTCTACAACTTTTTATGTAACATGGAGAAAGTCTTTAAATGAAAGTAATGTTATAATGATTATTTATTTACAGACATGAAACAAATTACACACGTTCAATGAAATATAGATTTGTTTATACAATTTGCTGTTTTCATAGTCCTACTACTATCCACAGTAATAATAATAATGATCAACATTACTGTATAAAATATAATATAAAATTGCTTGGTAGCAAGTGAATTTTTGATCGCACAATTAATATAAAAAGATGCGGTGAATAATTAAAAGTGTAAATAAATATTGTAAAGTACTGAATAAATATTGAAATGGACTTGGGAAACAGGAAAACATTAACATCTCTTACATTCTACAATTATAAACTATCTGCGTATGAATCGTAAATATTATTTAATGTAAAAATACTGACGATATAATGAAAAAACAATAAAAACACGTACATGTAAAATGCTTATCATTTTTAAAATTTTTGTTCTAATTGTATTCTGTCCAAGGCTACAGTATTTTGTTTCTGGATATAAATTCTGATGCTAAAAGAATGTATTTATATTCATAACAAAGTCGATGCTGTGATCAAATTCATTTATAATTTCAATAACCAATTCAACCGTGAATGGTCAATTAGATTGTGGCAGTAATCAATTGATAGAACCAACGAACGTTATTTAGAAATACAACTACCTCGATAAAAACATCGAATTGTTGATTAATTTATAGACTAACATAAAAGGGAAGTACTAATTCTTATTAAAGCTTATAACGAATGAAAAAACGTCTTGATCTATTATAGTACGCTATGGTGTAAAATTGTCATCTCCGATTTCAGCAGAATACTGAACTACAAGTTGAGACTAAACAAAGTATTAATTTTAAATTTAAGAGTAACATGTCAGTGGTACACAGGCATCGTGTCATTTGGAGTCGCTGAATACAGTCATGTCAACTTCACAAGGAAACTACTTATTCTCTTTAATTCATTTTTCTTTCGTTTGCTTGACAAACACGGTTACATGTGATGCATGCTATCAATCCATATTATTCACTTATAAAATATCAAGCATTTCTAATTCTTCTTGTCACGATTTAAAGACAACACATTACATTCGACACATACTGAGAAAAGCAGAGTAACTGCATAGAGAATTCTCTATACGAGTGTATTCTTCTTTGCATATTCTTGTCTTATAAAATTCAACTAAAACATCCTACAGGTGCTGTTTCTCCATAGGAGGAACAATAATCCGTGAAACGGATTCTTGTCTGTACAATGTAATATCATACTACACAGTTAATTGAAAACGCTATAACGCCAACCATGGATGATAGCGAATAGCTTCACGACTTCGATCCCCATAGTCGTATGTGACCTCTATCCCAGATGGTATATTTTCTTTCGCTGTAAGTACCAGATGAGGTGTCGAGCCTACTTCTATGACTCGTGCAACTAAATTACCATTTCTCGAGTGATTCACTAGTCTACCTAACTTATCGGTCTCGGCTGTCGCGTCGACGCTAAAATGTATCGGGTCATTAAGTCAAGATTATTTAGCTTATAACAATTTAAAAACGAAAATGATACGTAAAGATTCCTACCAATACTGATGATTACGATGTTGAAAGTAGTACATGTAACATCCCGTGGTTTGATCCTGTGCATAGATCTTCTCGCGTTTCTTCGCAGTTACTTGATCGATCAGTTCACCAATGTATTCGACTACAAATTCTCCTTTCGTGAATTCTCGCGTTGTTACCACGCCACGCCCTTTCCCGGCAAAGTGTCTCACCTTGAAAAGTACATTTTATACGAGTTTTATAAGAAGGAAATCATGATTTATCGTTGTCGGTTTTTATACCTCTAAGCCCTCCTCCACTTGACAGAGTACTTTGTTTTCCATGTCTCGTTGTTTCTCCTCTAATACAGCTTTCTTTGATTTTCTTACACTGCGGCGTACTGGAAAATAATCTGTAAGCTTGTGATTTACGCTTTTAGCATCTGGAGATTCGTTTGGACGATGACCAGTGACTTGATTGCCATTTAATTTTCTTCGACCACGGTTGGGAGGCTTCTTCAAAGGCTGTGGCGTTAAAGTAACTGCAGAGATTACCAGCTTTTTATCGTCCTCGGTGTTTATATTTCCTTCATCTAAATCCTCTATCTGACTGTTTGGCATATTTATTCTATGAGGCGTTGATGGGCCATGAATGGGCACGGCTACAGGTGTTTCTGAAATATTTTATACATTGATGCAACCACTTTTCATAGAGAACTGGTTAAATCAGTAGTTAGCAAACATAGTCGATGTATTACCATCTGTTGTGAAGTGACTAACATCACTGACAATACCGTTTTGTACAACGTTTGTCTCTTCATCTCTATAGAAAGTCTCCTCCTTAGGCACTATGGAAGATTCAGTTTTAGAAAAATCAGGCCTCGAAACGTGTGCAGTCTACATTAAAAAATATGTATTAGAGTTACACTTAATAGTTTATATTAATAGTATATTGTACATAGAAATCGTATACCTGCGCATAAAAGCAGGACATAATGGGTTTATGTGGTTCCGATGCTATTCGCAATCCATTTGAATTATCATTTTTCAAATTTTCATTATTATCTAATCTAGGCTCCTTTTTTATAGATAAGCTGACATCATTACGTTGCATAGACGACACTGTAGCTCTTGTACGAACCATAGTTTTTGCTTGTACACGTTTCCGTCTTTCTGTAATTGAAACATAAAAAGAAGAATAAAGCAGAAGATATAGTTCTTGCATATCATATGAATTCTAAAGAAGTTAACCCATTAACGTGCAGTGTACTACTTTGGTGACAGTTTCATTAAACAATAATGTTACTTGTCATTTTGGTATTCAGCATTCTCATACAAGGACAGTTTTTTTTTTCAAAAATTATCTAATGTTGTTGATGTCCGTTAGTCCTCCTCGAAATATAAAACTATTCTGCATTGTATAAGAAATGTTAAAGACGGAATTTTTGAAAAATTCTTTGGGAACCAATGAGTGAAGAAAGGTATCCAGCGTCTCGGAGATAACGTTCAAAATGGAGAAAGAGACGAAGTGAAATCTATCAAAACATAACCTGACTAACAGCGAAGAATCTTCAGTGAAAGTACGATTGGATTTTTTAAAATCATATCCCTACCTTTCACCATATTGTCGCCTTATATTCTCGCGCTAAGATGGAATCTAGAATTGAATCTTCTCATACAAAAATCGCCGTGCTACGCGAGGCCACCGTGTCCGAGTCACTAGTAAGCTAGTCGACGCTAGTGTGTTACACATAAATGATCCTTAAAACAATTCGAATTTTCTCGACAGCGATCCCAGAACGAACGTTCATGTCTCATCTGTCTGCGATATGTCACGTCCGATCTAAGAAAAACGTACAATTTAGCGATGATACAGTGAACAGTTTTTCTCAAACATTTTTCAACGTATTTTTCATCGAACGAAATTGAAATTCCGAACAGTGTCGAAATAGCAGACCGGATGCACGGCCATTGCTCGCCATGATGCTACATACTCTATTATATATCGAGTTAGAGGCTCGGCATCTGCGTATGTACTGTTATATGTGTCTATTTCATCCGTAACTCTTACGTTGGCGCGCATGAAACGTTTTTCTCAATTAAAATTCAAAAACTTTTGCTTTGTCTGAATTTTTAATGTCGAGTAAAATATTTTTTTACGAGACTTAACAACGACCGAGAATTCTTAAAGCTTCACGAACGTTTCAGATATGTATTCCACTTAGTGGATGAAAAAATATTCTAATCTCTAAACAATCGCCAGTTAATAATAATTCGAAAGACTTTAAGAGGGTGCGGTTTAATTCTGTATTTTAATTTTATATCTGAATTTATCTTGTATTTGTCAATATTTCTCAATTTAGCTCCCATGCTGTAACGTAAAAATATTGAAACCTATTTATTCATGCAGTTTTCATTTGTATAGTAGCTGCGTTATTACGATTACCATGGCTGCAAGCGTGATCAAAAAATAGCAAATGTTCAATCTGAATTCATTAAAATCTAACAGAGATCAATGTCAAGAATTTCTTATCAAATTTTAGTTTCCAATACCACATTAAAATCTTTCGTCAAATTTGAATCGTTTGTCTAATATTGACATAACCTATTCTAAACTACTTTTTAATTAGACTTTGCGAAATCAATAGAGTCCATTCATATATACGTATATGCAGTTTCCTGTTACAAATTTTAGTATAGAAGTGCAACAACTTTATATATACTCACGACACGATTTGCTAAAAGTCTCTATAGTATTTTTCACGTATTTAAATTTAGACTGAGTAATAACTTATTAGGTACGATTCTCTAAAACTCCATATTCTTAGAAATAATATAGATCCTTTGTTAATGTCAAAAACTCTAGTTGCCACGCAATGAATATGCAAATTTTGATTCGAGCAAACTCTATTCAATATTACTACTATGTTAATACTAGTACATTCGTTACAGTAAACTATTTCCTGTCTGATTTACGTTAAACGTATTACTTGCAACTACCGCAAAATTTTTTAACAAAAGTTTCATTACCGCAAGATAGTATGAGCTAATCAATTAACAAAAGTGTAGGATATTTGAAGGACGAAAGTTCATTGGAAGATTATATGGATGAGAACCTAAATATTTTATACTGGCATATATAACATTTATCGCAAGGAAAATAGAATTTCCATTTTCACGATGCGAAATTTACGAAATCGAATCATCTCTGAATATCGTTAGTTGCGCGAATTGACCGGCAGGTGGCATCGTCAGCGGCGCGAAGCTCGGATCGATCGTATTAGAACAGTGTTATTTTTTAGATAGATTTAGCTGTGCGATTGTATAATACACGGTTGATGCGTATTATTTTGCCGAGGCGGTCCCCAAAAATCGTTCGATTTTCGCGAATCGACTGGCACGTGGTCGAACGAACGTTACTCGACGATTCTAACTCTAGTTGGCCGTCGTATTCTTTTCTTTTTACCGCGGATACTTTAAATCAACTAACGATCAGCGCGGCGCGCATGCGGCGTTGCCAGATCGGCCGCCACGGCTTCACTCGTTTGAGCGTGACCATGCGTGTGCGGACACATGATACGCGATATGCATGCTTTGTTTACCGTTCGTTGTGATTCGACAGAGCACGTGCTCGATTAAACCGACTTTAATTAAAATCGTACTATTTACGGATTTCAAGTGAGCACGTGTACGCGACTCGCGTCCTCATTTCGCTTCGGTCTCATATATTTCAGTGAACGATTGCACGATTCATGACAGCAACCGGAGGAACAACCAAATCGAATGGTGACTTATTTATACGGTAGTAAAACCGAATATAGTTCGACGATAGCCCTTCGATGACATTTCAAACTCAAGTACATCAAAGCATGCGTCCCGACGATTGATCGTTCGCAATCGTACCGGATCTACAAAACAACACATAACATTGCGAAACATTTGATATCTCACATTCCCGTTCGTAACGTCTGTCTAGGCGTTCCGACACAATCTCCTGAAAAATTTAGGTACAGAATATCGATTCGTGTCGCACCATACCCAAATCTTTTTTTTCTCTTTTCGTTCGTTTATCCGCATTGCAAATTTACATTTATCGCTGCCGTCTTCAATTGAGTTTCATCGATTTTCAAGGTAGCCTCGCAATCGAATCCGTCATAATCGTTATTTATTATTTATTTTAAGAGTTTAGAGTCTACGTGTTTCGTAAGTCCATAGTGGTAGTGTAGCAATAGTAGTGGCGGTAGTAATAGTTGCATTAGTAGTATTTAGTAATAGTAGTAGTGTTAGGAATAGTATAGCAAGATTGCTATACTAGTTGAGAACGACATAATAACAAATCAAAATAATGTATAATATAGTGCGTTTTAAACCGCACGAAAAAAAAAAAATGCAGAAAAAGATCGATAAAATTGTGAATATTGCTGATACAAGTGATCATTCGATCCGAGGAATCTTCGGAACGATAAAAAGTGATACAGAATCGATCAACGAAAGCGATTCGTTAGAAAGCGCGGCAATTTTTTGGTTAACGCGCTTCCTGAGAACATTCCCTTAGCCGCGGTCGCGATTTGGCAACGCCGCGTCGATCTTGTTCCGTAAGCGGTGGCGGCGGCGGCGGCCATAGGCGCAGCGCGTGTGTTTTTGTATTTGCATCGCGGTGCACCGTGGGCCGGGCGAAAGCCAAGATGGCGGCAGCCGTGTTCGGCGAACGCGTTTCAAGTGCATGCTCGCTCCAGACCGCATAAATGGCTCGATCCAAGCGCACACTCAGTTCTCACACTGTGATTTCCTAGCTCGCACAACCTGTCAGCCTTGAGGTCGTCCTCGTGTGATGTCTGTTCGACGAGACACGAACTACAAATAATTTTCTGAAGGGAGGAAAAAAAGTGACCATCTCCCGTGCACTCTGTCACATAGTCAGCATCTTCGCTCGCGACGAAGATAGTATCAACACCTTCCTTGTTCGGCACAAGTGTCTATTCATCGTGATTTTTTTAGAACACAAACGACCGAACAGATATCTCTTGTCATGGTGAGTTTTATTTTTGTTTATTATTATCGAAGGTTTACGACTCGCTTCCTCTTCCCGTGTTCAATGTACATATTCCCCTAGACGTGCACACATCTTTTGGCACGACTAACCTATAGACGCTGTACGCGCACCGCGAATACGTATCTTATTGTAATTTCAAATGACTCACAATCTGTTCTCCCTCTCTGTACTCTATCCCCCCCCTCCCGTCTTCCTTTTTTCCGAGAGCCGTATAAATTGTACACCTCTTCAATCATGAATTGTTTATTTTATTTCTCCTCTGGTTCTAGCGGAATATTGTATTTTATTTGTATTGGTCCAAACATAGAAATATCATTGTAACACTAATGTGTCTTCTGTAAACGTATTTAAAGCTGTATGTTACCTAAAATTTTCATATATTTTAAGTTAATTATATAAGATTGAAAAACTAATTTCCATTCTTTAAAGTATGGCGTGTATAATGTATCGTTATAACCTTGTCAACGATTATTGTAGTCAACCAAAAGAGACAAAGATGCAATGAATGAAGATAGTAGCAGTGATGAAGATGAAGATCCTGATAACATGGGTGTACCAGGCAAGTTCACGTTTTGTCGTTTTTATTTTATCTCAGATTACGATGCGATGAACAAAAGGATAACCTTTTTTCTTTAGGTGGTGGAAAAGATCTTGCTACTGCCACTGGAATTGCAAATATCAAGGATGAAAAACCTGCCGATGCTCCATCCAATGTAATGATCAAAGGACAAGGAGGAATAAACAGTAAGTTATTCGAGTTTATTTGTGATATATTGAGATATTATATGTGTTATGTACAATCGTGTCTTTCTTACAGTGCTGAATAAAAAATTTGGTAACATAATTCCTGGAGGGCTGGTGACCAAAACAGCAGCACCAGGTTACGAAATGGTTCGTGTGGGAGGATCGCAAGGCGCTCCACCAGACTTTGTCAGTGCAAGTCAATTGAGTCAGTTGGGACAGTTAGCTGCTGCTGGACCATACGGTTTCCCACCTGGATTGGCAACCCTTGCAGGTTTTAATCCTGCAGCCTTTTTCTCACCGAGTAAGCACAACGTTATTCATTTATTTTCAATAACATGGTCATAGTGTGATTTCTTTTTTGTGTGTGCTGTGAAGATCAATTATACATTTAATGTATGTATGAATTAGCCAGGTACATACATTAACAACTTTATGGATTTAGTTGTAACTTAATAGAAAAGTGTACACATGTAACAAAAAAAAATCCTTACTCCATTGTATATTATCATAATAATTGACAATTGTAATATTGATACTAAAAGAACAATCCAGAGGTTTCATGTTATACTATTGTTCCCTAGGCATGGATATGAGCTTGATGAGTGGTTTTATGGGTATGCCTGGAATGAACATGGGTGTGAATCCCCTTGTTCAGCTGTTAAACCAAAATGGTTTACATCCAAACTGGCCGGCTGGACTATCAGGTATTCGTGGTTATAGTCTAGGCATGAAATTTTGACTTTGTTATAATAAAAACCTTTAACATAGATTGTTTCTATGATAAGATGTTATCGAATGGATTAATACGAATCGATTATTGCAGGCAAGGCTATGTCTCAACTATGGATGAATTCTGCAGATCCTACTAAGATGAATATACAGCCAACTCTGCCGGAAGAGGAAGAGGTTGACGACGAAGACATGGGCGTTGCTGAAACATATGCCGATTACATGCCTACAAAATGTATGTTTTGTTCCTTTTATTCGCTCGTATCGTTCATCGACATGTTTTTTTTTAACGCATAAATTCTCGTTGCTTAAATTAATTAAACAGTGAAGCTTGGGCGAAAGCATCCCGATCCTGTGGTAGAAACTGCATCGTTGTCTAGTGTCGAACCAACGGATGTTTGGTACAAGGTCTCAATTCCGGAAGAATCAATACGAACCGGAGCGTTGTCGGCTTTACAGCTGGAGTCTATAACGTACGCGTCTCAACAGCACGAACACCTCTTACCAGACGGCACGCGCGCCGGTTTCCTGATCGGAGATGGTGCTGGAGTTGGTAAAGGACGAACTATAGCGGGCATAATTTTCGAGAATTATATGAAAGGTCGTAAACGCGCTATTTGGGTTTCCGTTTCGAATGATCTGAAGTACGACGCTGAGCGTGATTTGAACGACATCGGTGCATCGAAGATCGAGGTATTAAGAAACTATAATATGTAGAGAAACAACGTTCAATTGGCATTACAA
Organism: Halictus ligatus; assembly: GCA_028454255.1. Classification (NCBI taxonomy): domain Eukaryota; kingdom Metazoa; phylum Arthropoda; class Insecta; order Hymenoptera; family Halictidae; genus Halictus; species Halictus ligatus. The sequence continues at coordinate 11,308,868 of CM052129.1, forward strand.
CATAGAAAAATTTGATGTTCGCAGGTACACGCTTTAAACAAATTTAAATACGCAAAAATTTCGTCAGCCGTGAACGGTAACGTGAAGAAGGGCGTGATATTTAGTACGTATTCTGCGTTGATCGGGGAATCGTCCCAAAGCGGTGGCAAATACAAAAGTCGTTTGAAACAACTTCTGCAATGGTGCGGAGAGGATTTCGATGGTCTTATCATCTTCGACGAGTGTCATCGTGCGAAAAATTTGTGTCCAACGGGTAGTTCGAAACCTACCAAGACCGGTACATATTATTTCTATTACAACTCTTTGATATCTTCAAAATGTGACCTGTTTTGAATATATTCCAAGCCCTGCACACATCGATATTCGAAGAATGTGTGTTACAGGTTTGACGGTTTTGGAACTGCAGAATAAACTTCCGAAAGCTAGGGTAGTATACGCCAGTGCTACAGGTGCGTCCGAACCCCGAAACATGGCCTACATGGTTCGGCTAGGTATATGGGGTGAGGGAACGCCCTTTCCCGAGTTCAATGATTTCATTACCGCTGTTGAGAAGCGTGGAGTTGGTACAATGGAAATTGTGGCGATGGACATGAAATTGCGAGGCATGTATATTGCTCGACAACTGAGCTTTCACGGTGTAGCTTTTAAAATAGAAGAAGTACCGCTATCCAAAGAGTTCACCGAAGTATACGACCGTTCCGTTTATTTGGTAAGTATCGTACAGCTAATCGCTACTCGGACAACAAAACGGTTCGGTATTAACCCTAAAGTATTTTTTAGTGGGTCGAAGCGATGCAAAGGTTTCAAGAATCGGCAGAATTATTGGACGCTGAGAACCGCATGAAAAAGACTATGTGGGGTCAGTTTTGGTCGTCGCATCAGCGTTTCTTCAAATATTTGTGTATCGCTGCAAAAGTGAAGCACGCGGTCTCGGTCGCACGGGAAGCTGTTAAGTGTGGTAAATGCGTGGTAATTGGTTTGCAATCGACAGGCGAGGCTCGCACTTTGGAGCAATTAGAACGAGACGACGGTGAACTGAGTGATTTTGTGTCCACTGCCAAGTGAGTAACGCTGTCTGAAAGCTAAACCGGGGAGAAGCGAATTCAATTGAATCTATAATCTATTCTTTCAGGGGAGTTCTCCAAACATTAGTCGAGAAACATTTTCCCGCGTCGGACCGTAATCACATACATCGAGTTCTGGGCATCGAGCCGTCCAAGATGCAGAGGTTAGACGATCTTGACGACATGGATGGTGCCGGTGGATCAGCCGGCGGCAGTAAGAGAAAGCCGGTCAGACAAGCAGCCCAACGAGCTTCAAAGAGAGTACGTACTTTCCCATCCGATGATGATTTCACTGACGACGAAAGAAACGGTGGTCACAGTTCTGGTTCGGAGTACAAGCAAAGCGGAAGCGAGAGCGAAGACGACCACAGAACCGAAGAGGAGAGTAATATTAGCTCGGATTCTACTTTCAACTATACCGAATCTGATTCTGGTAAGTCTTATTGAAATAGGCATTTTGCACAGCGAGATTTAACAGATTGTTTTCTTCGTTTTACCGTATACATAGACAGCGGATTTTATACATTTACTAAAAAAATGAGTAGATGTCTTGGTCAGTTCGCCTACCCCCTTCACCGGGGGGGGGGGGGGGGCCCCAAAGTTTGAGCTTTTCCATTATTTTTATTTTAATGGTTTAATTTACGGTATGTAGTGCGCCTTCGGCCACGCGGTCCGTGTTTACACGCACTGCCCTTTTGAGGTTACAAAAAAATAGTAGCCCTACACGATCTTTGTCGGAGCACGAACCCGAGAATCCGGCGATATGTATAACCTAAGTATGTATGTATAACATAAGTACGTGTATGCTTTGCAGATTCTGGTGATAGACGAAAAAAGAAAGGTGGTAAGAAGCAGAAGAAACCAGTAAAAAAGCGACCAGGTACGTAGAAATGTATACGACGCTGTACTTTGCGAAAGGATTAACTAAACGAAGATAATGTTAATATTAACAATAAGTAGGATACGGAGCGGGTATTGGTGGAAACGCTGCGGTCCGTAATCGAGCACCGTCTAGAGACGCTGTGGAGCGTGCGTACAGCATGAAAAAGGAATTGCTGTCGCAAATAGAAGAACTCGGTGAACGATTACCACCCAATACGTTGGATCAATTGATAGACGAATTCGGCGGTCCCGAGAATGTGGCCGAAATGACCGGTAGGAAGGGACGTGTTGTTCAAACAGAAGATGGTACCATTCAATACGAATCGAGGTCCGAGGTCGATGTTCCTTTGGAAACTCTGAATTTGACTGAAAAACAAAGGTAACGATGTAATAAGGGTGTAGTTGAGGGTTACAAGCGACAGGATAACAAAAAATCGACTATAAATCATTTGACTGATTTCTATGGACAGATTTATGGACGGTGAGAAGACCGTTGCCATTATCTCGGAAGCGGCCAGTAGCGGTATATCATTGCAGAGTGATAGGCGGGCAAGGAACCAGATGCGGCGAGTACACATCACCCTTGAATTGCCGTGGAGCGCCGACAGGGCCATACAACAGTTCGGAAGAACGCATCGTTCGAATCAGGTCAACGCACCGGAATATATATTTCTGATTTCGGACTTGGCGGGAGAAAGAAGATTCGCATCGATCGTCGCGAAGCGTCTGGAAAGTCTCGGTGCTCTCACGCACGGAGATCGTCGTGCCACAGAAACGAGAGATCTCTCGCAATTCAACATCGACAACAAATATGGTCGGGCGGCTTTGGAAGCTACCATGAGGACCATTATGAAGTTTGTATATTTCAACTTCAACTGCAATGTAATGTCTAGCAAAGTAGAACTTTATTTCGATTCATAGGAAATCAATAACATACATCTTTAGTAGATTTTAGAGCTATTCGGTTCCTTCTGGGACCTAAAATTTTGCACTTTTTTTTTATACAACCCTGTAGATTGTAACAAGAAAATTCCAAAAATACCAGTTTTAAAACGCGGAGTTTCTGACAGGTAAGAGTGCCGCTTTATTGGTATGTACTCAGATATCGTCCAATGAGAGGACCTGCCGGAAGATTGGTTGGGAGGGGATGGTGAGACGGCGAGTGACGCTGAATAAATACCAATATGGCGGCGCCCTTACCTGTCAAAAACACTGGAAATCACTCAACTTCACACGAGTATAACTTTTGAACGAGTACACTGCGCGTTTCAAAACTTGCATTTTTGGAGTTTTCTTGTGAAAAACTATAGGATTGTATAAAAAAAGAAGTGCAAAATTTTTGGTCCCAGAAAGTGATGTTTAACCTACAAAGTTTAGCCTACTCATCGCTCTACTAAATTGTAATTGTTTCCCATTGAAATAGATACGAACCACCGCTTGTACCGCCGCCTCAGGATTATCACGGCGATTTCTTCAAGGACGTGGCAGATGCATTGGTGGGCGTGGGTTTGATCTGCAACAGCGAGAGTACGCCTGGCGTGCTCACCCTGGACAAGGATTACAATAACATGTCGAAATTCTTGAATCGTATACTTGGCATGCCAGTTGATTTGCAGAATCGTTTGTTCAAGTACTTTACCGACACTTTGAACGCGATCGTGACCCAAGCGAAGAAAACTGGTCGATTCGATATGGGTATCCTTGACCTGGGAACTGCTGGTGAAAATGTGAAACGAGTGAAATTGTTCCGTTTTCTACGGAAACACGCGACCGGAAAAGCACCAACCGAACTCCACGTGGTTCATGTGGAACGCGGTATGAGCTGGGCCGAGGCTATGGACAAATGTTCCGAATTAACGGGCTCCAAGGAAGGATTCTATTTGAGCCATCAAATTCGTAATGGAAAGCAGACGGCCATTCTCGCGGTCGTTGTGGATACCGGAACCAAGAAGAAGTCCGAAAGCAAGAAAGACCAATTATACATGGTCTACAGGTATTGTTCACTTGTATAATAAACACCCTCCTGTAACATGAAGCAAAAATTGCGACAGCCCCCTCCTGTAACGCGGGATACTCTTATGCAGTACGTAATCCTGAGTTTATTCCAACGTGGTACGGATTAACCGCGTTATAGGAGGGTTGATTGTTTTGGTAATTCGTAGAAACGATTGTTCGTTTGAATAGACTGGAAATAGATATTTTCAAATAATCTATAATTTTGCACGAAAGGCCCAATACGGGACTGCAACTTAGGCAAGAAACTCTAGGCGAATTAGAGAAGAAGTACAAGAAAGTATCTTCGGACGAAGCAGAACCTCATTGGTCGCAGCAATACGATGCATCGGTGGACACATGTTCTCACGCTTACTGGCGCGGCAATTGTAAAAATGCGACGCTCGGTATGGACTGCGAGGTTGGACTTCGAAGACGGTCTTACAACGTTCTGTCTGGGTCGGTCCTGAGCGTTTGGAGTCGCGTGGAAAGTATTTTGGCTACTCGCTCTGGTCACAATACGAAAATGCAAGTCGTACGCTTACGAACTGGTAAGATTTTTTACTTTTAAAAACCTAATTGGTTGATCGAAGCGAGGAGAGTATAAAAATTGTTTGTCTGTGTAGACGAGGGTTTGAAGATAGTAGGTACCCTAATTCCAAAGTCGTGTATGGAGATACTACGTCAAGAGCTATCATCCGATTCGGACAACACCGAGGAACTTACATTTTGAACAGTCGGTTGCATGGCTTTATAGGTAAGCGACTTTTAAAGCCTAACTTTGAATGTTGTATTTGCTGAATCACAGCAATTGTCCAGTCTACTACAGGCTACATGACTATTATTCATAGGAATAGAGAATTTGTGATAGGAATTGAAAATAAGAATACCTTTTTGCTCATTAAAAGCAGGACCAATGGAAGCGACTTTATAATGGACAAATCCCTCTTCCTAAGCCTTGCGTCAGAATTTGCGAAGAAGGGGGTGCACTTGCGAACGCATGGCGAAGATACATGCCCTCATCTATCGGGAGGTGTGAAGTAGATTCGAAACAGTGAATCCATAGTGTCGTATCGTGCCGTGTTCAATACGACAAGTGAAACCAACGTGTGGCATAAACATTTCCAATTCGCGATCCTACGAACCCATCGAAATGCGAGCTTGTCTCTTCGCGAGACTCTCGCGTTACTACTTTACAAGTTAACGAAGCGTTATTCGTTCGCTGTCGTCGCCTCTGAATGAAACGCGAACGTCATTCAGTAGTTAGAATGTTCTTTTTTTCCTTCTTCATCCTCTTTCTCTTCTCTTCTCTATTTTTCTTTTTAATTTTAGACCCAGTCCGCGTTAAGTTGACCCACATAACACGTACACAAATTTTCTATCGTCCAGAAATCCTTTTCTCGCTCGAGTTGATGCAAAGATGATACGATCACAATATTTGTAAATTAGCATTTCTAGTTTAAATGTATTTTTAAAGATCATTGGGTTTGTGTCCCTTCGGGCTCGTTTCGCGTCTGTTACAAAAACCAAACTAAATTTCTTAAAACGTTACGGAAAAACGAGATTCTTGTTAGCGAGTGGGGGATTAAATTAGAGATTAAAAATTCGTTGATGTTCTGATCATGTCCTGATACCGAACGCGGTATCCAGTGAGAATCGATTGTGAGAATTTGTAGCCGTAGCAGAGCATACGTTTACTTGTATTTCTGATTTAGAGAGGCAAATTAAATGTAGAACCGAGAAAGAAGACGAGGAAGAGATACAATAAAAGTTGTAGTATTAGCGAACGATCAATTCTCGCTGGAGAGTACAGATGTATACGCAACACTGTTCGACTTTTTATTTAATCGTTGGATCGATCGGATAGTTGATTATTATCATTGCTACTGCTATCATTAATCTTATTACACTAACTGCTGCTCCCATTAGTATTAGTACTCTCCCATTGCAGAACTATCACTATTTACGAGGTGCGGGGGACAAGGTGGTCATAGACGACGGAGACTTTCCGAATAGTTGAAACTGTTACATTGAAGCTGAACGTTCATTGTTTGCGAACCAAGTGCCAATGTAGATCGACTTATTTATTTTCGAAATTCTCACACGCATGCCGTTTCGAATTCGGTAGTTGTGATTTGTTTCGAGAAAAAAAAATGTATCGTAGCCATGTCTCCCAGTATTCTCCCTTTTATTAAAGTAGCGAGCATTAAAGGAACAAAAAAAAAAGTAATTAGATTCCAACGGTATATACGACAACACACGCGTATAGCAGACACGCGCATACACACGTACACGTACACAACACAATATATTTATATTCAGAATCGTAAAAGTAGTCATGCAGACTCGCATGTATATTGAGTAGATGTCTGTTGTTTGTCGGTACGCCTGAGCGAGTTTCGGTAGAGGGCTACATTTGAGATGGATCTCGCAATCTATTGTCTACGACATGGAAACTATAATAATATTAATAATAATATTAATAATAATACGGATAGTAAATAAGCGAAAACAGGAGACAATTCGGATTTAATTTAGAATGTAGAGAAACTAATTCACGGAGCCAATGGGTAGAACATCAGTTTCACGAGTAGTGTCCCAATCCCTGTTCTAGAAAAGTGTGAAGGACCGGAAGCGTTTCCTTGGCTTCGGAGATCCGTGAAAGCCGTGATCTGTGAATATACTCCTGTTTCAGGCGACTCTCCTAGCTACAGAGAACAGTAAAAGAAAGCTTCTACGTTTCTACGGATACACTACATATTGCATTTATAAACAGATCATAGATTTTGAAATATACAACGTCGAAGAAAAAGGAATGCAAACCATACATTCACGTGGTATAAATAAGAATATCGTAATCACGTTCTTTCTTTTTCCAATACTTTCACGAAATTTGATGCTACGAAGAAACACCTGGTGCATTGTTGTAGATCCAATGTATCCTCAAAGTTTAATTTGCATAGCTTTAATTTGGGAGGAGGATGCAGTTGAGAGCAGCGACAAAACGAACACTTGACAGCTAAAAAATACAGGGTTCACGTAAAAAAAGTATTAAACAATTTACACAATGCTTGAATAGGGATGAACTTCGATCAAAATCTAGTGAGAGAGAAATATGAGGAAAGATTTTCCTAAAATACGTTCGTTCATTATTGAAAATAAAGGAGTCGAAACATCGGCGATGCTTGGCATGCCAACTGTAGCCGCCTCCCCTTTTCAAAAAGTGTATAAAACCGTAGATTCTTGAACAGGAAAAGGAAACAAAAAAAAAGCAGCAAACAAAATTTAGAATGCTGAAAGTGAGATTTGTGATCATATATGCATGGAAGGTCTCAAAGTGTAAATAATATATATTAAAGAATATAAAAGCAGTTTTAGGTGAGCATATGTACCTTGTATTCGATACTTTTACAATTTCTGCTTGAGTTCCTATCGCAAGACGAGATGTAATTTATAAATGTGGTATCTAGTATACGTGGAAACTGGCATCGTATTTGCCGGAACGATAACTTTCTTAACGCGCTGTGTTTTGTGAACTCGAATGAGAGACTTGTAAACATATATGCCATACATTGATACGTATATATACATATATGTATGTACGCGCGTGTGTATGTGTATATATACATGTATAAATGTCTTCGTGTATGTAAAACCAATACTTCTTAGTAAAAAAAAAGCAAAAGGAAAGAAAACACAACTAATGTTATCAATTCAATTTGATCGAAATGTTTCGATATTTTATTACTTTCGTTGTTACGAAAAACTGTATTGTTCGTTTCCTTTTTTATTTGCTTTAACGTGTTAACATTGACTCGTAGGCATATTACTTGTAGATAAACTGTCTTTCTATTCGTAAACGCAGTGGCGAATAAAAACGAATTAAAAATCTTCGAGTATCAGTCTGTTGTACCGGTGACAAGCCAAAAAATGATTTTATCGTTTCCTATACCTATATATAATATACATCTATAAAAAAGTAAATTTTTCTTTATCACACATATAGGAAGTCGAAAAAAAGAAAAGAAAACAATACAGATATAATTTTTAAAATGGGTAAAACTTTCAGCATTGATTTTAACATTTATTAAATTAACATGTCCATCGTGGATTAAAGTTTTATACATAGTGTCACCCACGGCTTATATTAGGTATAAAAAAAGCTGTACAGTATTACATTTTCTTTTTTTTTGTATCTTACTTTTACAACACATTCGCTCGATCATTCGCTTAGCTCAGTGCACAATTCTTTCCGTTTTCAATATTTCTTATCCATGTAACGCATATCGGTATACTGCGAGAGTTTTGGATGTTTTTAGTAACAAAAATATTTTTATTTATCTTCCGTAATTCCGTGTACATTGTCTATGCAAAAACAAGGCAAGTGTATACTGACAAAATTGTAGATACATAGACAATCGATAAAAATATTGAAACGTTATACCGTTTTGCTACAGAAAAACGGGCAAACCGATCGCGCTTACCATATAATACATAGATCGCTTAACCCGCTGGGATGGAAGTACTTCGGTGTGGAATGAAATTTAGTGAAAAGCATACAAGAGCATTAGAAATGTGCAGAAACCAACGATAAGTCCGAGAATAAGGGAGTCCCGCCTCTTACGTAAATTTATCCTTTGCACTAGACTGTTCACTGCTGGAAAACGGTTCGATATATCATTGAACCTGGTTTGTATACGTTTGAATGCCTGTCTCTGAGTCATTAAATGTTCCCGCGTTTCCATTGCTATACTTATTTGATCGTTGATTAGCCGATCCGAGCTGAAATCAGTAATGTTTTCCATTAGTTTTTGTACCTGATTAGCAACGACTTATAAGTACAGAGGCAATTCAGTCTTTAACGAGAAATATTATACGCCGGAATAAAATGAAGTACAGAGTAAAGTCCGCTTACTTATGAATATGTTGATTTTCCTTCATAAACATCTCTCTGCGATTTAGTCCACTTACGCTTTTGTAATTGCTGCCCAACAAAGTAAGTTACAGATGTTAGAAATAGTTAACAAATGGCTGGGGTAATGAGACAATCATGGTACATACTCTATTTCTTTACGAACGCTTCCAAGTAAGTCTTCTCTATCTCTTCTTGCTGCAAAATTATTTCGAATCTTACTGAATTCCAGTTTATAATCTTTCAATATGTCTTTATGACGTTGCATGGTATGCAACATTGCAGCACCGTTAGGTTGTAGTTCGCTCATTCTCTCATTTATTGAAGATAACTACAACAAAACAGATTTTTAGTCCACCGACGTACGGTGCTTGCACTTTCAACTTACTTTGGCTAGTAAATCTTCTATTTCAGAAGCTATGTTTTCAAAAACATGTTCCTCGTCCAAAAGCGGCACTTCGTCGCTGCTTACAAGTTTGGATCCTGTGTTAATACCAAGCTTGCTGAATGCCACTAATTTCGCATCAATCTCATTTTCCAAATGTCTTGCTTGCCTTCTAAGATCTACGAAAAAAAAGTAAAAAATACAGAATCTATAACAACTCTAACGTTGCCTTAATATCGTAATTAAATACAAGCTAACAACCTATTAACTCAATTATAAAGCCGTGAATTGCGATAGACACATAGGAAATAACCTGTTTTAAGAAGGTTAAGAAACTGAATATTTCATCTTTATACGGTACTTCGATGCCAAAGAGTTTATTTATTCGAAATGAATTTGACCTATTTTATTTAAAATACACGAGCGTGTACGATTAAATACGAGTGTGCAAAATATAATGGGACTTTGTTCGAACGAAACTAAAGCATATCATCCAAGTAGAAATAGAAATAACTCAGCTTTTATGATATTTGGATACAAAACAATATGTTGTAAGCTGTCTTCCTAAAAAGCTCAACACAATGAGTTGTGTCATCGTTGAAATCGTTTTTTGACACACGTCAAAACAAGATACTAAAAATAATACTTGTTGGGGAAACTTTTGACGACAAGCTGAAAATTTCGAATGTAAATATTACTGAGTGCTGTCAAATCTACCTTCCCAATCGACGACATCTAACGAGTTAGCCATTTGTGGTTCTGAAATCACGCGATCTTTTTTATAATATGTGGATGGATACTGCATACAACATTACAGAATTCCACGGAACAGATGATGGCAGCAGACACCTATGAAACATAAGGAACCAAAGATAAACTGACCGAGACAGCACACAGACACAGACGCGCCACACGCACGCACACAGGCACCGATAAAACAAGGAAAATGGCGGAAGAACTTAAACAAGGATTATTCCCATGAAACGATAATAAATGTTCTCTATCATTTGAGCTTCCTCCGTATTTGGAGGGAAGAAAGCGAAATGAAAAGTATAACTGAATATAACCGATAGGTCCGGTAAGTCGCTTGTAAACTGCCTGTTACAGAATTTTTCTGGTGAGCTTGGAAAGTAGGCCAGGCCTTTATGTAATGTTATACCACTTAAATTAAATAGTAATCGAGCACCTCTTCCGATAGGCTGTAATTCTTCGTTCGAAACATCGTTCGAGGTAATTAAAAATTTCTTGAAATGTGAACGACGCGTTTACGCAAACGCAGAGCCGTAAGAAGATATGCGTATAGTTAGCGGTAAATAAAACCGGTTTTTAGCGGGTCCTCGATACTAGCAGAGTCTCATACTAGTTGTTACGATGCTGCTACTTATGCCATGCTACCCTGATATTATTGTCTAGGAGGTGGAACTAGGGAAACAGTAACAAGAATACGAGGTTCTAATTGAGCTAGTTATAATATTTCGTATAAACTAATAGTTTAATAACAAGTATGTGTATATATGTACATAGATGTAAATGTAAAGAGTGACAGATAAAACTTAAATTACTGGAATTGGCGAACTTCTGTTACAATTGCAAATAGTCAACGGATAACGAGGAGTAAAATCTGTTTTACCGTCATCACGAGATAAGTAGGTCGGTTTTAACTCTTGCCATTTGATGCTCGAAAGTGCTTCCGTTTCTTACGTACAGCTTTAATTCCTCTAATAGAGCCATTGCTGCGTGGACGTAATTATCATTGTCTTGAACAGTCATGTCTGGAAATTCGTTTCTTAGCAGTCGTAGAATTATACTCATCTGGCAACTAGACCTACAATGTAAAATAGAAAATTTAACGCATCTGATAGGCCATCGGTTTCGCATGAAGATTGTTTTTTGTTTACTTTGAAAATATTCGTAATCTGGCCCGTCCTTCGATCATGGGCAGTGTCTCTATTAGGCAGAACATCAGACTTCCGGTTGTCTTCGCGACGTATACGCACGAGCAGACGTCTTTGAACGATTTCTCCTCCAAGAATGTTAAAAGTTGTTCCCCCCGTCCAGGGTGATTTTCAATTTGTATATCAACGGTCTTTTCGATCGATATGCTTTTTAGCGCCAATATATTCTGCTCCGCGTTGTTTGTAAACTTGATTCCGCTACTGCTATCGACCGTGTCCTCGAGACAGAGACGTATAGCAGACACCGGGGTTTGATATTGTTTTTCGTCGATTTCGTACGAAATTGTACCGTACGCATCGCAATACGAATTCTCGTTAAATTTTGGTAAGTCGAGAACGACGGTGGCAACAACTTCTTTTCGAGGCTGAATGGTATCGGTCCGACACCAGAACGTACTATCCACCAATGTCCAAAACGACGACGAACCGCGAACTTCGTTGGATCCTTTTAGATCGACATAAATTTGGGGATCGTATAGTATTCTGAAACACAAAGTTAATTATCTTACGACAATACCGACGAAGAAAATGTTTCCTTCGGTAACGTCGTACACCGATCTTATCAACATAAATCAGATCGGTACACCACGGCCGGTAAAAGCGTGTTCGAGCGAATTTAGTTCTCACGTTTAAACCGAAAACCTCGAGACATAGTTGTTCATCGAACGGCTTATCATTATCGTTAATTATTTGCCAAGGAATGAGTGGAACTGCTCCGATAGCGGGGTTAGCAGAGTCAGTCAGGCCTATTTTCGCGCAGGCGTAAGAGTATTTGGCAACAAATCGACCCGCGAAAACGCGAACCAATCAGAGGCAACGATCGAGTCGTCTAGCAGCAGACGACACGATACGAGGACACATGGAACGGTCCGGGTTCGAGTCACTTCGAACTCCGACTCCGACTCCGAGTGGCTTCAGTGAACTGCAGGATGCCGCCGTGATCGTGTGCCGTCTGTATCTTTCGGTCGATCGGTCAGGTACATCACGTGTCTGTCTCGTTACTCGAGGATACCACAGGACATCGAAGACGCATCGACACGACTCCATTCACCAAGGACCGAAGAAACCGCAGCGAACCGCAGGACTTGGCATCCAGCGTAGCCAAAAGTTCAGTTTTGTATCGGGGGTGCGATAGATGCATCCTTGAGTTCTGACATCGGGGCATATACATATGTCCGTTGGTGGTACGTACCCGCAAGTTCGAATCGTTCAATAAACATACATAACAGTGCGGCGAGATTCGCGAGTGACAGAATAGAATCGTTCTTCCACGAAAGGAAAAAGGGACTAGAGGATAAAGGTGAAAGGATGGGTGTTATCTGACCCATTGACCCAAGGAACGCATGGCTAATACAACCGCATTGCTCGCTCGCGACACTCTTTCGATCGGAATGATGCGGTGGTTGTGCAATATTCGTGACTCGCTATGCAAAAATTAACGTGGCTAGAATCACGACCTTGCCCTTTCCGGAAACGACGTTAATTTCATCAATCGAAAGGATGCTCGCGTGGCATACTTCTTCGTATGCGCTTTTGTGTGTGGTTGTTTGGTAGACGGTGTTTGAGAACCAAGTCCTTTTTGTTTTAATTTTTTTTCCGGGATCGATACTCTATCCGGCTATCCGTATTTGTTTTGGAATTGTTGTTACACGAATCGATCGCAATACGAGTCGAGGTAATCTCCAGATTAAAACCGTGCAACTAATCGCACGTTATCGCGACATTCGTTTGTGGTCGCGCCATTAAAATTATAATTTATCGAAAGTAGCTAGCCCGGAAGCAACCGCGCGCCTATTCTACTATCTACCATGTGTGTACATAAAGAAAAGATCCACGGGTTTGAGAGAATGTTTTCAAAGTGTTACACGTAATGTTTTGTAATGACCCTGAAAACATGACTGAACAATCAATTATATTAGACGTGACCGCATAAGAGGAAAACTTAACTCAGTTATGGTAATGATATCTGATCGATGGAATCGATCCCCGATAGTGTTCCAGCCGGTATTATTCTTTCAATAAATTCAAATAAGTTTCGGTTACGATCGAATCTAGAGGCTGATGTCATACGTTTTGAATTGAGATGCCGCGAACCGACATACTAAGGCATTTTCTAAATGTTTTACAGTTCGACATGAGTACAGAAGGAAGACTGTCCATCGGGAGAAGATGACACCGCGACGGCACGTATTCGCGGCGATTCGTCGAGTGCTATTGGTCGCCGGTGTGATAACGTTGCTGGTGCTGGCCCTGTCAAGCCAGGATGCTGGCAATAGCGTGCAGCAAGGCCTTTTGTTGGAGGTGAGTGCGCAATCTTTTATCCGCGCGCGGCAAGTGGAAGAGGAGATGCACGGAAGGATAGCGGAGATCTCTTTTGTTTCTAGGAGGAGACTTGTTCTATGTTCTATGTTTTATGTTCTTTGACCGGGTCATCGATTTGCCTACTTTCCTTCTTCCTCGGGTTCATTTCTTTCGATTATCTCGAATTTCCTATAAGTTCGAAGTTTTCCACTTTGTTCCAACCGTTACGATACGTTCAAATTTCAAACTACACGCGTCGCGACGTCCGTCGAAAGAAAATGCCAAATTCTGAAAGATGACCAGTGTACCAGTACCAGTAAGATTTCCTTCCAAAGAACTATTACTCCCGGCAGCCCGTCGAAGAATACTGTCGTTCCAGTTAGTGGATGTAGGTAGGGTGAAACGCGCCTTCGTGAAAGAGAGAGAGAGAGAGAGAGAGAAGGGTCTTTGTCCAAAACGCAGCTCCGCGTCGCATCGCGAACTTGTATCAGCGCAGTGGCACGTACACTTTTTCCGGAGCGTAGTTCGTCGTAGCTTGCGACGGAAGATGTTTAACCTTTTAAGTACTGTACGCCACTATAGCGGCTTCCGTGGAAAGCATCAGTTTGAACGGTACGCCACTATAGCGGCTTCCGTGGAAAGCATCAGTTTGAACGGGTACACCGCTATAATGACATTCGTGGATATCATGATTTTTGGCGGTATTACACGTTTTTTACTTTTCTTTCTCATTTGATTCGCCGAACCCATGTACCCTGACAATATTTAAACTGTCGTTGAAAAGTACACGTGTCAGTAGCTTAACCTCTCAAGCACGGCGCGTTCGTCCGCAACTGTGTCTCCCAGGGACGGCGCGCCTGGCCGCGAATAGCACAAAAGCCGCTATAGTGGCGTTACCATTCGAACAGATTCGATAGTGGCGTACAGTGCTTAGGAGGTTAAAAAGTTAAGCTCCATAGCGTAGAACGCACGGCGTTTCATCTCGAAAATGTCGGCTTACAATTTCAATCGGACACGGTGAGATTCAAAGGTTTCAAATATGCTCCCGATACCAGATAAACGCGTGTACGGTGTACGTATGTGCAATGGTTATCGAAGTACTGGAAACCGCTAGTTTTTGTTTTTCTCGATAGAAGAGCGAACGTCGAAACGGATAGAGAGATGAAACGAGACGACAAGTCGTACGCGTATCGATGGAAGATCGATCTCTGCCACGCCGGTGGCAGTAATTGCCCGGATCAAGGGGGTAGCTAGTAAGCATCGTTTTGCATGCTTAAAGGGGCCGTATCGGGCGAGCGCGGTCGTGGTCGTGTACGATGTACGATCGCGTGCCGCATTGCGCCTGGAACTCTGCCAATCTATGTTCGCATCTCTTTACGTAAGGCGATCGTTCCACGATCTAGCTATACCCGTCACCGCGATGCGAACCTTCCTTTTTCTCGGAACCGCTTAATTACAATTATCATTAAACAGAGTTGCAGTTGCGTTGCAACGATTTTATTTCGTTTCCCCACAATGATCCCGGCGGTTCGATCGTTAAGGGCAAGGGCATTGGTGGGTCCTCGGAATTCAAGACTTACGGGAACAACGTTTCTTCGAGGATTGCCGTCTTGTTAGAATTCTAGGCGAAACAAAACCGATGATGACCATTCAATTTTCAGCTAAAGCTCTTCGATATAAACTCAAAGTTTTCGTATTCTTCCTCGATCGAGAAAGAAACGGTTCAATTAGATCGTTGAGCGTCTCGAGCAGCGCGTTAAGGCGCAAGTGGAGCAACCGCAGGGTGGAAGTGTACACGTTTCTGGTCTTGTTATCTTCTCGTTTCCGATGCGTATATTTACGTGGTGCGAAGCCAACAAACAATTACCAGGCGTGCTTAAGGGAAATAAACGATTCGGAGCTCATAATCGTGGGAAGACGTTTGCAGGCTTCCAGCCGATTAACCGAAGCTTCGGATTTCAAAGCTTTCCCCGTTATACCGGAGCGACTTTCTTATCGGACAGCTAGCAACACACGACACGCGCTTCGACCTTCTGCACAACTGACAAGGTTAATTCAATTTCCTAATTTCTCCGTAGACTCGAAATACCCGACTGCCGGCAAATCGGAAACGTGTGAGCTAGCAAACTCCGGTTAGACCCCACCCTTTCTATGTCATAACTTTGCATCGCCTGAAATGTTCCAGTTCGAAAGATTTTCACAAAATGATGGCACGGGAAGACGGTATAATCGATTCTACCCCAACCTGAACCAGGGGATGTTCGCTGTACAGTAGTTTGATCCCTTTCCACTTCCGATTCTATTTCTAAAAACGGACCACGGCCAGGTTACAGTAGCGTCGCGATAGCCGACCGGCCGGAAACACTGAATGCAGAAGCAACGGCTTCCGTTTATTGATTTCCGCCTAGAAACTGACAATGAATACCGACAGCGCCGAGGTTGACGCCGACGCCAACACCGATGCCGGAAATGTGGGCCATACAGTTACTGTAGGATGTTTTGCGTCTTGACTTTGCCCACGTGCGCCGCCGTAAAACAAAACTCTGTTTTTTAAACCGCTCGATAACCCATTGTGAAGTCATTTCATATATATATGACATATAGATATATGTCAACAACACGGGTCTTACCAGCGTCATGTTTCGTCTAGGAGACATACCCGAGCCGTGTTATGTTTACCGAGGTCTCTCGAGCTTCGTGGCCCCCCACGGGGTACACCCCGTAGCAGTGGGGATAATTCCACGACATTTATCATCCAGATATTGTTGACGTATATAGAGAAATCACTGTATCTATGTCCCGAACGTTTCATCGAAAAAATCAAACCATGTTTTCTTATACAAAAGTAGAGTTAAACAGGATTTCGAATCCTTATTGTTCCATAGATTTTCATTGCCGATCTTTCTGTGAATATAACGTAGAAAGAAAAATGCCACCGTGGTATATCCTCTTTGTACCACGGTGTGAATCTTTGATTCATTTCGCACCTATCTACAACGACGAATAATAAAACCTGAACGCGTTGAGGCGTCCGTGTCAACAAACAAACATTATATAACACCGTAGCGTTATTACGCAGTATTCCGTGCTATCATGTTGTATAACTTCCTTCCACTGCCATGTTATCCTGTTTGAGAATAGTTCGCGGTCATTCGAATTGGACCAATAATTATCCAAAGAAACGCTGCCGCGATATTATGTCCTTGGCGTGATTCGCAAGCAATTTATTTACATTATTCTTAGAGTCTTAACACGATTGCTTGCCTGGTTAATTGAAACTCGTGTTTTCTCTTCGCGGGTATTACACTCGAGGTTTCTAGCTATTTGCACATGCAACCAGTGAAATCGATGCCCGTCGATGTCGATTATGCTATATGTATACGCCTATTAAATGTTTTCTCTTACATGGTGAAATTAATACCCGTGCGGCTGCATCATTTTTTTGATAAATCATCCTCGTGTTTCTTATAGATGCCGTCGATATTTTTCTCCTAGATAGAAAGAATCTATGAAATATTCATTGCAAAGTAAATTGTTGGCCAACCTCTGTTAGCTTGTATATGCGTATGTATGTATTTAAAAGAAAAGAATTTGCTTGTATGTTGTTAGGAAGACTCCAACCTGACCCCAGAAGAGAGGCTAATGGAAGAAGCAACAAATGCTGAAACCGAGCGGCGTTTAGCCGTCAGGAGGAAATTTTTGACGGAGAAATGCGCGGAGGAGGGTTTGGACCGACCTGGAAACGATTCCCTTCATAGACCCAACGCCTGGGAGTTCCTTGTAAATAAAGAGTACCACTTGATATGGTGCAACGTCTTCAAAGCAGCGTCGACGTCGTGGATGTACAATTTTAATTTACTTGCTGGGTACGGTTTTATATATTCGAACGGCTGAAACAGTCTTTTGCAGTCCCATTAATATTGTCTTTGTTTTTCAGATACAGCCCACAGTTCTTAAAGGCCTCAAAGGCTGTACCAGTTTCTCTGGCAAGACAGAAATATCCTAGATACACGGCAGAAGAATTGAACAAGTTCCTAAACGACAGTACCAGTTTCCTGATAGTCAGGCACCCGTTCGAAAGATTGCTTAGCGCTTACAGAGACAAACTGGAGCACAGTTTGCCGCACACGTTTCATAGCAATCTGGGAGCTCATATCGTCTGGCACTACAGATCAAGGGTAAACGTTCCGCACATACTTCTGAGAAAATTTGTCGCATATGTAATAAATGCATTCTCATTGTTATTTCTCTTGTTTTGAACTCAAAATCAGGATCCAAAAACAAATGGACGACACGGTCCGAGGTACCCATTGTTCGAGGAGTTTGTACGATGGTTGTTATGCCAATGGAGAGCCGGTAATGAGCTGGATATGCATTGGACACCGGTCGTGAACTTTTGTACACCGTGTCAAGTACGATTCGATGTGATAGCGAAATTTGAAACGCTTCATGTAAGTATTTTTTGGTCGATCGATCATAATTATAAATAGATTCAAGTAATATCTTGCTAAGACTTTGGTGTATATGTTTTGTAAAGGAAGATCAAGATTACCTGATAAAACAAGCTCATGTAGGACACATTATTAAGCCAGAATGGAAGAACCCGACGAGAGGTGTTCAAACAAAGGATGTAATCAAGAATTACTTCGCTCAATTGTCTAAATCACAGATCAACGATCTGTATGAGATGTTTAGGTGAGTTGCAATTTAAGGTTTAAATTAAAATTCTTAACACCTTGGAAACGGCTTTGATAACATCAACTGAGCCTCGACATAAGTAAAGTCGTAAATTCATTACTATACCAAAATAACCAACTCTTCTAGATTAATAAGAGCCTATAAGATGCATGTAATTTATACATATGTGTAATTTCAGGTACGATTTTGTACTCTTCGATTATTCCCCTGACGACTATATTGCACTTGGGAGAGATGAAAACACAGAACTGATTTGTAAAAAGTAATGCCGGCTGTCTGGTGCATCGGAAGCAAGCCCATCCACGTTCAGACGTTTCGTTCGTTTTCATCGTATCTGCAGTGACACGCATCAAGTCGGTTACAACGAACGTATTAGATAGAAAGTAATGGTTACCAATGAATTAATTCGAATTAAGATCGGTGCACCGAACGCGTGAATTATTTGCTAAGATAAGGAACATAGAGTCAGCTTTTCGAGTTGACGTTACCTATACAAGCACTGTTATTGTATGAACATTTTGATAATTGACAAATAACAAACTTGTTACGGTCTATTAAAAATGTTAGGCTCAATAAGAACTATGAATATTTGTAAATTGTCAAGATACGATTTCAGAACATTTTTAAACTGACCTCACACGCGCATAGTAAGATTACAGCGTTGCTTACATGATTGACCTTGAAAGCATAGATGACCTTAATATATTTCATTCTTTCCTGTTACATGTCGAGCAACACTTGCATTCCAACTGTCATATTTCCTTCGTTTTGCAAATTTAAGAAATGCTTATGCTTATAGTTATTTTCTTTTCTTTTAGTATGAAGACAAAATCAGTCGATAAAAAAGAAAACAAATCGATTTTATTTCTTAATAGTCGGAAACTACTATTAGTGTATATGTATATACACATATATCACTATAAGAATTTTTACAATAGTTATTATGTTCGATGTTAAGATGGTAATAGTACTGCCTAGAACAAATGTAGCATAGTAGTAAGGTGTATCAAATTATACTTCCAGTTGCTACATGCAGAAATATATGTATAATTCAACTCAATTTTTCTAATGTTTGTTCTTGTTTTCGAGCAATTTATCAGTTGCTATAGATTTACATTTTTGATCTTGTTACAGAACTCGATAGAAATGTTCTGCTATTAACGGTACTTAAATCTATGAAAAAATATTTCTGAAGAAAATCGATATTTTCAATGTTATAAGGTCTTATGTAAATAAAAACAAAATTTTTTGTAAAGTGAATACAAACGAAACAAACATTGCGTGGAAGACTTTGACCCTTTACAATTTTATAAGTGGTTAGTACAAAATGACAATAATTATTTTGAGAAATAAAAGCATTTAAAAGGAGCAGTCTATATAGAAGGTTAATTTTACTTATAGAAAGCACTTACTTTGTTACAATTAAATATAAGTATTTAGTCCAACAGAAGTATTAATACATTTTTCTCTTTTATTCTGATTCTTATTGATTATAGATTATAAAACAACAAATATATGTATAAATTTGTAATTGCATAGTTACTATAATGTACTTACTGCGTTGAAGTATTTTGCAGAACTATACCAATGATCCATTTATCCCAAAGAATGCGTTTCCAGCTATTTTGTACAATTAAAATTTGACTGAGCTTTCTAATACTTTGTTTCTTTTTTTTTTCCACAGTTGGTTGCCCATCGATGGTATACAACTACAACATGTAGATAGTAGTCTGAATGTATTAAACTGTAACAAAATAATTATTTATTTTTTATCGTTATTACGATCAAGTAACTCACGTCACTGTCAGAATCCGAGGTTATATTTTCTCCGTACAGAGCATGATCTCGTAACTGTTTTAGAATTCGTCTTGTCGTATCTTGGATTTCTTTGATATCGTTAGTTGTTTTTTCAATACGAGCTTGCACATCCGAAAACTGTTTCATTAAATGCTCTTCCACGGGGTTGCTTTCCGATGTTTGTATCGGTAACTCCTCGTCGCTGAGAGCAAACATATCATCTTCGAAAGTATCCATCTTATTGTCAACGATGAATTATCGAACATAATTTATTGGTAACCAGCAATTAGCAACACTTTGATAAATTCAATGTAGAACAGCAATATTATGAGGCATTTGATCATACTTCGGTACGACAGTACCAATCTTATTTATAAATGATCTTTCCATTGGAAATGGTGTTACACGTTGTTATATAGGAATATCTATTTTCCAAACATGATAAACAAAACGGCCAAGAAGATCGTAAATTATCGCTAAACACCTACTAGTAAATTAAAAATTAGGATAAAGCACATTAGCGATGACAGCACATATGATCAGAGAAAGAGAGTACGAGAATGCTCCCGCTCACATCTGGGATTTCGGTTACTCCAGTATAGTGCTGCCTCTACAGCAACTTTTGAGAAATACTCGTCGACACTACACAGAATGTGTCACTCGAAAAATACGGTGATTTCTACTACCCGCTAGGATAGATTTTGGCTGGAATAAGAAGCAGAAAGCCAACGACGGTATCTCGTCTGTGCAGAAGGCCACCAAGGAAATTTTCGTCGGTGAGAAGGTGAATCATCACGGAACCATATCGATTATCAAATGTTACTTTCTCCGACGAACATATTCGAATTAAACAGATATTTTTTAGTGTTGCTTTTTAAGATTTAAAATACTGAAAGTAAAACTAATATCAAGGACCAAAAATTCGTAGAAATATTTTACGTAAGAAATTATACGTAAGGGCATTTTTGATTACCTCGTCTGGCTAGGTTCTTTAACGACGAAATATTCCAAATGGTAATATTCCAATATCATTTAAAATATTTCAAGTACTATTTAAAACTATTAACGAGTTTCAATAACAAACTAATTTAAATAGAAAATGAAATTTTAACAAAAAGTATAAGATTATTGTAAGCTCGCTATTAATGTGCGAAACTCGGGTCAGAGACATTCGGTTTTCAGGGAACGCTTTCTGTGAACCCCTGTCGACTGAAGAAAAGGATAGCAAAGATCGACAGCCGCGGTCGCCGAAGAGTGACACATAATTCATACATACGTGATGGGCCGAGTACATCGGTGTGACACTACCACCAATCAAACAACAAAACTTCTTTATTTGTCATTATGTTTTTATGGCTTTTTCACAAACAAATATGAGACATTTTTGTGATGAAAATGATACCTAATATGATATAATTCCGATGATAATTACTTGTGTAATGAACGATTAATGTTTCGGACGCAAAAAAGGACAACATATGAAAAGAAAGAGACGCGGAGGCTCCTTCTCGCCTCAAGTTCGACTGCTCGGTTTCCGCCGCGTTGCACAGTGCAGACAAATAAAAAAAGACATTACCAAAACATGCCCAAAAATACCCAAAACAGGCCCATGACATGTGAGGAACAGGCGCAAAACACCCGCAAAACATTTCCGAAACATGTCCAAAACATATACAAAATATGCGGAAAACACCCACAAATATGCCCAACACATGCCAATAGCATGTAAAAAACATGCGCAAAATAGCCACAAAACATGCGGAAAACATTTCCAAAACATGTCCAAAATATGCATGGGCACGACTGCCGGGAGCAGGAATAGGAGGGAGAAAGTTACCCTTTCTCTGCGGACCGGAGCAAGCGCGACAGAGACGCAACGGAAAATTTCAAAAATCGAATATGATATCGAAGTAGGTGGCACGAAATTTCATGCGACCTCTTTTGCTATCATGTTTTCCTAGTAGAAATCCGAAAATTGCGAAAAATTTTCTAAAATTTCTAAAATCGAACCTTGTATTAAGAAAATATGATATCAAGGAAGGTGGCACGAAATTCAGTAGTATAACTCAACGACAAGTCGGATAGACGGGAAAAATTGAGGGTTCAATTATTAAATACGTAGATACGTCTTTTCATTACATTCTCTTTATTTATTCATTGTTGATTTTTACATAAAATGATTGTGTTAAAATATAATATAAATGTGTACATGTAATACAGCATAGGATGTGACTTAGAAAGATCTAAAAGATTGATCTGCTCCTATCTGTGCAACGTCTGTGCATTTAGCAATTTCCGATCAATGGTAATGTCAATTTCGCTAATGACCTAGATGTTGATAATGCGATCTGTATAAATGAATAAAGTAAAAAAATTAAATTTTTCGAAATTTCGAGTTTCATGGTATAACGGACTTTATATTTTAATAAATATCATTTGAAATAATAAAATATTTAGCAAATAAATTATTTGAAAATAATTTATTATTTAATTTTTAAATTTATATTAAAATGTCTTCATTATTTTAATTTCTGCCCATTTTTAGTAAAAAGTATAACAATCTAGAAAGGTTCGTACAAGTGCAATAACATATTATTAACTTTTATGTAAATAATGAGAATTTAATGGCAACATAACATATACAATGTAAGTTACATCTATTTTTCGTAGGATCTATCCTTTTCTGACGTTCTGTGTCTTTTTTTTACACATTCACTCACATTCTTTCTTTCTCTTTCTGAATTTCTCCCTCTCTTTAGTAGCATACATACAAATTTCAATGTTATAAAAAGATTAACGTTTCTTCTTTTTATCCTATTTTCTGCATCGATTTTGTTTGTGATTAACTTTCAACTCTTTCACCAACTGCTGTTTTCTAAGAACTTTACGTAGCCCTCCTTTTTCTCTGCACGATAACAACCGAGTTGATTTCTACGCCACGTTGGAGTGTATTGCACTATCGTGCAAAAATGTCTTGTCCATAAACTTAGAGACCCTGTCACTTACATTCCCTCGAAACTTTAAGACTTTGAATGTGTACACTACCGCTCAAAAATATATGGTTTATTCAAACATTCATAGTTCGGAAAAGAATAAAATTATCACTTCCCTTCAATCACATGGCCTCAGTTTCAAATATATGAAACCTCAAATAAATCAATTCATATTTTGTTCATTCAAAAGAACCAGGTTCACTATTAATCAAATAAATGATCCAATAGTTTTGAGTGGTATTGTATATGAGAACCTTTATTAATATCAAGAATAGCGTACTTAAAATAAACAAAAAATGAAAAAAAGAAAAGATTTAAAAAAATATACCCAGATAAGGGTCAATTTTCTAATTAGTTAATTAATTAATTAGGAGTCTCGGTTACTCTGGAACAACTTAATATAATAATTAGTACACGGATATCGTTTCCGGAATTATACGCATTTTACTACTATACATTATATAATATACAAGAAATTAATATAAATAAATATATATGTATATTTATATATATATACATATATGTATATTTATATATATATACATATAAATATATATATATATATAATATAACTTCAATCTCCTTGATTTAATTATCCGTTCTAGGCGTAATTTTAAAAGTCACCAACTGAATGATTAGCAAATCCGCATCTTGAAATTTTATAAATCCTGAATTATAATGGCTCTATTTTTCTTTAAATGTTACTTACAACTAATATTATATTTTTTATTTTAGAACATAAACTTTATTCGTAAAATAAAATGAATGATTCGCTAAAAAGATTATTAAGAATGGTCTTATCCTAGTTTCAACTCGTCTCGCCTTAAAAATTTTCCTTTAAGCCTTTCGGTGTCGTAATCTGAATGCTTAGCACACTACCTGTGCGAAAATTTTGTGGTTATATTCGTTGACATAGCCATTAAATGTCTAAGGGAGCTCATTATACAAATCTCATTGTTACTTCGCGGCACCGAAGTGATTAAGGTAATTTTAAAAGAATACAGTAATTTTTCCTTGTTCTCGCTTCAGTTTTCTAACACAGACAGACAGGGCCACTTCCATATTAGTATGAATGCAGTTACACGAATATTATGCGTTAACAATTCATAGAAAGCTCCTCGCAGTTCGTTCGATAAACAATTAATAGGAAATATATTTATTATACACAGTGGACAGACTAGACCAGGTCGAGATGTCTTGTTTCGATTGCTTTTCAATTTCTGAAGACGATATATTCCACTCGAACGTCTTTTAAAGCCATGGGATTCTGAATCCATTTTTAAGGCTCTTTTACAGTTATTTGTTGAGAATGAATGACAGTAAAAAACTATAAAATACGGTCATGCTTTCGATACAGTCTCCACCGTTTACCGTATAGTTTCGTGTACTGTTGTAATTACATAGTAAACGATAGTGCAGTTGTGTATAACTTATTACAAACGTACGCCGAACTTTACACAATAGATTATAAATAAGTGATGAAAATATCATGCGACACTTGGTCACGAACTTAAGATTACGTATCGATGTGTATAAGATGATGACCATGTTTCACTATTTTCATTACAATATAACAAATATTTCATTAGAATGTATTAATTTAGATAAATACAAGTATCTATGGAATTAATATCGTGTAGCAATAAACCACAAATTAAAATAATAATAATACCAAAAATCCGGCCAAATAAATGATTAATAAAGTAAATTGCCTTCCAATAATAATCATCTTGACATGAACGTGTTTATGCAATATGCTTACACGATAAGTTTCGAATGCAAAACTTCCATCAAAAGCCCAATATCTTTGGCTACTTCGGGTATGTTTATTTAAATAATTATAATATAGTAATATTGTACAGCTTCAGTTAGAGTACAGGATGAATTTGAAACATACAACATCCTTTACGGCATATGCTGCCCATTGGGTGGAGCATACTGTGATTGCTGGCTTACCGAGGGTCCTGTTGGTCCTGATGGACCATAAGGCACCGGCATAGGACCAGTTTGAGGTGGAAACCTGTTGCACATATTATAAAACATTAATTAATTTATTTGTATAAACTCAATAACTTTTACTGTATTAGAAGTATGGAAATTTTACGGGTTTTTTTTTAGAAAAAGGATATTAACATAACACAATCTTTGACCTGTCTGTCCAATCTAGACAATCCATATTGATATTTCATCGTTTATTGCAATTGCTTACAAAAATAACATAAAATTGGAAACAAATTGTACTCACTGTGAAAAGTTATGATTTTTGGTTTGAATACAATTAATGAGAAAATTTGGTTAAAACAAATATCTGATACAATATTTAAATTAACACATACCCTTGATGGGAGTAAGGAAGGCTAGTTTGCTCTAGTACTGGTGGACCCTGCGGATGACCTGGAGGATGCTGATGTGGACCAGATTGCACATGTCCAAAATGTTGAGGTAATGTCATGTTTGGCATACTTGTAGGTCCCATATACTCATTTGTTGGGATGTTGGTACTATATGGTCCTAACGGACTACTTCCCGGGAAAGAAGATGGATGGGGGGGAGCTACTCCATTATATATCTGTTGATTTTGCTGTTTTAAATATTACAATTATGCAAACTACAATCTTCATAAAAAAAAGAACAAATAGAAAATACTTACATGTGGAGGTGGTGGTCCATGATTCTGGAATTGATAGGGACTCATATGTGGTGGCATCTTAGGGAGAGTATAATTAGATGGTGTTGGTGGTGGAGGTTCTCGCATCAGTGTATGATATAAATTAAGAGCATCTACCAAATCAGAACTGAGCTGGGTTAGTTGTGCATGCCTCCTATCCACCTTTTCTAATGCTGCATCTATTAACGGTCCCATCGCAGTGACTTGTTCTACAAAATATTGCTAGTTGTAATAAACTAATAAGATATACAATGTATAATTTATACATATTTGTGAACACAACTACAATCTGTTATTAAATTCAACATAAAATAAAACATATTAAAGTGAAAACAAATTACCTTCTAATTCTAGCATTTCTTGTGGATCAGAATTATCACATTGAGGATCAGCTTCGTGTAACAAATGTAGAAGCTTATCCATTTTTCCTTCGTCTATTTCAACCTCGATCACTTCTGGCTCTCTCTTTACAGTTTTCACTTCAACTTCTTCAGCAAAATGAACCATTTTTTTATTATTGTGTTCTAACTCTGTTATATTAAACCCGTGTATAGTATTCCGTTATCAAGTAAATGAAATTTAAGGTGTAATGAAACTTACTTGTAAATTGTTCAGGCTCGACAGATAAGTCTGCAGTAACAAAATTAGAAGGAAAAAGGCCTACTCCTGTATAATTACTGCCTTTCCACCAATTTGGATCAGAATCATCCAAAAGGTTAACTAAAATTTAGTTGATAACAATAACTTTATTATTCTGTTACATACGCATCGTAAACGTTTTCTTTAGCTGTAATCGAAGTACAGTCCCTTTGAAAAAATAAGATTGAAAAGAATTGTTAATTCATACTTATTTCTCCTGCGAAAAATGTTAATTCATTATTTTCTGCAGCCTCAAAATCATACAGTGCACGGACCTTCCTGCCTTCGGAATTGCTAGAAGTACCAAGCGCTGTGTTTACACTTGGGTATAAACTTGTACTCTTTTTAGATGACGGAGAACTGTGTGAAGAAGATGCTTGATTATGGGCTTTACTATCTTTGAGTGAAAGTTCAATAGCTAAAAACAATAGAGAAATAACATAATTTGTAGAATTTTATAAAATAAAAATAAAGGATATTACGAATATGTATATGAATATACCTTTTGCAATGTCTTCTTCTTCCTGCGAATTTGATACTACATTTGGATCTTTGCTCAATACGCTTGTACGTTTAGGCTATAAGATCACAGTAAATTTATATATAAACTTTATAATTATATTTTGATATAAGTAAATAATCTATCAGCTACAATGTAACATTCTGCGAAAATATTTTCATTTAGTTCCATAAAATAATTATACGTTCAACACGTAATTAGAGGAAACACGAAAGAACACTATCTTGATATTTGTTATTCAAATCGAGATAGAGTGTAAGTGCGTATGTTTTATGGTAAGGAGTTTATAAAAGATAAGTCTTACCGTATCGGAAATAATAGTAAAATCATGACCTTCGTTTTTCAATTTGTTGTACAAACTTGGTATTAAATTTAATTGAGGATCATTTTTAAAATCGCCTTCAGCCCATTTTTTCAATAGCCCTTTTATTCTTTCTGCAATTTTTGGTTGGGCATGGTTCACGAGTTTCCTCAGATCACATTCAAAGTCTCTTGATGCAATTTCCAGATGAAACATTTTCCCACAATTACTGACACATGCATCCAGCAACTAAATATACATCATTAAAGATGTAAGAGAATTGTATAGTTTTGAAACATTAAAATGATTGTGTTCGATCTGCCAAACTATTGGTAATACGAATAACATTAACAAAATTAAACATGTGTAGCTTCAAAAAATGAACAGAACATGTATCATAAGAAATTTTAAGAGTTAAATATTTTAAGCTCATCACAGAAATTTGTATACAAATTAGTTTGGCAGTTAGTTTGTTTTAAATCATACAAATAAATGATCTATGTTTCAAAATGTATACTAACTGTTAATGCTTGCATAACAATATGTGGATCTGGAGAATATAGTCTCCTAACAATGGATCTCAAACAATCCTTTGCATTTTGCGTAGAAGTTCCTACTTTGTCGCAAATGTCCATTATTTTTCCCCATTCCTCAGTGGTATTCTTCTCGCTGGTTGCTTTTTCTGTCACAAAAAATTTTGATAAAAAAATTACAATATGCAAAGCAAAATGTACTTAGACTTAAGTAAAAATCCTTAATAATTAAATCGCTTTGTAACATAATTCACATACTTATAAGGCTCTGAAATTAATCAAATCAACATTGTAATAGTAACGTATCATTAAAAATATTTGTGAAATTGTTGCTAAATTAATCGTTACGTTAATAATATTTTGGAACTAACAGAGTGATTAAACAATGGATTCAACAATAAAACCTTGAGTTTTTTATCAGTATAAAACAACGTCAAATTGAAGAATTGTAAAATTTAAATCGCCATATAATATAGGTTTTCATAAATAACTTTATAGAAATTACTCGTACACTTGATCAATAAGATGCAAGACAGTGAGTAAACTAATTCAGAAAATCTGGTGTCTTAATTGGAGGTCAAATGTCAACAACCGCTTAATGTGTCTATCAAACATGGAATTCCTATGCCACGAAAATAAAAATGATTGAGCCAGAACATAGATAAGCAGGATCGAACGAATGGGTGACGAAATACTCATTTCTATAGCGAAAGATTGTGTTTCTCGGAATGATGGTTCTAAGTGAATTAAGGCTAGGGAGGACGTATACCACTCACCGACGTCAGCGTCGAAAGGCGAGGAAGTCTGGAAAAGCCCCATTTTATCGGATTTACTCGACGAAACGAATACGTCCAGCAATTACGTCCGTTACACGCTGTCACGGAATCGCGTTATGTTTTTCTCTGCACATCCAGCTGATATTTACTTACAAACGCGATACCGAATGACTAATAACATTCTAATCTACCATCGAGGGACATCTTTCTTTCGATCTGCCAAAAAACCTCGATACTATCGAATCGTCTCGAGCGTAATGTAAACTTCGACGTAAAACCATACAAATTGTAGAGTTGGTGTACGTATCGAATGAGTCAGTGACAGAATTGGGCGGAAATTTTACATGTTTCGAGTTTGAAACAATGGAAATGATTCAGAGCTGTTAAAAATTTGGACAAGTTGTATCTTTCCTGAGGGGACATTGAAATGAACATCGACAATCGATACATCGTATCATACTACGAAATCGCAACACTGTCATCTGGTGGCTGCGCCTTAAATTACCATCTGGGACATTGTGCTATCCAATGATGGTAAAACATATAGATTTATAAATTGTAATTATAAAGACGATTTATACACATTGCAAGTTATGACAATCAACTGAAAATGTTACAGGAAAGAAATTGGAGAAATATTTTAGGATGAAAACAGGAGATTCATTAAAAATTCGGCGATGGTTCCGAAAACCGGTCAAACAAATTGAGCTGAAATTTGGCAAAACGTTTCTCAAAAGGATTTTTGGCGACTCGGAAAAACTTTTCTTTATCAGAGAGGATATGAGAGCACAGACGAGGTATAAGAGTAGACCAATCACCATACGGGGTTTCGTGTCTCACGATCTGATATAAATATTGCAATTAGATCCACGAGAAGCTTAGACCATATACTTATAATAAATGGAAGGTCCTCCGATCGAAGGAATACCAATTTTAGGCACAAAATATCAATTTTAAGAAAAGGAATTTTTGAAAAGTTCAGAAGCAAATTTCAATTAGAAATCCAGGAAAAAAGGTAACGATGTTCATTTAATGACAAGTTAAACCGAAACAAAAACTATGTTTTTGAAATAATACATTTAACAGTGAATTGTGTACAATTAATTTGCGAATATTAATGGCTTAAAAGTTATTCTGTATGTCGGTTTCTATAATTTATTTTTACTAAATAATTAGATGGCAAGATGGTCAAGGGAGTGCTTATTAATATCATTACCAGAAGAAATGGTTATAAACATTAAACAGCCAGAAATAACAAATTTATCAATAACACTGTCCAACAAAATCAAACTTTTTTCGAGTTTTGCAATACCTGTTGGGTAATTCTTATACACTTTGTCATCCTAAAACCGAATCTGAAAGTAGAATTGCTCCATCACGCAAAGTTTTCGAAAAATTTTGGTTTTTTTTTAAAATGCCGGATTTTGATACAAAATGACGTGTTACGCAAAAACTAAACACGCGAGAAAGTTAAAATTTGAGTCAAGAGATAGAGGGGACTCTCCTCTCCATATTCATATAGTCACTTATATTTTTATGTACTTCCTAATAGTTGTAAATGGTTGTTAAAGTTTAAAAATGTGCCGACGAGGGTACTTTGTACGCTATATTTTTGTATTTATGTGAAAAATCCTTTACCTAGCAGGAATTTACTATACAGGAATGCATTCTACAGACATTTCTGGTAAAGAAACCATTCACGAAAAGTATTTGGTTCCCTTAGTATAGGAGAAGATTAAGAAAATAGTCATTGACAGCGTGTGCGCGACGCGTTCGCGCCAGACGGCCATTGCAGCCTTTTCTCGACTCGCCAGGGCCGTCGCTATGCGTAGTCGACGTTGGTACCACTGAAGTATGTCTGTGCTTACTATGCTTAATTACATACATTTTTTTTGTCTGACTTCAACTACTCTCGTTGAATAGGGCCGCACTTGTGTGCGGGGTTAGCTTGGCTCTCGTGAGCTGGAGTTAGGTTGGCTCTTGTGAGCTGGTTAGATTCGCACTCTTGTGAGTGCTAGGTAGGCCGTACTCGTGTACGGGGTTTAGAGTTGTATCTCGCCGTTTTCGACTTCTTCTCATTGTCTTCTTTTATTTTGTATATCGTGTCTAATTATTGTTGGTCTGTTTCAGCTGAAATTGCAGAAGGCTCTGTCGGACCTTGCTTGCAAGGTTTTCAAGGTGGATGCACAGAGAATTGATGGTCAGGGAGCAGTACTCGCCAGGTAGAACCCTTCCTTCGTAAAATGTCTGCCTAAGTCATGTCAACGCTGGTGTGACTCGCGCCGGGAGCAGGGGATCCTTCGTCCATAAGTCTCATCGTCGCCTGGTTGCGCCAGCGTTGCTCGTGGCGGGTAGTTGGGGAAGGTAGTTCTACCGGACGGTGGAGGCGTCCATGGCCATCGTTCTCTGTGCGGAAGCGTCGGGTACCGTACTGGTCGGCAGATAGCTTGCAAGCATTGTACGCGTCGCGTGACCCTTGAACCAGAGCCTTCTGCTCTGGTTCAGTTTTGTTTCTCTCATTGAAAGAATCAGAGCCTTCTGCCTGATTCGTTCTTGATCTCCCGTGGATCGGACACTTCTTCTCCGATTCACTTCTTTGGCCCGCAATAATTACTCGACATACGCTAAATGGTAAAGTGACCTTTTCCGTCTGTGGAAAAGTGATCTTTCCCATTTAGCGATCTGCGAAATTTAGTTTATAAGACCGTAAATCATCGTTGTAAGGAAGGGAGTCAGAAAGGAAGCGTATTGAATTCCTTCTGGCTTCCTTTCGGGTCTCTGGTGCAGCAACCTCCTCGTACATTTATAATTTGCGATAACATTGTAAAATAGAATTTAAGACTTACTAGTTATAAAAACTTGTGTATGTAACTGAAATGTGTCTGAATTTACTTTGGGTTAGCTTGGAATGAACCGAGGGGCCTTCAAGCTTTCCTTATTTACCCTGAGCCTACCTTCACCTTTTTGGTAAGCTCCTGTCCATTATTAACCGAAACACACAGTTTTTGTTTTTGTCACTCACGGGTGGGGCCCGTGGATGAGTGTGGGTTTTGGCGAACCTGGGGCACCCCGAAGCGCCTTTAGGTCGTTGTGTTCCCAGTTTAGTTAGTAATTTGAAGTTATGACTTCTACTTTTGTTGAATTCTTGTTGGTTGGACCGCACTCGTGTGCAGGGTTATTAGCTTCTGGGGGGAGCATAGCTCCCCCCGTGATAGGCCGACACCCCCGGGTTAGTTTCCCGGTGTGGGGGGGTGTCGGTCCGTCCCTCCCCGATGCGGGAGGGGGATCCGTGG
>CM052129.1:11340676-11634444 GCA_028454255.1 Halictus ligatus
GGTTCCTTCGGGACACCGGATCCGAGCGGGGCACGAAGACTCCGGGATCTGTGGGTGGACCGAGCTGGGGCTCGGGAAGCCCAATCCGAAGGCTCCAGGGATGTGGACACCGGGCGGGTCCCTCCGCCCGGGGTCTTATAGCGTAGGCAGTGGGGGAGCTAACACCCTCCCCCGGGGTATGATGATAGCTGGGAGGTGTCCTGTTGAGTACTCGCGTGATCCAGGCACCTCCCGCGTAGCTTAGGTGGGCGTGAGGTTTTAGTGGGTAGCCCTTCGGGGTAGCCCCACATAACCCCGGCTTCCCCCAGGGTATGCGTAACGCATTTCCTCACGAAAAAAAGGGTTATTAGCTTGGCTCTCGTGAGCTGGTGTTAGGTTTTGCTTAAAGTTGTCATTCCTCCGATCGGAGGTCCGTCCATTTATTATAGGTATATAGCCTGAACTTTTTGTGAATATAGTTGCAACATTTATCGTTCGTCAGCGCAGAGGACGTAAGAAATCTAGTTGTTGTTAACGATGTCGGTATTGCAGATCATGAGACACGAAGTCCCATATGGTGATTGGTCTACTCCTATACCTCGTCTGTGGTCGCACGAAGCAGTTTCTGATCCATGGTAATGTCGCATGGAGGTTTGGTTGCAGGTAGTTGTGGTTCATGCTACAAGCTAAATAAAAACTGAACGGGTTCTGATCCGTGCTAAAAATAAGGTAGGTTCTGTTTCAGGCCAAAGATAATGCAGGTTCTGTTCCAAGCTAAACAGATGGTGCATGAAAAAGTGGGGACAATAAAACCTCGGGCGCGAGCACTCTCATTTCCTCTCTGCCTTTATCATACGACTGTTAAATGTTTTGTAGATTTTTTCATACATTCACGTAAACCTGATTATACATATAGATTCGCTATATAAATGGTACGTCATTCAATTTAATCAAATCAAGGTGATCTTGAAGTCTCCGAAACACATTCAGCCATATAACAAATGATTCTAGTAAAATATTCCCCTCTCATATTATTAGAAATAACGAAAATACTGTAGGTAGTGAAAGTTATTGGGTCAACCTGTATTTTAATGTTCTTCTGTTTGTTTGTTTTTTGCATCATATAATTTCCCATTTGGGGATGGAAGGTGACCAGCGGAGACGATATGGGTTCGGTTGCGAAAGATTTGCTCGGAGGAGAGCAACGAACTGTCTGTGGTTTCGAATACAGTTTTTCTATTAGAGCCGAGTTTTCGAACCTTGGACGCAAATGTGCACATTTTCTGCGTAATAAGTACTCCACTGGGGAGTGTCATCAAGTTTGCCCGATTCAGACGGGTCCCATTGTACCGGTTGAAAATTGCTTGAACATTGCGCAAACACGTTTTCATAATTTCCTCTTACCTTTTCAATCCGTGTAAACAGGAAGGTGGGAGTTAGAATTGTTAGTTCTTAAAATGGCTAGTTAACTCTTAAGTGGATCTTCGAAATGCACTATAAAAATGTAATGATTTATGTTTAACATTCATCTGTATCGAAATGGTAAATAGAAACGTAGTGAGATAGTAAAATTTCATCTAAATTCACAAATAGTTATATCATTTGAAAAGAATTCAAGCCGTTCGGTCCACATTTAAAGAAAGTTATTCGTTTTTAAAAGGGTTGTACGAATAAATAGTTTTTACACTGACTGTAGCTATTTCCTTATTTATAATCATACCACTCTGCGCGCATCTTTCGGTGGCCTAGATGGAGCATGAGAGTGGATAATACGTAAAATTATGAACGATACACGCGGTTCCCGCGGTTCAAAGTGCCTTGCGGAGAAGGAAGAATGTCGCAGGAAGTAGCCGTGCAAGAACTTACGTAGAGGACTTCCGTTATTAGTTGTAAACAAGAGGTGAAAGCGCATACGGTTAATTACGTTAGGACAAAAAGTGGCTTCATAGACACGGGGATGCTCGATAAAAGCATTGTTGCGACTCAACAATGCCACGCGAACGTCATCGCGCCTGCAATTATTTAATTACACGCGAGGACGTCGCTTTCGATCGTGAGGATTTACATAAAACGAGAGGGAAACTCACACTACAGCACAGTACACTTTGTGACAATACTATAAGACACTATTACAAAAACATTAAAGTCTACAGTATAAAAAAGAATTTCTTCTTTTTCTAGTGCACAATGCATTATAGCGAACAAAAATGTTCCGAGACTCCTTGAAAGGGGTTGTTCCTGACGTGATGTGAAGCGACAATCTCCTTCGGAAAAATGTCCGCCTCGGCTTTGTTAAGAAGTTATTAACGAAAAACAAGGACTGATTAGAGCGCGGCCACGGCGCACGATGGCGGCCGCGGGGAGATCCGAAACAATTACGTGCTGAAACAGGAAAAAATCGAGGAGCGGTTGACTAAGTGAGGATGGCAGGGGAAGATACAACGTTTCCATATTAGGTGAAATGATATCGTTCGACGCAAATTATGTCATACTATTTTCTTGCATACCAGCAACATCCATCTCAGGACCTTTCACTTGCGTTCAGTCGTTCGTCCTTACGAAATTTATCGCAACGTGAAAGTTTATTCTCCGTTTACGCATGAAGATTCGATTTCGTTCGCCTAGTGACTGTATTAACAGTCACTAGTTCGCTAGCTCAGAAGTATAATATTAACACATTGTTGACCGGCAATTTTACGCAGGAGCTATCTAATGTCACCAGATATTGTTTCGTAATTAAATGTAGAACTAAAACAATCTAAATAAACTTCAATAAACTGTATTTATACATAATGCATTCAAATAAAACTTTAGATATATCTTTTATATTACTTTTTATATCCTTTTTCGGTATGATATTATCCCAACAACGTTTGGTCATGAAAACACGAGTTAACTCGTGACCGGTCAACAATGTGTTAACACTAAATCTATCGAGCCTTAAAAGTAACTGTTGTCTTATAAAAATGGTGAGATTGAATTTATTTGGATTTTATGCCGTTTGTATTATACCACATCCTTTATTAAATATATTTACTTAATCATTTCCCACGAAAGCATCTGTGTAATTTCAGTAATTGTAAAATAAAAAATCTGGAACCGGCCATTTTGACCGGCGGTGGTAGGTTTAGTGTTAACGACAGTTCCTAAAATGGTCCTTCTTTCCTGACTCTTAAATGGACATTCAAAACGCATTTTAAAATTCTGACTTATGCAAAACGAGCGGTTAGACACAAGTGCATGTGTATTTCGATCTGCATATGCATGGGCGGTAGCAATATAATTGCGTAAAGGGATTAATAAAGATCCGTAAAGAGAGACGTCGAGATCACGAGAACATTTTAGTTAAAGTTCTCTTCCGCTCCGTTTCATGCGAACGAAACAATTTTTAATGAGATTCAAGGAAAGCCTTTTTTCCCATCCGCGGCGTTAAACCCCACAATACTTTTCACGAGTAACCGAGATGTCTCGTGTCTGATAACCATACGAATGGCGCTCGCGTTCCCTTATGTAATAAACCTTTCTTAATCATAGAATAGCCGTTCTCCGATCGAGGAATTTCACCATTGAAGAGTTTTAAACGTTTCAGGATGCATTGTATCCGTAACCGAGATGTACATATGTGCCAAGCTGGCAAGGACTATACGCCAGAGTACAGAGTGTCGGAGATTAATATCGCTATTTTGAATTTGTCGAAAGACTGTTTGATTTAATGAAGCATCGGGTTTAACCCTTCGCACTCGAGTGGTGACTCTGAAGCGCTACTAAAAAGTTTTGTGGCATTATTTCAAAGAAATTACATTACAAAATCTGTATTTAATAGATTGCTAAACATTTAAATATTATATGTGGAAATCGGATCAATTTCGTATGAATAAAATGAAAATATTCTAAGACAGAAGAAAAATTTAATTTTAGAATTAAAATAGCGCCGAGTGCAAAGAGTTAATATCTGCTGACTAACGCGTCGTTCACGAGTCACGAGCATTTATTGGAACAAATCGAACAACGACCATATGTATAAAAACGGTTTATTATCGGAAGCGAGTGCCGAAAGTGTTTGCAGAACGGTACAATGCGGTTTTACGCACTCTCCGGAACGTTCTCGAACAAAAATTTATATTACTGGACGCTCGACCAACCGTTTCCATTTATCTGTCTGTGAAATAACACTTTAACTTATTTACATTTCTTTAGGTACATTATACAAGTGTAATCGTTATACTTCTTGCTGCCTGTTTCGTTAATACACCGAAAAAAGGCTGCACAGTTTGATTATATAATTCGATCGAGATCTTAAGATACTCGTTATCTATTTTATAACGATTAAATGAATAATTAGTATGAAATAATTGTTTCACGCAGAGATTGAAAAAAAATGTGATATTTGATGAAGGTGCCAGATAAAAACGTTCTCGAACTTTCCAACTGACTGCAGATCTTTATGTGACATATTCTGCAAAAATTACAACAAGGACGAGTTAGATGATTCAGGGATTTTTTATGAGGCGTTTTCGACTTCATCCTCCTTTTCAACAACTTCTCTCTGAGAGGTTTAACTATTTTAGAATCTAACGAATAAAACGATGTCAATATTTTATGCGTCCGAGCCATGGAAAAATTTGGTCAGTTTTTAACGTCCTCCCTTTAGCGTACCAATAATTTCTGGAGCCGCTGTATTTGCAAAGAAAAGAAGCATCCTGGGGAATCGCGCGCGCGAACATTTGCCAAGAGCGAGCGGCGAGAAAAGACAGAAGTGGGTTTATTCTTCAGCGACGTTCACCGTCCTACCTGTTCGTCTCCCACCTGGTCTTCACGGCGGAACTCTTCCCCTTCTGGAAGAGTAAAACTCTCAGACGTTTTCCGATCTCTAACAGTTTCGGACTCCTCTTCTTCGTCAATGTGTGAACTTGTCAGGCCGTAGCACCGACGCGACGCGCGTCTTCGCCATTGTCTCGCTTGCTTTCTGGTTGTTTAATACGAGAGAACCAGCGCTGCAAATAAACTCCTTTTGCGCTTTCGCCGAACAACTTGCCCGGCGCCGGTGTTTTCCCAGTCGAAAAAGAAATCCGAATTTTTTTTTTCTTGCACGGTGAGGATACTTTCGGACTTTCTATCGTCGGTTAATTTTTTTCCGACAAATATTGTCGATTGTTTCGCTCGAAGACCCTCCAGGGGGAAAAAAGGGGACACGACATTACAGTGCAATCGGAAGTTTGACAAAAAATATTTTTAAGACCGTTCGATAAACAAGAAAAGAAGAACAGTGAGAGTTCGATGGTCCTGTGGTGAAGTTTCTAGAAACAGCGACGATAGGTGTACAAGCGAGTATTGATACAGTTTCGGGACCAGCGTTTGTGACAATGAGACGGAACAACTTCCTCAGGTTCTTCTGGGTCGCCTTCGTCCTGCAGATCGCGGATGTCGCTGCTGATGCTGACCCGGCGATCCTGGCCGGAACTGATTTAACACATTTCCAACAGGTGAGAGAAACTCCGACTAATATTCTCCGCGTTTTCTTTCCCTTGGACACATCTCTATAAGTTTCTATTTATCGAAAATTTCAGTTCGGTGAACCTAGACAAAATGTTAGATCGAAAAATATTTTCATTTCATGTGTAGCGTGTAATTTTTATTCTAATACTTAAATCGATGATATGTTCGTAAATTATATCGTAGAACGTTTAAATTAGTAAAGGTAATAATAACATTTTAATAAATGAAATTCCTAAAATAAAATAGAATAAATGTTAAAATAAAAGTATCGAACCAATGTTCTCTAAAACGCGTTTTTACTTTCCAATTGTAGAACTGACGTAGAGCCGACACTGTTTAGAAGAGAAAAATCTAGAACACACACTGTATACATTGCTTTATAAATATTTATATGTAGAAAAACGTAAACGTAATATGCTGTGTGAAATGAATACCACCGAAGATTCTGCAGATATCTATCTCAAAGATAATTGTTTGCTCAATTTTCAAAGATATGTAATTCGTTTGCATACCGTGAGCAAACAAAACTAATATCTGATTGCCGATAAACACAGATTTTTATCATTTTCATTTACTGGAAGCGTGTCCGTGTCCGTAATTAACAAAACTTCTTTAAAGGAACTAGCTGTCCTTTTTCCACGATCGTGTAATATTCCCTTCGAACGAATACAATGCGTGGGAGAATCACTTTCGAATTAGACACGGAGGAATTTCAAATACAAAAGTATCTCGCCGCAGAAATCGTCGAGATCGCGTTCGGGAAAGGAATGACTCTCCCTAGATGATTTGAATATCATTCTAGCAGAAAAATCTCGACGGAAAACGAATTAGAATAACGTTAGCGTGTCTTGTTCTAATTTCCGCGTCATAATTTCTACTATACGTGCCACATGTTGTAGCAATGATTTGTAAACTTTTAAACATTAACTTTATAAATATTTCCGTTAAAGAGAGAAAAAACACCTATACTTTTGCAACGAGTTGACTCCTTTCAGTTTCGATTTCGTTACTTGAAGCACTTTACTTCTAACACACTGTTAATTAGCTATATCCGCCATTTTATTTCCGCTGGTGCGAAAATACCTTTCAAATATCAATTGCAATCGACGCAAAAAAATACAAACCATTCGAGTTAGCTAATATCGAAATATCTTTTATTGCGGTGGATCGAACCAAACTTTAATCTTTTCACAAAAAAAGAAACAGAATAATGTAAATTCAATATGTGCGTTTCTTCGTATTTGGTAAATAGGGGCCAACGTGCTGGGAAACAATGAGAAATGTTATGAACGAATCAAAAACAAATCTTCACAGTAATAAGAATTTTATTACGCAATTTTTAAAGTATAATGAACCACCAAATTTTCATATTACATAATAATAATTTGATCTCGATAGTGAAATATTTACCGTCGAAAGTAATATTATCTGAAAATTGTAGGAATACTTTCTAATGGCA
Source organism: Halictus ligatus (assembly GCA_028454255.1). Classification (NCBI taxonomy): domain Eukaryota; kingdom Metazoa; phylum Arthropoda; class Insecta; order Hymenoptera; family Halictidae; genus Halictus; species Halictus ligatus. The sequence goes on from CM052129.1 coordinate 11,347,611, forward strand.
CAATGGCAAAATTAATAATCTCCTTATAATTATAAAATGTGTTAAAAGATTATTTTACTTTCGAATTTTTGTAAGGTGAAGAAATGTCTAGTGTTAAATATTCGCATCGGAGGTATTAATTGAGATTGTTGAAACGTCGTATACGTGCTTGGTTATGCGGACACGCGTAAATAGTGGCAACTTCGCGTATCGAAACTTTCGAAGAAATTTTGATCGCCGAGAGGTATTCCCAATGGGGTATGCAGATTTCATGCAAGTTATTCTACCTTCGCTTGACGTAATCAGGCCGTACACCATATCTCCTTTTTCAAACTTCTGCTATCTTCCCCGGCAATCGTGTGCGAGTTTCACTGCTAAATTCGTGGAAAAAAGTGCGGCAGCTGTTAATTCTGCTCGCTCTGTTAACTAGTGATGGGATGAAATTCGATAGTTACGAATACTCGAGGTTCACTTTCTTTTATGCAACACGCTTGGATCTAGAAAATAACTTGTAGCCGAATGATTATCGAAACGGAATTTTTGTCTATTGCAAACAGATTTGGCTGATTTTTAGGGTAAATTGGTGACATTTACCCAATAATTATCGTTCGTCAGCAAACGTAGCAGCATTTGCTCGGTTCCGAGGAGAAATCTAACAATTCGTACGAGATGCTGCGAAGGAGATATGGAAAACCGATATCAGGCAGAACAAAGACAGACAGATAGGTATGTATCTAATGGCCCCGCTCTGCAGAAAGCTGAAAGGGAGGTCAGAAGTCACTCTGTTAGTGGGTGAACATCTCGGCACTACTTTCATATGCTATCATTCACCTTCGTGGGCATCCGTATATCTCGTATCCGACATACGGTGAAACGTATTTTTACGATTAACGTAATGCGAGAAGAGAGAAAAGCGTCGTATCAATTACTCATTAATTGATGAATATGGATGCTACACTTCGATAGATTTCAATGATTCTTGGAGGGTCTGATGATCCCCGTACTCAAATGCACCCCAGATGCTGTTTGGTGTGTTGAGGTATCACACTACACTTATCATTTTAACACATATCACTAGACTACGGATCTTTATGCAAAATAAAAAATATGTACATTGATTGTAAGATACAGAAGTGAAGTAAAAATTTCTTTTTTCTTTTAACACGTTAACTGCCACATATCATTTCCAGAGATTCTTAAAAAATCAGAATAATTTAAATAACGTAAGCGAAACTAAATATGTTAAATGTACTATAGGGGATGCTGAATTAAGCTGACACCAACTCACATTGTGACACCAAAACATTGATATTTTTTAATATTTTTAATATATTCATTGCTTCAAATTGCAACTACTCATTCTACTCATGAACGCATAATATCCGCAGTCTACTAATCACTTTAATACAAGATATTCGGTGGAAAATCGTACACGTCCTTGTGTTTGGTAGCACTGGAATTAGGCGAATAAACACGTCTTGACTCGTTGACGGTCAGGCCGGAACTTCCCCAAAAAATGTTTTGATATATACTTACAAAGGTTATAAATGAAATGATAATATAACTTCGTTTAAATTTTTCATTTCAGTCACCTTTTTCCGACAAACATTAAAACTTAGATTATTTTTCATAGGGTATAATTTAAATTTATTTCTGAAAAATTTTTATAGAAATTTAAATTCATTAATGTAAATTCAGAGGTCCGGTCACAATAAGGAAGCGAAGAAATAAAGAAATCTTGATCAATATTTATCGTGGCTTTCACTTTATCCTGTTTTACATATTGTCATGTATACATATACGAGAGGCATAAATTTGACACGGATTCTTTTCTCTTTCTGCGTTCGTCATTTTGATTACGTCATAATTCTGATATAAGGCAGTCTTATTTTCTATGATTACAATTTCATGCGAATAGGTTTCTTCCAAAAGGTATTATTTAAAATTAAATGTAACAAAAATAATGAGATAAAATAAAATATTTCATATAATCTCATATCAAATAAAAATCTTAATCAATTTTAATAAAAATGTGCAATGTTACAAACAACTTTAAAATTCGTACTGAACTTATCTTCTTGCTACACAGAAGATATTTATCATATATTAACCCTTAACATCCGAAAAATTGCTGTATCATTATTCAAAATATTTTTTACATTACTAAATTTGTTTTCATTTAATGAATTACTAAACATTTCAGTATTGTATGAGTAAATTGCACCATGTTCGTATGTGTAACATGAAAAATATATATATAAAAGGGAAATATTCTAGGTTGGAAGAAATGTTTCATTTTGAAGTTAAAATAGCTTCGAGTGCAAAGGGTTAAATATAAATAATAAGGTAAATAAGATGATTTCTACTATTTAAAACATTGATTTGTAAATGATTGTCAGCTTCGCCGAGGTTTGTTTTCTAATTGTCGTGCGACAATTTTCTCCAGAAAATCGATAAAATTTCTTTGAAACACGCCCGACGAGGAATGGTTCCGTAAAGCCAGACGGTTAATTTCCAGTTTAATCATGTTTAATTGCGGATGAAGGCGAGCCGTAGCAAAAACGATTAGAAAGACGAATGCGATCGGAAGATCCTTTCACTCTCGTTTGGAACGAAGAATCGATGGGTTGTCGTCTCCGAAGCGAGAAGGGAGGAGAGGAGAGGGAATAGAGAAGAGAGAAGAGCATGCCTGCCATGGAAACGGAAGTATTAGTGACATCCGCGGCGTAGCTTCCGGTTTTTCTTTCCCGATGGTTACGTGGCCGAGGCTCCTCGAGCAAACTTTCGATTTCACGGATACCATAGCGGCCGATAAAAAAAAACGTCGTAAGAGAAATTGTTTGAAAACGCGATCCTTGCTCTGCGATGCCGCGCCGTGCCGCGCCGGGAGAAACGTCTACGGTAAACAACATTTTTTTTAAACGTTTATCACCGTCTTCGTGAAAGTATTGCCCGGTATCCTGGTCGGCAGAACAGGTTGTAGCTTCTTCAATGCTGTTATCATTATATAGGTTAAAGTTTTCTTATATTTTTTCAACTTTTACTTGTTAATCGTAATATATTACCCTCGGAGAAAAATTATTCGATCATGCAATAATCTTTTGTTTTATCGTTTTATAAAATTGGAAACGAACAAAATTTTCAACCACGAATATTTATTAAACCTTGTCAAACGATATTCTACGATTGTTCCCGTATTGATGCAATTCTTATAAACTGAACTAGCCGATGATGAATTATTAGACTACGGATCTTTATGCAAAATAAAAATGTTTGCGTCGATTGCAAGACACGGGAGCAAAATAAGAATTTCTTTCTTCTTTTAATTACTTTATTAAACTGAAACTAATACGCTGATATCCCTAAATCTTTTTAATATGCCCACTGCTTTAAATTGTGGTTATCCATTTTTGTCATAAATGCGTAAACTCCGCAGTCTAATAATTATCAATATTTTATCGTGCTTATCGTGTCTAATAGTTCTATCATAAAATGTTAATTATATTTTATTTAAGAAGCGATGCGTGATCAGTTGAAACATACTGCAAAAATGATTATCGATGTTGATGCGTATAGTGCACAGTGCACATAGCTAGCATGTTGCTTTCCTTCCTATAGGATAAATCATTCAGAGCGTGTCGAGAATGATTCTAAACTAGACCCTAGGTTATTTTAATTATTATGAACACATACTGCTCAAGAAACCATTAACCTTGTGTTATTGATGAAACGAAGTAAATTTTGTAATAAAAAAATTGAAGTACCTTTTCGACGAAGAAGGTGCACAAAAGATAAATAAAAGTTCAAAAACAAATTGAGCGAGCGAAAATAGAGATCGAATGATATTTGCAAAACTAATGTTGAAGCGAGAAATGTGTACTTTTTATGCTGCACGCGCGTTGTGTTCTTGTATACCCAATCAATGCGATCTTTAATTCTCTTTCTCGTTTCGCTGATATTTTTGAAAGTTGTGCGGGGATTAACTGTTTAGCTGAATGGTTAATGTTCCGATTCGATTCATCTTATTCGAGGAGACGAAGTGAGATCAAGGCGAATATGCGGGAGAATAGAGGTGAAGGTGAAGAATGCTATGTGTTCTCTCACTTTCTCCAGAAATCTTCCCGAGTGTTGTATTTTAGCCAAAGGCGAACTTTGCGTTCATTTCACAGAAAAATCGTAAACGAGTTGCGAGTCGATGTATACGCTTATAAAACATTTAAACAAAAACGTCAACTAATTATAAATGTCCGCTGTCCCTATAACTTATAAAATAAAATTAAAATACTTATAAAATACTCACTTTTGTGATTCATAATATATTTGCCTTGCATAACAATCTTCTGTAGTTGTCGTCGTATAGGAATATACGAGAATATAAAAATACATTCAGGAAGACATCATTTTAACCTCTGACTTATGTGTTGGGAAGAGAAATTGATTAATAGTGCTATAAACTAGGAACAGTGACATTTACGTTCCGTTGCGCGACATAAAATATCACTTCGATGAAATTTTCAGTATAACTAACATAGATCTACAAAACGCACATATTAAATATTATATATTATTTTTTTCGTGTAATTCCTAGCAGTAGGAATTATCAAAAAAACTTAGGACGCCATTTAGTAAACCAATGCTTCTAATTACTCAGAAAAAATCAGGTAGTTTGGTACAATTTTTAAATTGTAGACAAACTGGATACAAATTTCTTACATATGTAAAATTGTAATTTGTCCTTGGTGCGTACGACATGTGAAACCCTGAACGAGCCATTTCCATTTTTCTAGACTGTCCTCTGAAGAGTTGATGAATCGGAACCTATCTCGTTAGTATGCACCTTTCACCTTGAGAACGTCCAGCTAACCGGTGCACTGAAATATGCATATTGCACAAAGTTCGTTAAACGGATACCACGTAATCCTCAATCGCGTGTTAGAACACTATGCAAATATCGCAAATGTTGCCGTGAAACGTCCACCGGTGTCTGTCGAGTTTACATACCGCACGATGAAAAAGTATAATATCGTATTAATCGTTGGTCAACTATATCGGTGTTTCGCCGAACTATAGCGCCATTGGTGCACGTAGCACGTTCCTGAAACTTGGCCGTACTCGGCGTGAGCAATGGGTACGATCTGTCGATCGATAATATCAATAATTATGATTTCAATAAGATATAATCTCGAAGGTGGTGGGCATTAAGTTTCTACAAAGTTTCTTCATGTTTCTACAAATTTCCATTTTATGATATAGAGATAGAAGACTTAGAAAATAATTAGACGTATATAATATAGAGTTAAAAAATATATTTAATATTTAAATGTATGTAATACAGAATTAGAAAATATCTAGATATATTAATGTGATATAGAAGCAATAGTATTAATTAGGAACAAACAAACAGGATCAGAGGCTAAGTCTTTTCTTGTTCCTACAAAAAACTCGAAACATGAAATAAAACCGCAATGCAATAATGTACAAAAGTAGTATGAATAGTCAGTTAGAAATATATTATATATTTACTATATAATATAATTAGACGTAGAAATAGATATAGTAAGTAGATAAATCATTGTGATAGGGACTACAAGAACAGATGTTAAAGAACAAGCACATATAATACTGCTGTTGTTATGTATACTTTGTAAGTTACTGTTATGTAAATAAAGAGACTTTAAAATCAAATCAATGTTTCGCCCGATCAAACAAGGTTAAGCGTCGTGGTACGAGGTTCAGAAGAGAAAGATTGGTGTACGGGACAAGTTTTATCGTGTTGTTTCAAGTTGGACATGTCATTTTCTGGAAGAAATGGTCTCGATGGTTCGCTAATTCTCTCGTGTGTTAAGCAAAAACGATGAAAAGATTATTAACTTGTGAGAATTATCTAAATAAACGTTTTCGTTCGCGAAGATGATTTGACAGGATAAAGCTTGAACATTTTGTACGTTGCTTCTCCATTGTTTTCGTAACAAAGCCGGATGCGTGTATTCGCAAACACTTCATCGCTGATTGTGAGCAATAGGTTATCGCAACGCGTCTTCTTCAGCATCCTCTCGAACAAACACAAGTGACTGGTTCCAATGGGTGAACCACCACCCTATACACTATACACGTGATACGGTTATGATGATATAATCTACACTTCTCCTGACCGGATTCCAACAATATGCGGAGGCTCCCCATACCTACGAAGGTGAATCTGGTCAAAGACTCACGTTACAGGTCGTCCTTTCACTACAAACTATAACTGAACGATCTCGCGTATGCGATGGAAAGTAAAAACGGTCAACCGGTAAGGATACTTTCTACCTAAATAAAGAATAAAGAATAAAGGATAAAAAGGGGAAGGGGATTTCAACGGCCTCTGTTGTATCTGCTCACAATCATCTGCTAGCGTCGCGACGCTACGATAGATCATAAATATGTAAGCTACCACCATGATCTTGCTACCCAACCAAATGATTGTAGTAAGAACGGTCACTGACCAATGAGCAAAATCAAAAGTATATTTTCTTCGGGATTGTCTAGCCCTCGATTTTCGTCAGCTTTCATATTTCATAGACTGTTTTATCGAGTGACCAAAATACAAAAAACGCGTCGTTCAGTCTCGCAATGGCTTGTCAACAGTTAGTATGGTTTTGTCAATATCTGTATTTCAGCGCTCTCACGTTCCAGAAATCATTTCTCGGACGAAATTAGATCTAAATTGAGTATTAGAGTAATTCGAAGTACACAACGAAATAATAGATTCGAAGCGATGAATCACTTCGGACGCTGTCAAGCGTTGATTACTTTAACACTCAATTATCCGCTTGTGAATCGTTATGCGAGCTCTTAAGTGATTTGTTCTTCATCCGTAGTCGCACTTCAAAGAATTGCTTCATTTGATCAAGCGGTGAGCAAGCGTTACAATTGGAGATTTCCAATTTTTTTAAACATGTTCGCCTAATCCGAAGAATCTAAGAAAAATATGCATGAATAATCACAATGAGACACAACTAACATAATAATATAAACGTGGTACTCTGAAAACTTCAATATAAAATCGGCAGTTTTATGCTTCAGGATTTTTTAAAAAGTCGATTTTTAAAATAAAGAGTCGACTAACATATTTAACACTAAACCTACCGACGCTTCTTGTATACCTATTCCTACCGTGCGCGGTCAAAATAATAGATAAATCAATTTGTTTGTCAAGATAATAGTCAATTTGTTGCCGAAATTAGTAGATGAACAACTTCCATAAAATGATGATACAAAATTATTTGTTTTACAAAATTGTACTGTGTCAATTGTACTGTCATAGGTTTAGTGTTAAACAGTTTGGAATTTTTCGTGTACGTAAATCCTCAAGCTATACTTTGTTTAGCAATCAAAAGTTACGGTGATCCAGTAATTTGTACTTCTACTGAATATGGACGCCACTAAAATTGGCAGATAAACTTCTTGCGATAAAGTTAGTGGCGGGACCATCGGGGAAGTTCCAATTTCCGGTTAAAACCCGATCGACAATATTAGGAACCGTTTCCTTTTACGAAATTCATAATCCGTGAATTATGTACCGCCGAAGTGTTCGCAACGATACCACGAATAACGAGGCTCCATTAAAGCACAGAGAAAGTCGGTAATATTTTAAAACCGAACGAACCATCTGTTCCTCTTCCCACGACTTTCGAAACTAGCGTCACTTCCTGATTGATTTCAAACCACGTCTTACGTGGAAAACTGGCAGTTTTAGGTAACGGTACTTTGGGTATTGTTTTTATCAATTCTTGCACGTTACAGTTCTAACGTGCTTCCGAAGAATCCACAATTCTATATCAATTAGCACAGAGAGATTAAGGTAACGCTTGAAATGTTTCCCAATAGTGAAAAAGCATTCCATAAATTCCAAAATTAATGCGGAATCTAGGAAGCTAGGTTGCGAAAGATAGGTGCTAGGTTCTGTGTAAAAAGGATTCACGCCGAACGTCAATAAAAACCGGAATTTATATTATTCCCTGCAATTATTTCAACGTGGAGTAGGTAATTGAAAAAGTACTCGAAGAAATCCAGCAACCGACGGAATAAATAATGCAGCTTTTTCCCTTATGCAATTGTAACGAACGATTAAACTTGATGAAAAGTTCGAAAATAATTACAGTATCCATCGAGGGTAGTATAATCGATGGTTATCAGATGTTTCCTAAACTCTCGCTAGGTATTAGCGGTAAATAGGTGCTCATTAAAGTTTCGTTCCATTAAGACAACCGTAATACCGGTATTAAAGCAAATGATAAAACATTTCGATTACATAAACCAAATTAGGAAAGAATTTAACGATGTTGCCGGCCATTAAACTTTAATGGCGTCTCTAATAAATTCGTAGTTGCATTAACTAAATAAAATTGGCCTAGAATATTTAGTTTTAATACCCTAGGAACAGCAGAGTGTGCGATCGAGAACTAATTGTTATGAGTCCCTTTCGCCTTTTGTATACTTTCACTTGCAAATAAGATATCATTCGGTAACGCGATTCAATTCCTAGTTGCAATATCTATGTTTTCAGACTTTCATTAATCTTTCCCTATAATATAACAGTGAGATATTAGAGCTGTTTAATGTAAGAGGGGCAATTTATCTCAACAGAACAAAGACTCCCATACACTCGAGAAAACTCTGTACAAAGTATACATTGCGTAAGAAACTGGAAGATTATTAAATTCTTCTCCGTGCAGGATCATTAAACTAACGATTAACTATTGCATATATGTGGGTATTAAAATCTGAAACGCAAAGGATTCGTTAGAGTAAATTGAAGAAGCTTTCGTCACGCTCTACCGTCAATTATGAAATTATAAATCAATATGTCTCAACCTTAATGTACCATATGAAAATAGCATTACTTTTAATTCAGAAAATCACTAAATGTACACAATGTAGATTCTGTGTCTTAGAATTAACCCTTTGCACACAAAGCTATTTTAACTCCAAAACGAAACATTCCCTTCTATATATTTTTGTTCATGTTATACATACGAAAATGGTGCAATTTACTCGTACTTTAGTAATTTATTAATAGACTGCGGATTTTATGCATTTATGACAAAAATTAGTAGGTGTAATTTTAAGTAGCGCAAATATTAGAAAAATTTAAACATACTATTATATTATTTTCAATCTACTAAACATAATAAGAAAGAAAATCAATTTTCATTTGACTTCAGTTCGTTGCAATTCAGGTAAAAAATGTTTATTTTGCATAAAGATCCACAGTCTCTTTATTAAATAGAAAGAAATTTAATAATGTTGTGATATAAAACTGTAGCTCCAAAGGAATCCAGCGAGCTAGTTTGGAATTCGTGTAAGCATACTGCTGATCTCTCGCCCAGCTGTTAATCTAGCTAAAATATTTCATGATTCCACTGTAGAATGCAAGAATAATGGTTCCGTGGCCGTTAGAAATTTTCCGCGAAAGAGAACGAAAGCGAAAGGTGGCAAAAATCGTCTGTCTGGTTGAATGCTAGGAGCTCTATAGTTTGCGGAGCGTAAAAGTGAAGGAGCACCCGTTATATAACGGGAACTGCAGTGTAGAGCACCGAGCCGCGCGTCTTGGCGATTGCAATGAATGCACGTTTGATCGTGCATGCCGATGTCCGATTACGCAAGTGTCTGTATAATAAGGGTACCGCCAATATAGTTTCCACCAACATACACATGAACTCAAGGATACACAAAAATATATATATATATGTATATAAATATATATATAAAGCTTGTTTGGTAATGAATAGACAGCGGATCTTTGCGCAAAATAAAAATTTTCTGCCTGAATTGCAACAAACTGGAGTGAAATGAAAATTAAATTTGCGTCTTAATATGTTTAATAGATTCAAAATAACATAACAGTATTTTTAAATTCTTCTAATGGTTTTACTGTTTTTAACTACACCAGGTGTAGTACACCTACTCATTTTTGTCATAAATGAGTAAAATCCGCTGTCTAGTAATGAAATTCGAAAGCGAAAAGAGCCCGTACAATTCGCTGTTGTGCACCATTGGTAAAAAATATGTATTTTATTGTAATTGTTCGTAGAATTGATAGAGAAATTGAGAAATTGTTGTATTAAAATTTTGATCGCTATGTCACTCTTCGATCGCTACTCTATTTGTACTCTCAACCCGGACGCGAGATACTTGTTACGATCATTGCGCGGATCGTTGAAACGAAAGAGATAGCAAGCCGCGCCTTGAATAAACGGTCAACTTTTCACATCAGCTGTGGGAAACCAGTGGCCAACGATCGCCAGTCTGGCCTCGCGGCTTAATTACGTCAGGGAATGCGATAGATGGGGAATAGCTGCCGGGCTAGAAGTTACATTTCTCCGTGGAACTCTGATCCGTGGACTTTCGTTACCTGTCGTTGGGAATCGATTAACCAACCAACCTTGTACGCACGTGCAATTAATCAGAAGCGATTACAGACAAAACATAAATAATAAAGGGTGTCCCAAAATGACCTGACATTTTAAATTGCGCGCCATTTTTTGTGGCCAACATAGAGTACTAATCTTTGATAACTGACATCAGGAAGTATTGAGGTTTAGTCATGGAGAATTACACGATCGGGCAATGCATAGAAATTGTGAAAATTCACTACGAAAATGGTGAAGACTTTGCAGAAACGGTTCGAAAAGTCCGTTTTAAAACAAAAATCCGCCGTAGCGATGTGAATTGGCCACCAAGATCGTGCGATTGACGCCATTGGACTTTTTTCTTTAGGGTTTTCTGAAAGGAAAAGTGTATGCCAATGATCCACACACCATTCCTGAGCTCAAAGAAGTAATTGGACGCAGCATTACGGAAATTAGTCAGCAATTATGCCAATCTGTTATCGAAAATTTCGTCAAAATGTGAACGTTTGCAAACAGGGACGAGGCGGCTATTTATCAGATATTGTGTTCCACACATTATCTCCATGTTTGTACGTTATTTTGAAATAAAAACATTCATAATTTAAACAAAAACACGTTTTATTAATAAATTAAAATGTCAGATCATTTGGGGACATCCTTTACAATAATTGTAAAAAAAAAGAAAACAAACTAACTAAAACGTAAGTTATACGTCGAACAATCAGCAATGGTAGATTAGATAAATATTGTACGAAAAATCTGACGAACCGTTCGCGACCGTGAGTTAATGATCAACTTTGCTCGAAAGAGAGGGAGAGAGAGAGAGAGAGAGAGAGAGAGGGAGAGAGAGAGGGAGAGAGAGAGGGAGAGAGAGAGAGAGAAACCGTCCGAAGCAATTAAGATCGTCGTAATTAACCGAGGCATTGTTCTTTCTCCCTTCTCAATCTGGAGTCTACGCCGAGGCTGTGAGACAATCTCTTCGGATTCGAGAAAGTCTAACTGCTCGCGGTTTTCATTTCACAGCGTCTTCGAATAATAATTCGTTCGACGACCTCGAATTTCAATTAAAACCTGCTAACACAGTGCCTATACAGTACAGTACTACAGTTATTCGAATATATTAAAACAGTGTAACTTTTTTTCAAATCGTACTCATATACTGTCAGTAATTTGTAACAAAAAATATTGGAAAGTTGCAAAAGTTACATTTGTGCATAGTTTGTGATGATCAAATATATAAAAATTTCAGAGTCGACCGTCCCTCGACGCAAGACCGCGTCTCTCGGTATCGCAACAGGCCCAGATTCTGAGCGACGTGCAGCAGCATCAACAACGTTATCGTCGGCCTCAACAGGATCCCTCTGGTTCGTTCTCGTCTCTCTCGAAATACAAAGTAGACCGCGCGAAGCAGCAGCAGATCCAACAGTTGTTGCAACAACAGCAACAAGTGCAGCAACTGATACAACAACAGCAGCAGAAAATAGCACAACAGCTAAACACCGCTAATTACCTTGGAAACTCGCAACCACAATTTCCGCCTGAACCGCCGAAACAATTCCAGCAACAATTCGGCAGCCAGTTCCCGGGCAGTAACAAACAATTCCAGAATCTTCAGCAGGACCTGTCTCAGCCGCTTTTCAGCGATCAACAAACCGTTCAGCTGCAAGAGTATCTGGAGAAGCAACGGGAGCTAGAATTGCTACAGAAGCAAAGACAGCAATTGTTGCTGGAACAACAGGAGGTGCGAAAGCAACAGGAGCTTCTGAGGCTTCAACAGCTACAGAAGCTGACGTCGACGAGTTCAGCGCCTGTTCCCGTGACATCGCCCAGCACGATCTCCGTCAGCACCACTGCGTCCCCTGTTCTGGTGTCCCTGCCAACCGCAAGGAAGATCACGCCATCGGAGACAGAACTGTTCCTCAAGGCCATCGCTACCCACCAGAAGAAGTTTTCCACGACAACCCCCATCCCAACTTCCCTGGCAACCACCACCAAAGCACCGTTCGTTACGACTATCGCCCCTAGTAGAACGCCATCGACGAAGGTGTCATCGTCCAGCATCCCGGAGAACCTTTTGAGTCTGATCCAGGAGCAGGAGAGTCGACTCATTCAACAAGGAAAACCCAAACCTCAGATCAAGGTTATCTATCAGACCGAAAAACCAACGACGGAGAGGTCTGCAAGTACGAAAAGTAGATCCTCTTTGAATTTGGAGAGAGACGTCCTGCTGAAGCAGCTGAAGCAGGCTTTGGCACAGTCCGTGGACGATGACGCGAGGAACGTCACCACGAGGGACATTCTGCTTCCCAATGGGAAAAAGATTCAACTGATCGACGCACCGGGTGGCCTGACCACGGCCGTTTCATCTCAGACCTCGAACTTATCGACAACTTTGGCTACCTCGACAACCACCATCAAACCCCCGAAAGCTATCCTTGAAGAGCTGACGAAGGGCGTGCTTCCTCCCGGCGCAGATTTCGAAGTGATCAGACAGAAAAGCGACGGGAAACTGGAGGAGATCGGGAAAGCACCGATTCAGAGTCTGCCGGCTAAGAAAGTCACCTTCGTAGTGTTGGAGGAGCAACCGGATGGTAGCTATAAAGTCCAAGGTGTGAAAGGAAACGCTGAGAAAGAGGGAAGCGACGTCGACTCGATCGTCGAGAAAATAAAGAAAGGCGAACTGAAATTACCACCGAGCTCCGTGAACCCAGTCACACCGAGCCAGAATCTTAGATCGACATTGGACGACCTACCTCCGACCAGACAGAGCACCGTCACGCATTACACCACCGGCTCTACGACCTTCCGCCCAACTACTGTCAGATCTACATCTGTTTCGTCCAGATACACGGAGAGGTAATATAACTGTAACTGATAAGACAAGTATCCGTCATCCCCTCCCATTTCTGAACGATTTAACTAAAAAGGAATGAAGTGGGATACGTACAGGGTGTTCGACTACAGGTGGGAGAAAATTTAAGGGGTGGTTCTCCATGACAATATAAGACGAAAATGAAGCGTAAAAAAAGTGTGATTTCGGCTTCATTTTGTAGTTATTAGCAATTTAAAACCCGCCTAAAATGCTGCAACCCGGCCAACAGAGGTGTACGTTGCGTATCAACAGTCGCGTATCAAGTGACAGATACTCCGCGTGCCTCGAAAGAGGTCACCTGAGTCAGGTGACCTGATAAGAATTATTGGCTAAAGTGTGTGGCGTCAAAGCCTAATCATTGGGTGCGAACCCCTTTGATAGGTGACTGTCGCGCGCCGTTGCAACGTAAGCAACGTACACCTCTGTTGATCGGGTGGCCGCATCTTAGGCGGATTTTTAATCGATAATAACTGAAAACTGAAGCCGGAATCGGAATTTTTTCATTCTTCAGTTTCGTCTTATGTTGTCTTGGAGAAATACCCTTTAAATTTTCGCCCAGCTGTAGTAGAACATTGATACCGTTTAACTCTTTGCGGCACAGAATTTCAGATGAAAAATAGACATATGTTGTACAGGAAATTTATCGGATTCTAACTGAAACAAAATTGGTATATTTTTATTAAGGTATAACATCGTGCAAAAACATAACAAAATAGTAGTAGTCAATTAAATTTGTTGTTATTTGGAGCGGCTCAAATAGTCCCACCGTGCCATATAGAAAAGACGAAATATAAACCTATGCACATGCAGCTATTGCAAGATTTCGAGGTGGGACTAGAAATGTCCCACCGTGCCGTAAAATACATAAACAAAGTGGGACACTTTTAATCCCACCGTACCCCAAAGTGTTAAGAAAAACGATATTGATGTCAACAGACCCACGGAATACTTCCCACAAGTGACCATTTCCCCGAACTCGGTGTCCACGACCGACAAATATCTGTCGTCGGCTTCGAGCGTGACCGGTCACGTATTCAATTCTCTGAACACGGTATCGACTACCCCGAGATCGTCAACGGTGGACCAAGAGAGCCGCGTGACAGCGAAATATCCGACCGTGACGAGGAGCCACTTCTTCCCAACCATGGCTCCGGTCAATGAGATCATTACAACAACGCCGTCCCCGGCGCAGACGACTTTCCCGCATCATTCGACCAATTCTTACATTCACTTTACCGTTCGGCCATCCAGCGAAACTTCTCTGACGGCGAAGCCGATTTCTACTACCGGTAGACCGGCGACCACCTTACATAACGATAATACCATTTACCAAGAGGACTTCGAAAGGTACACGGTGTCCCCTCCGACGGAATCGCCATCCACCAAGAGCCAGGCACAGGAAGGTTTGGCTACGTTACTGAAGCGGGAAGGGTTGTTCGCAATGACTAAATACCTGAGGCAGTCAGGGCTCGACAGCGTGTTGAACGAAACAGGTGAGCAACCGGTGAGATTCGAACGCTAACCATAACCGGGTTCGCTACTCGGAACCGTAGAATATCCCGTCTAATCTGTCGCATAATACCGTGAAATCGCTAAAATTCTTACCGATTCGAATCTTGTGTACGTTCGATTGAAAAATATATATATATACAGTGATTTCTCTGTATATGTCGCCAAGGCCTGAACGACAAATATCGCGGAATTATCCCCACTACCGCGGGATGTACACCGTGAAGGGCTGCAAAGCTCGAGAGACCTCGGTAAACATAACACGGCTCGGGTATGTCTCCTGGACGATACACGACGCTGGAAAGACCCGTGTTGTTGACATATGTCGAGAATTCACTGTATAGTGCGTAGCGGGATACGCTTATGGCAGCTGAATTTAATTCTTCACACGACTGCTAGTCACTTCCCACCAGTTGGTTTTAGTCATGCAACATTCATTGGAAAAATGTTCTCACGGATAACCGACGGTTTCGACATGGTTGCCTCTTCGTAGGAACAATGATGGCCTTTTCTCGTTATCCGACACTTTTGCGTTACAAAAGCGACGTAATTACGTCTGGTAATTATCGACGGTTACCTTAATTGATCTATATAATTCATCGATTGTATCCTGTGCAATTTATAAGTCAATCACTGGTCCTGGCATTGCGCATCACTGACGGGTCCACTGGCGTCCAATTAGACGTCTATTCAACATTCAGTTCCAACGAGAACAATGGGATAGAGAGCAAATTGATGTTCGACATTGTATTGCATTTATTTACTCGGTTTCAGTGAACCGTCGTTTGCCTTGTTCCTACTTCCGTTTGAAACAATTTTCGATGTCATCAATCATTCTAGAAATATTCATAACGTTAATGGTTTACGATGTATAACGTTGTAGGTCCGTACACACTGTTCGTGCCAACAGACAAAGCCTTCAGGACGTTGTTAGTGCAACTTGGCGGCCCAGAAAAGGCGGAACAGAAATTCCGTGATAATCCACGACTTCTCAGCGGAGTATGCGCAACCAAGTTTTCAAATAAATCACATACAATATAAACCTCGATGATAGGTATATATAAAATAAAATATAAAATCATTTTTGCTACAGCTCCTTCTGCATCACGTGATACCAGGAGGCTTCAGGATCGACTCTTTGCAAGACGAAATGACTGGCGTCAGCTTAGCTGGAACACAACTTAGGGTAAACGAATACGCGATGCAGGATCACGAGTGGAACGACGTAAAGGTATTTCGAATTATCATTTAATAGGTATTTCCAGTACATGTGCTATAATAGGAATAGCGCATTAGTATAAATTGCTAATTAGATCGTTGACACGGTCTAAAAAAGGCATGTGTGTCTACCTATAAAACGAGTGATTCATGATCGATACTGTATATTGATTTACCTTCTATCGACACAATCGTTTCGATCTAATTCGTTGACCTTCTAGAACGTAACAGAAAGATTCCATTCACTAGTAAATAATGTATGATCGAACTTTTTAAGGAAAGAATCGTTCGTTCCACATACACGTTAAATATTATGAACGCATCGATTTTTTTTAACCGCAATACAAATAATGAAAGTTTTTAACGACATACGAATCGTAAGAACAGCCTGAGAGACTTTGATTTCTTTAGCTGTTATAATTATTGCTATATTTATCCAAACAGTTGACAACGATAAATGGAGCAAAAGTGGCGCCGAATAAACGCGACATCGAAATCCCGCAAGGTATCGCCCATGCTGTCGACAGAGTAATGTTTCCACTTCCGGTTGGCGATTTGGTGCAGACATTGCAAGCTGATCGCGAGAGAAGGTTTACTACGTTCTTGAAAATGCTTTACATTTCTGGCCTTCAAGATACTTTAGCAGGTAAAACATTAATTTACTAAAAACATTAATTAATTGTGGTTTTGAACGATCTGCTTGTTCGACTAACCATTATTTTCTGGAGGAGTTGAAAAAGACAAATCTGAGGAAAACTGATGTTTCAGGGCCGAAAACATTTACTATTTTCGCCCCGACGGACTCCGCTTTCGATGCAGCAACCTCGAAAGAGGGAGGCCCGATTTGGACGGAAGAAGATGGAGCGGAAGCGGCTAAGACAATTATTACGAGACATATTTTACCGTCCACCTTGTACACAGCGGGGATGAGGTACTATTTGCAGAAAGACACTCTTCGTCCTCAGTCGCCTGTCCATATTCACAAAAACGGAGGTAAATACATTTATTCCCAACAATCGGTGAAAATTAACACATTCACCGTGATTTTTGCCGATAGTTTTTTCGCAGTTACAATATCTTCTTAATGCGATAGTATATTGTCTTGATCAAATATCGTTGCGTTTTGACGAAGTAAATTAAGCACTATCGACTCGTTACAGTTTGCAATTATATCATTTTGGAGAAATATATGACACAATTAGAAAAAGTTTCCTTTTCGTAAGAAGTACCAATTAGCACGCGTGTCTTGAAAAGTCGGCGTCCTAATGACCTATTTGCTCGCGAAGCAGTGATAATTAACGCTCCCTTTCATGCTATGCCACGTGAAATCGCGTAAGATTTGACATCGTTATTACCGATACGTTTCAAATTGATAGCAATTATCGACAGCAAAGGGAAACTAAGTCGCCGTAAATCATTAATCGATCAACGACGTGTTCTGTAACATTAATTTGACCTTTATCAAAGTATAGAACTTTTTTCTAATTGTAAATCGTACGGCGTAACAAATGATATTTTTAACACCTTCCCTTCGCAACGAGAAAACAGATAAATATTGCATTTGTTTCGTGTCGCAGGTCGAGTAAAGGTGAACGAAGCGAATGTTATAACACATAATGTTCCAGCAACAAATGGAGTTTTACACGCAATCGACGGCGTACTATAAATGCGCGCGGTATCACCTAGACGCTGTGTTTTGAAAAATCGAAAACTATCTCGCAATCAGTCGCAAATCGATCGAAGTATTCTCTTAGCTCTCTACGACAATCTTCACCTTCGTTTAATTTATCTGTATGTGCGTTTATGCGAAATTTTGTTGTATCAAATCTCTTACTCTGTCGCTCGCACAACGATGATTTCAATTAATACGTAAATATAAACTTGTAAATTATAGTTTAAAATTTCTTTAGCAGTAAGGTAAGATCATTACAAGTACATATTATGAAAATTATTAAATGCTAAGTTCTCGAATCATTCTTTCATAGTTGTATCGAAAATTTTATGTTTTGCGTGAAGCAATTTGGAAATTACGATTTCGTGGTCTAAATTGAAAACAAAAAAAAAGTCTCTTCGTATCATTTATATGATTACCGGAGTACTTTGCGTATGGAAATCATATTCTTTGAAATGACACACGCATTCGTAAAAGAAAGGAGAAGTTTCTGCGACAAGTTCAGCAACTAATAAACACGATTTGCCATAGATGTAGCTAAAATTAAACGAGGAAAGGATAATGAGACATTTTATGAGGTGTTCACGTAGAAGTACCTACTATAATTGGCCGAAGAAAAAATCATTTTCCAAGAAGACCGTCTTTTGCCACTTTCTCCTATTTAGGGTAAATGACTGCTATAAAGAATGAACTTTACGAAACACCAATTGTAATTTCTTATAAGATATTTATTAACTGGCGAATATTCTTTCTTCGGTTAAATTGTAACTTTTGCAACGTAGACGTATACACACTCGCTCGTGTACTTCCGACCACGCAAATGCGAAAAATAAATTATTATTGTATAGAGTAATAATATGCAATACCATGAGTAGTATTATTGGAATGTGTATTATTTTATAAATAAATGTACAGTACGTTTTTCATAAGCCTTTGTTCCTTTCTTTATTACCATTTTAGTTCTATTTCTTTTTTTATTTTGTATATATAAGTATTTTTGGTGAAAAATAAAAAATATTAGTTCAAACAGTTAATGTGCTCTTCCTGAAGAAGACCACTAAGGAAATTCTCGTCGGTGAGAAAGTGAATCATCACGGAACCATATCGATTATCAAATGTTACATTCTCCGAAGAACGTATTCTAATTAAATAAATATTTTTCTTTAATGTTGCTTTTTAAGATTTAAAACATTAAAAGTAAAACTAATATCAAGAACAAAAAATTTCTAGAAATATTGTATGAGATACCTCAATTTGTAATTTAAAAATATTTGTCGTGCCCAGCGGGCAACCAGTGTCCAGAATCTGAATCTTAAATTTTTTCATATATTTAGCTACAGTTATTATTAATTAAAAAATATTTTCTTCCATGAATCAATATTTTTTTCCACCTCCACACTATAGGATTTTTATTAGATGACTTTAAAAACATACTATATATGTTACCATATAATATGATAATTACCATGTAATATGGTAAATTATCATAATTTTTTGGAAGGTAATGTTATTATTAGCTGCTGTATGACTTGCTTAATATCTTGTTATTTAACTTACTGTTATTAACCTTACGTAAATTGTGCAACGCCTACTGACACCGTGAATTCATTTTCTCACGTAAAGATAGTGTACAAAGATCAAAGATCAAGTTCAAGGATCTTTCCCCAAAACTTGTATCGCCTTTCTCTTGAGTGTCTGCCTGCGATGTGTCATCTGTCTTCCCGTTTCTAGACCGGTACCCAAGCCCGTAACGAATTCTTAGGGCCAAACATGCCAATAAATAAATAAAAAATGACAGTGTTCTAGACAATTCACATTGCACAAAAATTTGAATAGCTAAATTAGAGATTTTGTATATAAGATTTATATGTTAGTTACATATTTCATATAAACAATTAAACTGTACGTTCTAATCTTGGTTAAAAAAATAATGTGCGTTCGATTTTATGCTAAAAGCTACTCGGTTCTGTTCTCTGCTATAAACTGCTCGGATCTGTTCCCTGCTATAAACTGCTCGGATCTGTTCCCTGCTATAAACTGCTCGGATCTGTTCCCTGCTAGAAGCCGCTTGGTTCTGTTCCCTGCTAGAAGCTGCTCGGTTTTGTTCCATGCTAAAAGCTGCTCGGTTCTGTGCCATGCTAAAAGCAGCTTTGTCACGAAAGTGGGGACGCCGAAACACCAGGCGTGAGCACCAATCAGCACTCTCATATTCTCTCTGCGTTGGGTGATCGGTCTGCTTCTATACTTTTATACCTCGTCTGTGGTCTCATTGGGTCTCATATGGGGACACAGATTCTCGAAAACATAAACCATTTGTTTGTTAACTTTGGTACTTGTCCTACGTACGATTACAATTACTACAAACTACAGAGGAATTTTGACACATAAAATAGGTGTATGAAAGGATAATCACGTGGCGAATCAATGCGCCATTGTTATTTTGTCACGAGTCTATTGCTAATCTGAAGGAAGTGTATGTATATTTAAAATTTAAACAATAATATCCTAGTTTACGTGTACAATGAATTAAATAGAAATATATTTTGACAATTATATAGAAATGCTACTATTTCAAAATTGTTAATTATAAATTAATTATGAATTATAAACAACATTACTTCGTACTGATTATAAGTTATATTTACATGTTTAAATGTTCGATAAGTTTTGTAAAATCATACATATTTGGACATATAATTTTAAAACGTGAATACTTCTTTTCTTATTTTTAGAGTATATGGTTGATAATAAAATGGATCCAGTATCTAATATACTTGGCATTGATAAAGTAAATATGGATGGAAAATTAATTTTAATTGAAGAGCGACACAACAGCAACGCGAATTTTGTGTTAAATTCAGTTATTCTCAATGCGTTAAGTAACAATAATGGAATTTGTTTTATACTTTTTCATAATACATTTAATCATTACCATAACGTGGGTATGAAATTTGGCTATAATCTTAAAGTTTTAAAGGCGGAAGGTAAGGTTGATATTATAGAGCCAATGAAAATTATTGGAGCTAATTTGCAAAGTAGAAATAATGATGAGACGTCCAAACTACAGGAAACTAATATCAAAGTAACACCTGACTTCACTAGTGACCTAAGTGACAGTTTATTTAGAATTATAAAAAATGAATATTGCGAAATGAAAAAATCTCAGAATGTAACCATTGTAATTGATGACCTGAGTCACCTTTACAATTTAGGATTCACATTAAAAGACTCTATGTGTCATTTAAAACTTTTACGATCGCTCATTGAATGTGACAATACGTCTCTTTGTATTGCAATACATACATATGATAGTAAATTACAGAATTCCAGTGCCAATGTAGCTGTTCATATTTTGAAATATATGGCTCACTTATTTGTTATGATCGATTCCTTTGAAACAGGCTATTCCAGTGATGTAACTGGAAAAATAGCAGTTAATTGGAGAATAGATCACGTAAGAAGAGAACATAATTGGTCAGAGATATCAAGGTACATGTATAAGGTATCAGATCGTCAAGTAAAAGTTTATGCACCAGGGCAGTAATTATGTCCATATAATATAATTACATTTAATGTGGTTTTAATTTCGTTCTTATTGGTCTTTATATACTGAAATACATTAAATATAAAAATATATTTGAGAAAACATACACAAATAATATACAACCTTTTACATATCCATTTTTTTGTACCACATGTATTACTAATTTTTTAGTATTTTTTTATTATTGTTTTAACATTTTTAAAATTACAAATAAACTTTCACAACATAGCATTAAATTTGAAAGGGGGGAAAGAAAGGATTAAAAATGCAATACTGCTATAATTAGTACAATAATTGTTTATGTCCCTCTTGAAGAAGGAATGCAATAAATAACATGACGTGTAAAAAAATATCTATTCACTTATTACAAAACTTAAAAAAAACTCAGATAATAACCACTTAATAAAAAGAATGAATAAAATGGATATAAATGCATTACACCAACATAACGAAACTTAACAATGCTGGGACATTAAATATATTGCATTCATTTCAATCATCATCAACAAATATCATATTATGAATATATTTCTTTAAATTGCAGGTTTATAAGTTATACAATTTTACTTTCCATAAAATTATCTTTAATTTCTCCGAGACGTAATTTTAAATATACAATATTTAAACTGGTTTTAAAAAGATTCAATCGTCTTCAAATTCGCACCAAATAGAGATTAAATCCTCGTACATTTAAAAATTAGTTTTGTATTTCTTAATTTCTACCTTTATGTGATGAATATTTGTCAATTGTGTTCGCGCATTCGGTGGAAGGATTTTGTGAAGTCTATTGTAATATTGCACTAATTGTGTCATAGCATGTTGTACCAGCGCTGTACCTAACACAAGACTAGGAAATGATTTCAATACTTCTCGATTAATTTCTTCTAATGCCCGCTTCCAATTATTTGTAAAGGATTGCACAAGAGCTAATGCTTTCCCTTCTTGTCTTTTTAAATCATCGCCCTGACCCTTTTCTATCAACATCTCTGATTCTTTCACTAATTGTATTATGCCACCAAAATATGGAGTTAAAACTTCTTCAACATATTCTGCGGATCGTGCGTTTAACTGTTCTCGAAAACTCTCTGCTTCTTTAGTAGTATGGTCACCCGTTCGTCCCTAGAAAAATGTAAATCGGTTTTTTGCGGTAATTATAATTCGTACAAAATAAAATTGAATACATCATGAAATAGATATTTACAGTGATGTAAGAAAAATAAATATTTTACCATTAATACACCAAGAACCAAATCGTAATTATTAATGAGAAACACTAATTGTTCAATTCTATTAGGAAAAATAGTTGCCATCCTTAGTAGAAAACACTGAACAGCTTCCCTTAACTCTGCTAGTAATTGTATTGCACCCTCACAAGGAAATCCTACAACTATACTGATCATTGCAGCACTGAACTCAGCATACCTTCGTGTAATCTGTAAATAAATGTAATAGTATATACTCCTGTATGCTTCTAAACTTATTATCATAAACGTACATAATGAGGTCCAGATTCTTTATTCAGTTTCATGGGGTCGCAATCTTTTATGCTTTGAATATTCATTTGAAAGACACATTCAAATCTAAAACATACACATAAAGCATAAAGTGAAAAATGAAATTACATGTACTTCATATTAAAATATTAATGACATTGTTATCTGTATAAATTATGCATACCTAGGCCAAATCACTGAAGTCATATTGTCCCAATAATTATCCAAAGCCGGCACTGCTCTTTTATGGCAGGTTAATTGATACCGCATTACCAAATTTAAACAAAGAAATAAAGCAATGGTGTCGTAGCAATCATCCACAAAAGATTGCAAGTTCTTCACCATCAAATTTAGAGTCTTTCCCATTACCTATATTTTATGTAAAAAATTTTATTACTGTAAGAATTAAATATATATAATTTATAAGTTTACCTGATTAAATATATCCATTGCTTGTGCATCTCGAACTTTAAAAAACTGAGTTAAAAATAAATACTCTCTGCAAGCATTATCTACAAGAGCATACTGTTCACTTCTAAATAAGGCTTCATAATGATACTGTGAGAATAAAATATATTATTTAAATCTTTATATTGTCGGAGATATCAAGATAGTTACAATTACTTTTAAGTGTTATAAGTATTCACATTTACTTACTTTTGTTTTAGATGCGGTATGAGGCACAATAATAGGTGCTTCTAATTGCGAGGTTAAAACATCACCTCTATTTCCTATAGAAAATACAGTGCCCCTATGTTTCAATGTAGTTTTATGAAAAATACCTCTTCCTACAGTGTCCTCAACTCCCATCAGATCATCTTTCGAAGCTCTTTCCTCAAACTGTACAATTTAATTAACCCTAAATGAATATGGCATATTGTGAATTTCTAAATTTCTTTGTATTTCTATATTACCTGTAATTTCATTAACCTAGAGGAATACGATTTGAAATAAGAATAATATATTTTACTCATTGTGCTAACATATTCCCCGCAAATCTCTTCTGCTACATTTCTTTCATTTGCCAAAATAAATTCAAAGAAAAACTTATATTTCAACATATTATTCTGGGGTACTTGATAGTTTGTCATTGGTTTCCTGAACTTGTAAATCTGTTCTAATAGATATGTTCTAATCTTTGCCATTGCTTTAACTTTTAATTTCTCTAAAATATCTTTAACATCTAAACAAGATTTAGCTTCTTTAAAAGTTTGCTCTTTCACAAAATGTATTTTGTGATTCAGTGTTTGCAATTGAGTTAAAAATTCCTTCTCTGTTACCGGACAATCCATAATTCCACTGAAAACAACATAAAATTTTGATCAGTTCATTTAATGAGTGTGATCAATTAAAATCTATAAATATCAAAGCGTGTAAAAGAATTTATTCTTACGCAATGAGAGCCTCTGATACTGTCATGTCTTCGATAAATTGACTAAGAGGACCTCTGATTGTTTGTCTATTGGATAACTGTTGGCTCATTGCTACTGATTTACGTTGAAGAGAAAGTATCTCTGAACTTATACTTCCTAAGTCCGATTGAAAACTTTTCAACATTAGCTCCATTTTCTAAAAGAAATATAGACGAACACGCAAAAAGCACGTCAGACACAACTAAAAGTATTTCTGAATGACCTTTGTTCTGTATTAATAATATTCTAACCTCTAAAATATTATCGCACGCAGCAATTTGATTATGAAGGCTTGCTATATTTTCGCTTTCCTTAATGTAATCTTGAATAGATTTATTTTCTACTTCCTTTAGTTCCTTCTCAATTTGCCTGGAATATTGCCGTAAATCCGTGCCAGTCTTTAGAACTTCTTGAACGACATCATCTCCAAGATCTTGAGGCAATTGTGCCTCGTTTTCGTCGAAAACATCAGTTTCGCATGACATTTTGAATGCTCGTTATGTTTATCGAGATATTTTCATTACTTTAATTTCTATAAATTATATAAAACAGATCTACTCTTTTCGTGATAGCACGACCGTACGATACTTCCAGCTGTCAGACGACTATAATATAAACACGATGTTACAGTATCGCCAGATGAGGGGAGGGAACACGAATTGAGGGGAAATTAATTTCCGCCCTCTTTCAATAATTGTGAGTAACCAGTAACCACCAGGAGGAGCAAACTCTTATGTATTGTGGGGCTGGCAGCACTAGTGCGCATGTGCTGTGTGGCGTGCGCGTGCGTAAACAACTGGTTTTTTTACGTCCTCTACGCTGACGAAAGATAAATGTTGGAATTAGATCCACAAAAATGTAAAAATCAAATACAAATGATTGACGAGTTATGTACCTGATGTTATGACAGAGAGAAAATGAGAGTGCTCACGCTCGGGGTTTTAGTGTTCCCACTAATCTGCATCATCTTTTTAGCCTGGAACAGAACCTGCATCATCTTTTTAGCCTGGACCAGAACCTTCATCATCTTTTTATTCGATAGAAGTAGCATCACAGACGAGGTAGAGGAGTAGACCAATCACCATATAGGGTTTCGTGTCTCACATGTAAACAACTGATTTTCTTACGCCCTCTACGCTGACGAACGATAAATGTTGCAACTAGATCCAAGACCATATACATATGCATTGAGAATAAATGGAGGGACCACCGATCGAAAATATAGCAATTCTAAAAACAGAAAGACCAAAATCTCAATTTTAAGAACAGAAACTTCGGAAAGTTCAGAAGAAAATTTTAATTAGAAATCCAAAAAAAGAATTGCCGATGTTCAATGAATGAAAACGTACTCCGAAACAAAAACTGTGTGTTTCGGTTAAGGGGGCCGGCTGGTCGACTCTGTGTAACCACACACATGCATGAAATCCATATATATGAACTTGCAAGGGTCAAAATTTTGACAAATTGACGCTTCAATATTGCAATGAGGGGTTTAAAAGTGGTCACTTGTGTTTCCTAAAAGTCCAATCTACGTCTGTATAGAGCCCAAATTACGAATTTCTACCTCATCGTGGAGTAACTTGTAATATTCGGCAGAAAATTCGAATTCTGAAACAAGTCACAAGATGGCTGCCGCTAAGAGATTCTCTTAATTTCGAGAGATTTAGTGTTCGTATCGAAAAAAAGACTCTATACAGATGTAGCAAAAGACATGTACAAACACGGTGGTATGCATTTTTCATTGATTACTTACTTATTTAAGACGTAAAATGTCTAGAAAAAAAGGCACAGCGTAACATAGCGTGACAGTCAAGGCCAAATACCTGCCGACCCCCTTAAATGTGATTGGACGTGACTGATGTTCCAATCTTTGGTGCTATTGGGCGCTAGGATTGCCGCCAAAATCACTATTACACCACTTTTGCAGACTTTTGTAGTGGCAATCACGTGGGGCATGTTCTAATCAGTGAATTTGACAGTTTCGTTGAATAGTAACGTAATTAATGACGCATAACTTGCAAATTTAATTGCAGTAAGCGACATTTAATAAACTTACATTGATTTAAGATGCAAGTAGTGTAATATTAAAATGTTTGCATTATATAGTACCATAATAAACCATTTGTCATTTAATTATATATGATGATTAAAGTAAATATTATATTAAACAAGTTTTTAGAAATTTATCTAAATATTTTATGTTTTTTACATAATTTTAATTGGGACTGGTTCCAGAAAACCCACATAAGTTACATCAACGAATACTAAAACAAATTCATTAGATTATAAAATGTCATCCATATCAAAAGAATTTGACGATGAAGCATCTGAGGATTCAGAAGATCCTACAGAACTATATGGTATTCGAGACGGTATAATATTTATAATTGATGCAACTGCTCCAATGTTCATAAAAGATTCAAATGAGGATGCTCCATATTTTGTACAATGCATAAGGGTATTATATTTATCTTTATGGATAAAATTTTGTCTTATCATTGCATGTTAATATGATTTAACATTTTTAATTTAGCAATATAAAGAAATTCTCATGCAAAAATTGGTATGGAACAGACAAGATTGGATGGGTTTAATATTATTTGGCACCAAACAGGGAGACATAGATTCTGGAATGAAAAACATATTAACTCTACAGAAACTTAGTGCTGTTTCCAA
This sequence comes from Halictus ligatus, assembly GCA_028454255.1. Lineage (NCBI taxonomy): Eukaryota > Metazoa > Arthropoda > Insecta > Hymenoptera > Halictidae > Halictus > Halictus ligatus. The sequence goes on from CM052129.1 coordinate 11,374,380, forward strand.
GGATATGTTAAACCAAGTGATAAAAATAGGTAATCGGACAAGATTATTTTCTATATTGTAAGTAACATAAGATTAACAGAGTTTTCGAGAAATCTGTTAAAAAACAATGTAACATTATTTAACATTTGTTAAACAATCAGAATTTTGCACAGTATATTGTTTGAATACAACGCATTTATTATTTAAAATTATTAATTACTTGTCTCTATAATTTATTTATATTTCATATATAGATGACGGACAAAAATGGGAAGAATACAGAAACCCTGCGTCTGGTAGTCCTTACCCACTACATGATGTTTTATGGCATGCAGCAAGAATGTTCTCTTCGATTACTGTAACCATGCCGATAAGACGTGTTATTCTTTTTACGTGTCAGGATAATCCTCCACTAACAAATGACAATGAGAAACGCAGGATAGTAACGAAAGCAAAAGGTTATAGTGATATAGGTCTTGAATTAACTGTTGTTGGTCTGGGTAAAAATTGGAATCACGATGTCTTCTATAAAGATTTAGAAATTTCTTCTAAAAAAGTTGACAGAGAAGATTATAGCAGAACATCTCTAAACGATTTGCTACAACAAATTAAGCTACCATCCAGAAATATGGCAAACTTGCCTTGGAGACTTGGAGGAAATGTGATTATAGATGTATCAATTCGCAACCTTAGTGTGTAAGGAACAACCTTTTTGAAGACATTTATTGTATTAAATTTGATGACAGATTAAGTTTAAAATTTACTTTACTTGTAGGAAAAGAGCATTTCTGAAGAAAACCTGCATAAGCAAAGAGACAAATATTCCGTTAACTTCACATAGATATTTGACGACTAAAAGCAGTAACAATGAAGCGAGTATTCTATTAAATTGGCCGTGCAGTAACGCGTAGCTATTTTTTTCTGTACACATGACTCAAGAAAATGAATGTTTCATTTTGTGTTTTAGGATGATGAAAATGAAGAAGGTACATCAGAGCCAGTTTTAGAAACAGAAATTCAAAAGTACCAAGAATTTGGTAATAGAAGAATATATTTCACTCCAACCGAGTTGGAACATTTAGGCAACTTTTATGAACCTGGCATTGATTTAATTTGTGTTAAACCTATCTCTTATCATCCTTTGTATCACTTTGGAGCACCACACTTTGTTATACCTCGTAAAAGTAATCGTAAAGGTAATAATGATAATTCGAATTTCAATGAACCACAAATATTCTTATAAATTCCTATTTATTTTTTATATTCTTATATAAAAAAATACTAACATGATTTTTATAATCTATCATGTTAGATAACACATTACTGTTTGGTGCATTGGTTGAGAAATGTCATTCAAGAAATTTGATGATAATATGTGCGGTTACAATGAGAAAACGTTCTTCACCGATTTTATACAGTATGATACCAAAAGTAGAGAATGGAGGATTTTATTTACATAAAATACCATACAAAGGTATGTTTCCTAAATACTATTTAAATGATTTTATAACATTATATAGTTGTCCTAGCATATAATTTTTTTTTTAGAATATGTACGAAATCTTGACGGGATTTGCTCGAAATATAAGTACAATAACGATGAAAACAAAAAACCAACTGAACCACAAGAAGTTAAACTATTCGAGAATATAATTGAAAAATTAAAAAATCATTATGATTCATCAATATTTTCTAATCCTAAACTTCAAACTCAACTTCAAATGGTAGAGACTTTGGCTTTAGATTTGGAAAAATCTGAGCCCCCATACGATGCCACTAGTAAATAAAATTTTTAATACCTTAATTATTATAAAATTCAATATAGTAGTATAATTTAATTCTTCATTTTATTTAAGTTCCAACATTTGACCATATGCGGTCCTTAGTGAGTCACTTACTAATTGAATATAAGAATTTATTTGGTCGTGACGTAGCAAGTACAAGTGATAGTCCACCAAAAAAGAAAAGTAAAAAAGAGAAGGAAGTTGTGGAGCAGGCTATGTTAGTAGATAAAAAATCGATTCGAAAGCTTGTAAAAGAAGGAAAGGTACAGTAATAAGTACTTAGTTATTAATTGAAATCCAAACAACTAGCGACGATGTATAAATACACTATAACGTATTTTTTTTCAACAGATAGAGAACCTTACCCTAGCAGAGTTGAAAACCATATTAAAAACCTTAGGTTTAAAAACATCTGGTAAGAAAAATGAAATGATCGAGAAGATTAAACAGTATTGCAATTAAAATGGTACAATTTGTATACAGACTGCGCACTGCATGTACAGATAAAAATTGTAATATTTCGAATTATATGGATTTATTTTCTCTTGTATCATAAATACATTATAAAGTAAAATATGTGTGCGCATAAAAATATTGGTTTAATTTATAATTATTGATGTCGTCCGTAGACATTATAGTTCATCTTTTTCTGCTATAGATTCTATGTCTTTTACATTTCCGATAAAGAGTGGTATGTTATATGGTTTATGTTCGATTATAAACATGAATGGTCGATCAACTAAAAATTGTTCTGGAATATATATCATCCTTTTCAGCCGTATGTGCACAGCTAAAATAATTCAGCTGTTAAATACTTATTGAACTTAGTTAATTCTATCAAAATTAAATATAGTTACCTGTTGCAGCTGCAGCTTTAGTACCCTCTTCATTTACTTCTATCATAGCTTTATGTATGCATTTGCTAACTTTTAAAGGTTCATTTGAAATATACCCAAAATCGGCATTATTTTGGAACATGTTGTTCAAACCAAGCTAAAATTTAGTAATTAAAACACAGAATTCTTTATGATCTTATACGAAAAATATATAGTAAATACTTAATAACTACTGTAATATATTGTTAATACTTTGCGTAAGATATCTTCCAAATCCACCATAAATTCTATTTTAAATTTTGGAAGATACAATTCAATGTCATCATTTCTTCTAGATGCATTTGCAAGAACTTCCCACGAAATATTGTTTTGTAACTTTGAAAGCCCATCCACTTCATTTGGTAATACTATGGTCATTACAATATCCTCATTCTGCAAAATAGTTTTTTCAATTTTTGATCCAAATCACTTATGAATTTGAACGTACCATATATGGAATTTCAATAAATTTTGCATCCAATGTTGGTATTTCACCATGATTATATTTAAACTTATTGAACATTGTTGCTACCATTTTTTGTTTACTTTTTGTCACATAAAATGGTTTTTTCTGTGTTTGTTTAACATCAAATTTATGTAACCACATACCATTAAAATAGATTGCATTTACTAATACCAATTTCACGTGTTCGTCAAAATCATCTACAAAAAAATATTATTATTATCATTTTTCACTGACTTTACACATTTTAATAATTTACCTGAAGACACAAGCTCAGAAATTTTATGATTTGTTGCTTGTTTAACCCATGTGTTAATTTCTTCTGCTGCCTCTTTCGTATGTTTAAAATCTAATTTTGAAATAACAGCTTTATAAGTACTTGTTCCTGATGTCAAAAAGTCTGATAGCAACTGAAATCCTTCTTGAATGTACATTGCATTAGCAATATATAATTTAGTACTATTCAATTCCTTGTAAATGTATAAATCAATTATTAAAACTACCTCATTTTTTTCAATTAAGTACAATAACTGTCTTACATTTAATGCAGCTATCAAAGCTGTATATCCTTTTTCTATGGCATTTTTGTCATTATGGTAGAGACCAGTTGTCAATTCATTTAACGTTTCATTTTTTGCACCATGAGAAAGTAAAGACAAAATCATATGCACACTTAACGGGGAACTAACAACATTTGTTTCACTGGTACGAGACAATTCCTAAAATCAAGCAAATAACTTCTTTTTGTTAATTCTTTGCATATAAATTTTTAGTCAAGACAATTATTCAACTCTCTAAGAACTAAAATTTACCAAAATGTATTTAGAATAGAAGAGTACTACTAATAATAATGCGGATACTCAATATATAATGTGGATGGTACAAAATATATTTATAAAACATTTGCACTTACCGCGTGAAAAACTTTTGTAAAGTCAAAGCAAGAAGCAGACAAATTTTTACATATATTTGTGCTTTCTGCAGACATGTTAAGTGATTGCGTTGGTGCGATTACAAGAAATGTAGTCAAAACTGTAAAACAACAATACATTTACTAATATTGTTATGATTGCAATAAATAAGATAATGTTCATGGTATAGAGCATCACCTGTGGGTAATAAAAAATACATTGCGATTGTCATAAACAAATATTACAATATATTAATACGGTAGTCTGGTCTAGCAATTGTCAAATATAGCAGTTGTACATTTTATTACGAATAAAGAAACACCAACATATTTTACTTCATATTTCAGTACATATTAAATAAAATTGTTTAATTTATAGTATAGCCTTTAAAGGGGGTACGTAATAATTAAAACAACATAGGAATCCGAACAAATGTCCTAATAAATCAAACATTATGGGACATATTACATTGAAGTGCTGTCGAAAGTATATATTTAAGAGGTTATATTTCACGCTACAATTCAAATGGATATAAATATAGTAGCCAACTACCTGTCAAAACAGAGAATAATCGTCACGTTACAGATGGAAAGCGCGGGATGCTGTTTAATTTGAAATTTTCGTTGAAGTAACTAGTCGGATTAATTTTGTGCGTTAACGTTTCTGGTAATTTTCTATACTATTTTTAACGATGACTTATCGACATCCAGTGATATCCATAGTTCCAGAATATATACGTGCTGAAATGATAGATATACACATTCTTTACAAAGTGAGTCATAACTCACAAGTAGGTATATGAACGAAAGATGCAACAAATGCACGCTTTTACTTGTATATCATGAAGGCAATTTTAAATTACAAAAAAGTTTTGGTCTCCCTCAATTTGGGAAACCCCCCTCCCACAATATATTTTCATTGTTACAAATGATAAGAACCTTTCAAATCTCGTTTCTGGGAATATATATATTTATTCTAATATTTCTAAGATTATTTTTATGGTATATATATATAAGTAATTATACATTATAATAATGAAACAATGGTACAAAAGTTTGATTCGTTTCTCTAATACGACTCCTTAAATGTAGACACAATTGTGGTATATGATATGTGGATACGTAATAGGAAATAGTTTCAGATGACAATCGGGCTTAGGTTTAGTTAAATTATCGTAAATAAATAAATAAATAAATAAATAATTAAATTAATAAATATCGTAGCGTTGGTCTAAAATGAAAGTAGAAATGTTTAACTCGCTTATACATACATATATCTTCCTAATGGCAAACTACAATATTGTTAAGTAGATGGTTCTCGGATAAAGGAAACGCAAGTAGTCTGAGAATCTCAGAAAATTTGGTTTTGTACAAATTTTTGCGTTTCAGACGTAATTCGACTTAATAAAATGGCAAATCTCTCCATTCAGTTTCGACAGTAAAATGACGAGCGAAATATCGTGCATAGATACTACACATATCTTGAATGAATTATTGAAATAACTATTCTTGTGGTTTTTAATAGCTATTTAAAAAAAAAAACGAAAGAATTTTTATGTATACGCTTGAGTATTTTAATCGTGGATCGAAGTTTCAGACGCGAAAGGATAATTCACTGCTACATTAGCGAATAAATAAATACCCAACTACCATACAAGGAACCTCCTTAACTGAAAAGTAAAATTTAAGTGAATTTTACGCGTCCGAATCTATCGAGACGAGATCACTCTCGGCGTGAAGTGCCATAAAAAAGAACTATGCAGAATGCAATCAAGTTAGTTCGTTGTTATGGTACTACATATTGGATGGTTTCACCAAGACCAACTGCGACAAGGATAGAAACTTAGGCGGCGACCACTGCAACAGGTGGAGGTCGAAGCATCGATTTCGTGGCCGACGACAATTTTTCTGATACTAAATGAGCAATATGCGAGGACCTCTTCCACACGAATTCGCGCGTTCTGTCGTGGTCGTCGGCGCTCTCCACACGAACCTAATTCAAAATACATACATAATGTAATAATACTGCATTTCAACCAGTGGCGGTTCGCAGTTAAAATTAGTGGAGGTGATACTCCAGAAAATTTCAGCTTCCTATGTGCGCATGCGCACAACAGTCAAACACCACGCCGCTGGAACTGAGAAACGCACATTTTCGGACAAAGATTTTTGTATCTTTTTATTATCGATGATATCAAGTAAAAATAGGGGATGCTGCAGTTCCACAGTGTCTATACGCGAGCCGCCACTGATTTCATCTATATGAGCATAGCATCATTTAACCTAATTAAAGCATGAGCAGTAGTGAGACTTGAAGTTCAAATTGACAAGTTCGAAGTTAAATCGCTACACGTATGTATAAATATGTATTTACCTGTTTCGGCTGTAGAACTCGAATGGAATTCAAGGTAGCAGCTCCACCGTGAAGAACTCGAAGACTCAACTTTCCGGACATTTCAGCGGTGGTTGCGGTTGCGCTTCTCAACTCTTTTTTTGCAGCACGGCCAAATTCTTTCTCGACCTTTAGGATCAGGGGGCCCAGGGTGAACTTCGTTTTGATCATGGTGTGGTTGCTCATCATATTCACGGAAACGTCTCCAGACCTCTGAAGACTCGAAAGTCCGTAGAGCGTAGCTCGAGCTTTCGGCTTGCTTTTCTTCGGCTGAAAGTCAATGCAGCGAACTTGAAATTGTTGCTGAAATTGCTCTACTTCTTTGTAGACATCTTTTATATATCAACGAAATTTAGCTACTGTACTATAATTTTACTATATTGTACTTTTACTATACATAGTTACCTCAATAGATAAACAACAGTTACCTTATTTTTATTTGTACTAGATTGATTTTTCGTCTTGTTCTTTGTTGAGGTACGAGTTTTATTTGCTTTCTTTGGGTTGGAAGAAGTTTTCCTGCTTGGGGATTTTGTGACGGTTTCTGTGATCGATCTGTTTGCAATCTCGGAAATGGCAACAGGTGTTACAACTTTTTCCGCATTCACCACAGACACTGTTCCGTTTTCAAGAGATCCCATTGTTTTCTAGAAATGATTTTAACTGATTACTTCGGAATCATACAGCTGATGAAGGTAAATAAACTTTTTTTAAAAAGTGTATTTAGTTTCGTCCGAGAACGTAATAACGCCCATATGAATACCTGCGTATTTTCAAGTGAACTTTCGCTAATCTTTTCGGTGGTTGAGACCACGGGAGAAGCAACGTTCTTCTTCGAGCCGGTCCTGTTGTTCTTACTTTTCGATTTGCCTTTCGACTTCTGTTTATTCGTTTTCGATTTGGCGTTCGTGTTGGTAAGCTTCACCGTCACCGGATCGTAATTGCTGCGCAAAATTTTATTGATTCTGCCAAGGATGTTGTCCACGAAACGATTATACTTCGCCACGTAGATTGCCGATACGTCGCTGCTTGGTTCCGATTGCATACCACCTGAAACGTTAATATTCGAATCCTATTTGCAAAATGTCTTACTGTTGGTGAACCTTCTTCTACGAATTAGGCCGATCGGCCAAAAATAAATAAAATTTTAATCAACAATGTACAGGGTGTTATTCAGCTAAGTGTACCATCTAAATTATTTGTAATATTTGGTATTTGAAAAATTGGCTGAAAGTCAGTTGTTTCCTGGTTTGCGTTTTTATCCAGATATAAAAGTCACCTTGAGTCTCTTTATTTTGTAAAGGGTAAATTTTCGCGCTCAAAATGCGAAAAAGGAGTGTTATCTGTTTTGGCGCAGTTCGTGCGAATGCCGATCTGTCGGTCAGTGTGCTTGGTGTGTGCACCAAGTGATTATATTTTTCAAATGTACACGATCTCGATCGCCTCGAAGAAAGTGGCGTGTAAATCAAGATCAACGACCGGGGAGAGTTTTTAGGTAGACACGAGGAAAGGTTGCCCGTTGCGTCTGCACGCGGAGTACAAGATAGCAGATAGGTCTGTAGGTGAGTAGGAAGCAGGTCGTGGCCCAGATCGAAGACCAGTTTGGCCGAACGATTCCGACATACCGTTATCATTGTCGCTCTTTCTTACGAACTTAATTCATCGAGGTCGGCACACGGAAGTTTTTCGTGTCGATTCATCGCATAGCTTAACGCTACGCGCGAGCTTAACGATGCTTCGTCATTTATGTACATAGGTATACTGGCCGACAAATCTAACCTACGCAAGTAAATAGAGAAACAGCAGTTCCTTATGCCAGTCGTTCAACCTATATTCTTATTCTCAACTTTACTTGCTGATCTAATCCATTTTGACTACCTTGAGTACTTCCGTTATTCGTGAGAATGTTTTAACACTTATGGTTAGGCCAAGATCTCGTTATAGTTTTTTTTCATTACTACTTCTTGTTGCGCCTGAATCTCATGATATATTGAAGTTTATTAAAAATAATAAATGTTATTAAAAATAAGTAAGAAATGTAATAAAAAATGATAAATAATGGTTCATGCCCAAAATTGTCTTGCATCATTACTTGGAAATAAATGGGATAAACTAATTTTGTGTATACTCCATGTTTAGTCTGGCCGTAGTTAAGTATTTAAAGGAAAAAGAAATTTCTATTTGGCGGCCGTTTCTTGGCAATCGATGGAGAAACGTTTGCATAAATATATCCGCAATCTAGTAATCAGATTCCACCGACTCGTCAATTGAACGCGAGCCTCTAACGGCTCGGCGTGTCCCATTTTCGATTTTCGGGATTAAATTGGTGAAGAGCGGAGGAATGCGGTCACGGTTTATGGTCGGGCCAATCTCGTGTCCAATCCTGCGCGGAAGAAACAGAATCATGCGAGTTGGAGCTAGATCGTGATCGAGGACGATCTAGCCATGACTTTGGGTGTGGGTCAGGGTCGCGGACGCGGGAACTGTTATGGCGCATGGCGGTACGCGCTCATGATCGCGCTCACGCTCGCATACATAGGCAGGTACAGGTACACGCTCGAGGTCAGCGGCCTCATTCTGTTTTGGACCGACTGCCCGGTGAAAGCCGAGAAAAAGATTTCAACTCGGTCACACCTTTATCGGTCTTCGTCTCGGAGTCATGTAGAAAGTTAATTGGCCGACGCGCGACACTGCCGCTGGCCGCTGGCTGCTTAATTAAAAGTTTCGTCACGTTTCCTGCTTTATTCGACTTGGCGCGGCGCGTTCTTTAATTATATTACAACTTCGATGGAATTCTCACGGATTGTACAACTCGCGTCAAGGGGTGCACCCTCTCTCCAAAACTGAACCCTTAATTAGGTCAAAGATTTTACTTTTGTTGTAGTTGCTAAAGACCGCGGAGGGTTCGATTTCTATTTGAAAGGGATCTTGGTCAGGTCTGGGTTAGGTTCTTTAGGGCCACAGAATTCTAAAAAATACTAAAAGAATTAATATCACTAAATTGTAATGTTTCCGGATAAAAATCACGTAATGTTTCCGGATTCTCTTCAAATGGGTTCTATAGTTTCTGTATGAGCACCTCTTTTCGGATTATACACTTAGATTTGTCGCGATGACAGGAAAGAGAATAGTATTAAGTATACGAGAGGCATGTCGTGTTGTAGGTTAGAAAACGGACTCTGTGCAGTGGCAACAGTTTTTTGCAACTACCTCGCAAAGGAAGGTCGTCCGGCGGTAACATGTACAGGAAAAAGTTGTTCACAATTATGCCCCCAATAACGTATTTCAAGGTCATCGGATTCCCCTATACACATCAAAGGCAGTAAGGTATGTACATTATAAATCATAAATGTTGAAGTAAACGTACAGCGACCTTGAACCTCTTAACTACTTTTAACCCAACTTCTACGGTGTATCTACTTCTACAAGCTGTGGAAAGTTAGGAATATGCAGTGATTCACAAATTTGTTCGTGATCATATCTACAATACAGCTGAAGCTGATTATATTTTTCAAATGTACACGAATAAATTTGTGAATAAGTGGGAGGTAAAGTTCCGTGCTACTGTCCAGTTGTACATAGTTGTGTTGTCAATTGTAGTAAAACCGACCACCAAACACGTGCAGCTACTTACCAAAGGAAGGGCAAAGAAGCAAGCAAGGGCTACACTATCTTCTCCACGAACGAGTGACAAGACATGCGAGACATCCCAAACAAAAGTGAGATATTTTTGGTCGTAAACAATCCTTATACGCATATCCCTTTGTAGCAATTTCATGAATATTTTTTATTTTTCTACGGAATTCTAACAATTTGTTTTTTAGAGTTTGTTTTCTAAAGTGTTGAAGAATGAAACTTATGAAAAATAATGTGTGAGAATGAAACTTTCGTTATTGAAATTTTTGTTGTTGTTCGCAGCTATATATTAGCAAAAATATTTACTTGTTCGTAAACATTAATTATTTTAAAGCAAAGAATGACTAAACTGTACAGCTTGTATAATGCTCGAAAAACAGTTGCTGCAAAGGGCTTTGAACAGCTAAGTGACACGACACATCACGCATTTAAACGAAGAAAGTTTCAAGCGATTTATCGGTTACGATTTTGGTCAAATGAACGACGGCCGACGTAGAAAACGACCGAATAAGCATGTATGTTTCTTTGTTTGTTTGGTTCTTTCGTTTCCGAGAGGAAAGGGAAAGAGAGAACTTATCCTCTGGATCAATCGTCGCAGAAAGCACCTGGACAAATACACGGAAACCGGTGCGACACGGACAATGGTGACAGAGAAATAAATGATAAGACACAATTATTTTTTTTTGTTGTTGTAAAAACAATAAGTTATATGTATTTTGCAATCCAGAATGGACAATGTCTCTATACAAGCTTCTTTTCAGACAGAAACATTAAAATTCCCCGAGGCAAATGACGCCATTATTGACCACTGACTAACAGAACTCAAGTTTCGCATAATAAACGATTGCTTCCGAGGAAAGCAACACGCGGAAACTAGATGGAACAATATTCGGCGAAGTGGAAAGTCAATGTGTCATAAACGATGTCGTTTGCTCCGTGGATCAATAACATTTTTTGAATATATGGCTCTCTTTCTCTCATTCTTACGTACAAACACACGGAACCTCTTTGTACTCCTCGTTCGTTCGATGATTAGTCGATAAATAAATCGAGAAGAAAAAGAAAACACGTGACGTGAGGTCACCAAGCCATTCGTAATATTTCGTATCGTCAAAGTACCTTTTCCTCGCCTTATATTTAACAAATACAACAATAGGACAAATAGGAAATTTTACTGTTAGTCGATAATCTTCATAGCATACCGTTTCTGAAAATGTATTGATCAAATATTAATCTTTGCTTTCCGTTATAGATCTTACTTGGAATAAATATAAATAACAAATGAGAGTATAATTGACTTTGATATTAAATAAAATATGTAATCTAGAAATGACCGAAAGGTACGAAACGACCAAAATAAATTGAATCAAGGACACCGCGAAGAACGGTATATACATATATTGGAATTTGAGTATAATCGGGTGAATATAATTGGGTGAGTGAATTTGACACTGTTGACGAAAAAACTCGTAAGAAACGAATTTGGAGGGAAATGCGAGCGGGAAAAGGTACTTGTCACGAATCGTTCCGTCGCGCCGCCATTCATTGCGGACGCACCTCGCTGATTCAACAGCACTCACACGAGTTTCAAGTACTTCGGCTATGTACAATCTCCCCTTTGCTTTCAACGATAACATTCGATGGGGGAGACGTAATTGGAAGTCGTGCAAGCTCCGTCGGATACAGGAACGGGAACGTCAAGTGGAAGCCACAAGAGGCCGAGCGTTATCAATTCACCATGCTGTTCGACGCGCGAATGACTTCAAGTAGAGGTATCGACGTTAATAAATAGAATAAATACTAATTCTACTGCTACCGCTACAACTACCATTACTTCTACTACTACTACCACCAGAGACGGCTGTTTGTTTACACCAGTACCGGTCACGTTTGCCTCGATCGAGGCAAAACCATCCCCACCATAACGCCCACTGCACCCTTCCAGTGAGCGTCGTTACCGTGGGGCAACCTTGAACCATATAAACCTATAAACACGGCGCACATAATTGTCCTTGAAGAAGAGATAAAGGAATACGTGACGTCACAGGTTCCAAAGATGTATAAGCTATGCTCGTCAAAAAATTTAACATTCTATCATGAAATAATTAATATATAAAGTATGTTTGAGATACAAATGTTAGTCTATATCCATTTTGAAATTATCTTGTGACGTCACATGTTCCCGTTATCTTTTCTTCGCTAGATTCTCGGCTTTCCTATATACGTATTATACACCAGCCGTGTCTATGAGTTTACACGGTCGAAAGGAGCAACGAAGACACTAACGAACGCGGCGTTTGGTGGGGGAAGCAAGCGTTTGAGCATTCAGCACTGGTTTAGACTATTAATTTTTATATAAACAATTTCCCACGTACTTTTAGATTTTCGTCAAAGATTAGTTCCCATCAAGTTTCTCTGTCCACAGTTGTCTATATACGGTTTATACGTTCGTAGCAATACAATAGAATTGTAGTGTAGTATTTAATCGTGTCTCGATTGTACCAATAAATAAATTTTAATATTTATCTTTTAAGGAATTGAAAATGGCCACTAACATGGTATAATATTTCTAGCTTCTGCTATTTTCAAAAATGAAACACGACGAGCAGGTGTTTCCGATTGAAACCGTGCCGATTGGTTATATAAGGCAGTGAGTTGTTATTTAAATAAAAATTAATCCGTCTCCGCCTACCGGCAGGCATCTTCAAGCTGAAATCACGGCTGCCTGTCAAAGCAGCGGGAAATCTCTGTTGGTAGATCCCTAATCTTGAAGAATCAAAAGACTTCCTACAATGTTCACGTTCTGAATAATTTGTTTCTACTAGGATCTTTTTTCTACAATAGTGCATCTGGGACGGGAGTAGAATCTGTCGAACAGCGCCGAGCTAAACGGTACCGGAAGTGTTGGGGTTCTCGAGCGAGTGTGGAAGCTCGAATGGCCGCCAGAACGAACGGTGTCGTTCGAAAACAATGTGCTCGCTTACTCCTACTATCCGCGAGATCTAATTAAACGAACGAAGATAATTTTCCAATTCCGAGCACGTTATTCTTGTTCGTTCAAAATAAACTTTTACACGTTTCGAAAGATCGGTTTCAGGTCTTCGTTCATGGTCTACTTGCGACCGAGCATCTGGCACCTGCTACTTCAATCGTAGTTAGCAAGCGTATAACAACCGCGAGTCTCATGCTTGTAATTCTATATAATTCTCCATTTCTCTCGGTCCGTTGGTGATTAGACGTTGCTAACTCGTTCACTGATTTGTTTCTACAATAATGAACTATAGCCATTTGAGAAGTTAACGTACTATACCGGTAAATTGCGCTCGGAAAAGAAATCAAAACAAAGAGTAGTTTCATTAAGCAGAAGCTCGAGGAACACCTAATGTTTCAAGTAATATATTCAGCATATATGTATGCACATCTTGCAATATATCTGAATAGAAAATAATGTTTAATGTTCATTCGATTCGAATCTGCAACCAACAATAAACCAATTTGTTTTTAGAAAGGCCTCCATAATTCTCTATTAAATTTAAAGATGTAATAATTTCAACTAAAACGATTCTAAAATGCCTCCTTTAATGATTGAACCGTGATCATCAAAGACCGCGCGACTGACCGAAAGCTCTGGCTGACCAAAGGACCCGACTGTTCGGTAACGATGGAATCGGGCGCGTACGAGACCAAGATAGAACCGGAAACAGAGGAAGACACGGATTGAGCATCGAGTCAGGAATCGCAGCTCGCCACTTGCCACTCGTCCCTATCTATCGTATTGGTTAGACAGCCTTGTGGGCGGAGGAAAGAACGTGCGAGGACGCGGGCGGCCGCGACGCGCTCGCGTGTTTGCGCCCCGTGCCGTGTTTCTTGCTCTTTCCCTTGAACTCACGTGCTTGTCTGGCGCCAGCAATGTCGGCGATGCTGTCGACATCGTCGTCATCATCGTCGTCGTCGTCGTCATCCTCGTCGTCGTCGTCGTCGTCGTCCTCGGCGTAGACGAGATCGACTGCGTCATCGTCATCGTCGTCGTCGTCGTCCTCCTCCTCCTCGGCGTTGGCCTCGTTTGTCGAGACAACGGCGGGCACGTGGACCGGATTCGAGACAGACTCGGCACCATCGAGCGGCGTCTCGTGGATACCGGAAACCGCCAGGCCCGCCGGCTGAGCGTTACCTTCGTCCTCGTCCGCACCGGTCGAATCCGACTCTGAGTCGTCCTCTGGCCCATCGGCATCCCCTGCCGGGACTTCGTCCGCGTTCGCATTGGACGCCCCATTTATGTCCCCCTGCACATCAGCCGGAAGCGACGGAGCCACAGGCTGTGTTGCCGGTGGAACAGGCTCGACCGGAGCAGGTGCTTCGTCGTCGTCATCGTCGTCGTCCTCCTCTCCTGAAATTTCATCAAATTCATTAGAATTAATATTCGGACGCTAGCTCTCAGTATCAATATTGGTCCAGGTATGTCAGCGCCAATGTGTTTGTAACAGAGGTATGCGAGAACCCGGAAATGTGTCGGTTCGGGTTCTGCATCGGTGTACCGGAGTCTCTCGTGACCTCGACGAAATTTCTGTACTGTACGATAATTAGAAATATTTTCATTTTTGTCCATTCATTTTGATCGTAAATACATGAAATTGTTAGAAATAGAGAAATCGTTTCCGAGAGACTTGCGTGGCACGCGCCAACGAAGGGACGCCCGTAATTATACAAGTATCGAGTGTCCTCTGTTATCTGGGTCAATGTGAAAAAAAGTAGCGCGTAGAAATTCTTTCGGAGCTGGGATCGCCGTCGATTTATGTTAATTCGGGCGAGTTTGAAGCCGCTTGTATTTACCGTTACCGGCACCGGCTCCGGCACGTGAAACGCGCCGAGCTTTCCGCTCGGACTTGTTTAAACTTGCACGCTAACTCGGTGGGCCGCTGTTTGTATAACGGCGATGCTCGGGTTGCGATTTCCGCCATTGTTCGATGGGATGAAACGCTAACCGCATCGTTCACGGCAACGACGAAAGCAAAAGCTGCCCCGCCAACGCAACCACTGGATTGCGGATTCGCAAATGCGATTAGCAACTAGCAATACGTGTTCGACGGCTTTCTGCGTTTACGTTTCTAAATACATTTTCTGCACGCGTAGAATCGTATAAAAAACTGTACCAAATATACATATTCTTTAATAACTTCAATTGGTTAAAAATAATATACATTAATTTAAATTTCATCAACTGAATTTCTCCATAAACCCGTCAAATCCGCAGTCTGGTTATTGCTAACAAAAAATGCAGAACAGTGAGTACGTTACCTAGTATATCCTCGATGAACCGTTCCAAGTAATCGGGATCGTCGTCATCGTCGTCATCGTCATCATCGTCATCGTCGTCGTCGTCGTCGTCGTCGCCAGTGATGTCGAAGTCAACGTCGTCGTCGTCGTCGTCGTCGTCGTCATCGTCATCGTCGTCACTGATTGCGGGTGGCTGGGCCGGCGCCGCCGCCGCCGCTTGTCTTCCGGTCTCAACGACGTTCCGGGTTGATGATTTCTCTTCGGAAACGTTCGGTACCGGTGACGAGAGTGATCCGATCGCCAGGCAGAACACCACTGCCAATAACAAAGCTAACTTCATGGCTCTGAAACAAATGTCGAAGAACATTTATTAATATTCTATTTATCCTTGTACGCGCTCCTTGGACCTTTAATGTGTACTTCAAAACCGAAATGACCCAATTCGGTTATGTTTAATATTCATGTCTATACTCTCTAATCCTTACCTGTCAAAAACGCTAAAAATCGCACATTTTTACACACGCATAAGTTTTGACCTACCGATCTCCCAGGATTGAAACTTGGATTTTCGGTATTTTCTCGCCAAAGTCTACAGAATCACGTAAAAAAAAGTTAAAAATTTTTGGTTTCCTAAAGTAAAGTTTAGCCTTGACATGTTCACATGCACGCTCGTCAGTTTAAAGCACTGTTCCAATATTAATTGTGGTTACAAAATTATAAACGTTATCGTTTGCAGAGTTATGGCAGTCAACGTGTCAATAGTTACACATTGAACAATTATTAGGGTACATTTGAGTGGAGTTAAATTTACACAGTTGTTACACGGTTACACTGGTCTACTACATTCGAGAAGACAAGACAAAAATGAGCGAACTTGAAATTTTTCTTCTAGCATTACTACTTTTTACACTCGCGGTACCCCTTTGAAGTACTTACGCCTGTTTCCTTTTCTTTAGTAATGTTATTCTGTGTCGTTGCCTACCGATATAAAGCTCCGCTAGACTCGAGCCACTAACAATAATAATAAGTGGTAGGGGAAAAGGGCAAATTGAATTGAACATTACTACTGTACATAAAGATAACAGATCAATTATAATTTCTTGCATTTCAATTACTGACATCATAAAACCTTTTTTCACGAGGATACTTTGTATCATATCTTGCTTTTGAATCATATTTCCAAAGTTAGAAGCACTATTTCCTTCCTCGATTGTTTTCTTTCATAGACTATAAAATGTTATTACTTTTAGTTATGCACTATCTTTGTAAAGAACAATGGGAATGGAAATAAAAATGTTATAAACAATCACAACAAGTTGATTGAAACAGATTGTTGTACAGATATTTTAGCACGTCTCAATATACTACACAATCATGATCGTTACACATGAAACCGTTAGATGCTTTGTGCATTTATAGCATTTACACAATTGTAAAACACAAAAGGCACGCACACATACACATATTTCTGCGCTATTTTCACTCTAAGGAATTTTCTAGTTGGTAAGTTGAATTTGTTCCAGATCCTGATTTTTATAAAATGATTAATGAAAATTGGGTCTTGCAAAAATATCCGCAATCTCCGTAATAACAGGAATGGATTACTGTTCCAAGAGAAATAAGTATACGTTTCTCAGAACCACGGAAGAATTTCAGTTGTCACGCGGTTTCGTGACCTTCGACGAGAACCATCAGAAATCCCATGGCGTTTTATTCGCGCATGTACACGCGCGCACAACTTAACATCCTGTACGAATGGCTAACGGTAGAGAAACGAACGTTACTTGGCCATTTTCCAAGGAAATGCGACGTTTTGCCTTTTCACATTGAAATCGAGAATTCGCATGTCGTAGACCGTTGTTTCATCGCAAATTTAAAGACACAGATTGTTTGTTAACGAAAATATAAATGGAATTTTAAGATAATTACAAATACGTGTGTTGAAATGTATTTTCGTTTCTGAAAATACCGTACAACCTCTTGCTTGATATGCTAGTTGAAATAATCAAGAAGCAGAACGAAAAATAAAAATGAAACCGAGGATACCTATTTGTACAATAGTAATCTCGAAACTATTCGCTTCGAAGACATATTTCGATTCGACACAGTTGCTAATATGTTAAATAATACCGAGAGCTCTGTTGTATTTAACACGAATGTAAAATACCGAAAAAAATTACTCTGGAATGTTCGCCGATGAATTATACATACGGCGTATATGGTTACGGCGACAGCCATATCGGATATTCGCCGTGATCCGACACTCTAACTAAAGCTAACTGTATCTTAAAAGCAAATTGTTTTAAGGCCCACTAGAATTTCACAGGAGCCTAATTTAAGAGCACCCTGTCCATGAAATTGAATCGAAGACTACGGATTACGATAATCATGACTCAAAAATAAAATGATAATGCGTAGAAGTAACAAACGATTAAAGTACAGGAGAGGTCCTTTGTAGATTCGAGGAAAATCGTTTCTACGGTTCGATAGGCATCGGCAGTCTACTCACTGGTTGCTGGAAAAGCCGACGGAAGTTCGTCACTCACCCGGTTCGATCACTAAAATCGGTTCGAAGGTCGTTCTACGAGCAGATAGGTCCGGGACAACGATAGATCACGTCTCTTCTTGGATCACTGACGCGATTTCTCCGGCAATATCCAGAAAATAACCAGACGGGGTGGGGGGGATGTCCGAGAGGGTTGAACCGAATGTTCCAACGACTCACCTATCTCGTGTCGGTACTCCCGCGTCTATGTGCCGGTTCCTCTGCGGTTCCTGCGGAACGTGTTATTTGGCCCGGAAACACGATCGAGCAGTGCGGCTCTAGGTATCGGGTGGCAAGTATGTACGTATATATCGAGGACGCGTCCGATCTACCGAGCGACCCGGTGAGAGTGTTAAAACAGACGAGGCGTCTCGCTACGACCCTTTTATACCGAGCTACCTCCACCTCCTTCGTTCTCGTTCGTCGTCCTCTTTCCCGATCCCATCCAGTGTTACGGCTTCGTTCGTGGTCTCCACGTGGCCGCGACACTGCGTTTTCTCCCTTTCTTGAGCGACATGCATTGTAAAGTAAAAACCGTGCCCGTGCCCGTGCCGGACGCGGAAACGTCGACGACGATCTCCGCTTCGGAACGAAATCGAGATAAACGCCACGGAATGTCGAAGCAATACACCTCGCGACACTCGAGGACGAAGACGAACTTGAACTTGAACTTGAATTTCATGATTTCGACTTGGACTTGAACTGCGCCCGAGTTGAAACAGCCGAGGTAAATTGGGACAATCAGGATACCCACTGAGCCGTTGATTATGAAAAAATGGGGTCACTCGATTTTTTCCATTATTCTGATATTATAAGAACAAAAGTTACCGATACAAAAGGATTTGTGTACGTTTCTTTACGTTCTTCGAAAGTCTCGTTACTGTGATGTATTATGAAAATTACTATGCACACGGCGGAAACCGCGCGGATGCAAACCGCGCGAACCTTTTTCACATTAGCCCCAGTTCAGGCACCGCAGAATCCGCGCGGTTTGAACGGCGCGGCGTATTGTTTCCGCTGTGTATGAATTAGACCTAAGTACAACTCTTGGTTGTGAAGCTCAATAAATATTATTGTTATTATTATTATAGAGTAATAATATTATTTGTAAGATGTATATATACACAGGGTGTCATACAGGTTGCGATAATCTGACAAACAAATATTTTCAACAAAAGTTGATCAGTTTTCGATTGCCTATACATTGCAATAAAAAAGTTCGAAAAGAATTGTTTTTTTAGTATTGTCAAGGTCACCTTCATTTTTTAAAGTGGCACTTTGTATTTTTGACTGAACAGTATTATAGCCTGCATGAAGACGAATTCAACGACCTACCATACCATGACCTTCCGATGACCATGAAGGCAAAGAAATGAAAATGTCAACAAAAAATGATAGTGTTTGAATGGGTGATAATAGCTCTAGCTTGGCCACCACGGACCCCGGATTTGTCACCATTGCATTTTTTTTATGGGGTCATTTACAGTCGATAGTATATACTGTTCCAATATAAAATAAGGAACATTTAAAGTACCGAATTCGTACAGCATGCGAAGAAATTCGAACATTTTGAACATTTGGTGTGAATTTTTTTGGAGTCTTAATAATAAATACAAGTTATTATCACCCATTCAAGCAGACTGTCATTTCTCGTTAAAATTTTCATTTCTTTGCCTTCAAGGTCATCTGAAAGTCATGGTATACTGGGTCGTTGAATTCGTCTTGATACGGGCTATAATACTATTAAGTTAAGAATACAAAGTTTTTTTATTGCAATGTACAGCCAATCGAAAACTGATCAACTTTTGTTTAAAATATTTGTTTGTCGTAAGTACTTGAAAAATCGTGAAAAGTGTTACGTGGGACACCCTGTAGAATAAGTAGGTGTAAGCGGTAGAGATAAGAGATAGAAAAATAAGGTAGCTATAAATTGGAAATAAGGTTAGGATAAGACCGGTGTGAGGAGGAAATGCGGGAAAAGGAGCGGGTGATATAAGAGTTGTAACCTTGAGGGGAGTCAATAAAATATCTGTCTATCTATCTATGTCATTTAAAAATTACTCGTAAACGAAGAATTAACATAATAATTTGTAGTTCAAAGATTTAGAACTTTTCCTGATTCTCTCATTTTCAATTAAACTTATGTTTTCAAATAATCTTTTCGCTCCAGTTATAAGATCCACTTAATCTTATGATACATCTAAATATCTGGAACGCGTCAGCCACAATAAGAAATCGAATTGTAATGGAACAGAATTCTGGGTTATTGTGGTAAACTGTGGCATCCAACATTTTCATGAAACTTCCTCTTGAAATGAACAATACATAGTTTCAACTGGTAAAAGGAAGTCAAGGTAAACATTTCCTTGACTTTGGAATCCACAGATTTCGGCCAACGGCCATATCACGTTGCAGTGAACTTTCATCCCGAATTCTGTTCCTAAAAAACAATCGCAAAAGTAAACTATGTAAATACTGTAAATACTGTACATATCATAACATAACCCTCTGTAGATCCCCCCCCCCCCCAATCTTGTAAATATTACTAACCCACTAGCTCTTAAGCCCTTAAGTTCCCAGTTAATTATAAGATTCGATCATAATTAGGTTAAGTAGCATAACTTAGCATGTAAGTAAACCAACCCAAAAAACGCGCCATTTTACACTGATCATTAATACCATTTTGGGCGCTTAAATAAAGAAACCCAAAAATCAAAAATACATACCAAAGAACAAAAAAGGTAGCGTACCTCGCAATAATGTTAACTGCAATAAAACCAAGTCTGTTTAAAGCACATTAGCTGTAAGACTCTAGATACTACATAACAAATGCGTTTATATTTTTACACATTTTTGTATAACTTTAGGAATTGTAATCATTGGTCATGAAATAAAAAATGTTGTTAAAAAAAAAGTTGCAGTGAACCGATTCTCGTCCGATCATCGAAGTTAAACAGCGTTGAGCGTGGTTAGTACTTGTCAATTCGTACACGTACGTACACGTCAATTCAAAACTCTATTGCGGTGCGATTGACGTTAACGAATTGTTAATTTCTTATCGAATAAAAATGTAATTCTTTCTCATTTTTGCTTTACTTCTTTCGTAAAATTTAGAATAGCGGCATTTGGCCTGCGTTCGACGTGTATACTCGTCATTGCTCGATTTTATTTCCGCGCCGTGAGGGATTTTTTTTTGTTCAGTTATCAGACATTGAATGGAAAGAATCATTTGAACATTGTAAATTGTTTAGTTGTAGCCAATAACCATTTCTGCACGTAATTCCGAATTGGCCTCTCCGGCAAAATCATTTATCGATAACTGATTTATTAACAATATCACTTGATCGGCGAGCGAAATGTGGAAAGTCATCACGTGCGTCGACAGACTGTCAACAATTTCCAATCGATCTTCGCCATCTCTCGTGTTCAATCGCGTGATCCACTCTGGGAGCAAACAAATTAATCGACTTTGAATCGAGATTCTTATACAAATTTTTTAATATCACAATGACATTCCACATAGAAAATGATGGTAAAAGTCCCTTTACACCCTTGCACTATCACGTACTTTTGAATATCAAACGGCACTTACCCTGGGACACCCTATACCCTATATGTATGTACATGTTTCTTAAATATTATATTGTTCGTTCTAGTATTATGAATTAAAAAATAAACAACCACTTTTATATTATTATGTTAGTTGTGCCTTATTATGCTTATTAATCTGTATTTTTCTCAGTTTTTCCGGATTATGCAAATATGTTTAAAAAAATTGGAAGTCTAACAATTCGAAGAAAATTCATATTTCGTGTTGAAAATTCAGTAACCGTGTCTTTTATCAAAAATAAATATATAACAGACCCGTTTATAAATATCGTATTATCCGGATTCAGCAAAATCTACAAACCTATATTCTTCCTCTTCCAACACGAAGCGCCAGAGTGCCGTTTCTTCTTCCAATCGCGAGTACATCGTTGTAAATAATTGTACTTGCAGGAGAAGCAGGATCTCACAGGTGAACCTGAACTGCAATATATATTATGTATGCGCAACGGCTGCGAGTATTTTTTTTTTGTGACGACAGCGGTACTCTTTGACGCAAAATTCGAGTAGTGGGACACCGCTGGATATCGGACAGCGATTAGTTGTTATATTCGAATATCAAAGATTCGAACGTATCTTGGAAACACGACCATACGTTCGCTACATGTTGCGAACGAACGTTACCGCCCTTAGCACCGGGCAAACGGGCCACCTACCCCTTACCACTTTTGCGAATTACCTCCACAATTGATAAGGAATAAATAAATGTAATCGTAAGAGCTAAGGCGTCCAATTTCATCCTTGTTTTCATTATACTGTGCACATGTAGGTATATGCATTCCTGGATATAATACCTTTCTAAACTTCACGCTTGACACTTTTACGACTGTTTTGGATCTCGTTCTTACCGATCGCGCTCGCGTTGATGCCACGATATCGCGTCACTTGTCCCAGGAATGTTAATTCTGCGCTGCGTAGCGTGGATGATTTGTTACGTCAGCGCGTGTTATGCGCCACAATAAAGTCTATAGAGCAAAAATTGCGTCTCACGACTTCTACAGACAATTGAATTCTTCCAGTGATCTTCTATCTACACACATGTGCGCATCTCCTCTTTTGTATTTGTCCTGCCCAAGTTTCCGTTAGTCCTACATACTGTCTCAAATTCCTTGATGGACAAGAATAATCCTGCAACATTCCACGTAATGATTACAACATTTTTACGTTTATTTCCCTCATTTCTGTTCTGTTGTCCTCTTTCCCCTCCCTCCTACAATTTACTGTCGATCCATATCTTGTTATATATTGCCTGTACTTCCTTTCTTTCCACTTTATCTCTCGCCAATTCTCTATCCTTTCCCCGTGCGTCGTTACTGCTTACACAATTTTCCCTTCCTCCCTCTAATGCGTTATAGGCAGAGCTACTCTTATAATTAACGATAATCCTCCAACGTTTTCACCTTCTTTTTCCCTTTCATATCCTCTATACTCTATACCGTGGCCTGATATTACAATGTTACTTCTCTTCTTTTCATCTTATTTTCCAGTTTCTTTTCACCTCCATCCTTGTATTTCATATCGATCACCGAAACAGTAACAAAAACTTTGTTACTACAATTTCTTCTAGGACCAAGAGATTGTTGTTTCGGTAAACCTGTCGAAGTGCTACCACCTCTCCGATTTCGATGACCTTTGCGTTGACCTGAACGTTTCCCTTTAAAGTTCTTAAAATAAAATGATTGACTTTCATCGAAAACTACCCTTCCATCGCTTAATAGTCAATAGGCATTTCTATGGCGTTGCATTCATCGATTTAAGAAATATTCCGTTCACGTATGTTAATTTACGACCGCGTTGACCAAACAGATAGTGTCGGTCTGTCCCTAACGCATTTTCTGTTAATTTGCACGTGATTCCGAAACAACTAGATAAGAAAATCGGCTGACTTTTATGTATCTCGATAAGATTTCCTTACCTTGTTTACGTATTGTACATCGAAAACCCTGTAGTTGTAATGCGAGAAAATTTACGGAAACCCAAAAATTTAGTCGCTCTTAATATATAAAATTAGAAAACTACATCGTTTTATTTCGATTGTATAAAATGGCCCCATCGGTGCTTTAAAAAATTCCGATTTTCTTCCGATCAAGCTCCATTATCGCTTACCTCTTGTTTATTCTGACAAACATTCGGATGTACATATACACAGATAGAAGCGATTCGATTCTATCGAGTGACAGTAATATCACGTGAGGTTGAGCTGAAATTACTTTTATCTGATTTTATGATATCGTAATGCGTAACCACTCCAACGACGAATTATCGAAGCATTGACGCACACGTACGGTATCAGCACAATTTAGATAATGCCAACAAATAGTGGCAGGTGTATATTACGATTAACAGATGCGCCTTCTCTCACCGTTCTGGTCTTACTGTAATACAGGACGAATTTTTTAAGACTTCGAATAATGTTCATCTCGTATGGAAATCTTTTTGGAGTGTTCACCAAAAAAAAAAAAGGAAAAAGAAACAGGAGAAAAGGGGAAAATTCGAAGAAAAGCGAGCGAACGAATGAATCGTTGGCGACGTAAACCTCTTGTTGTACCAGTCCCCCTGCTGTTTTCGCAGAAAGAACTGTCCGGGATTTTATGCGACTCGTGAGCTCGGAAGAATCACCGTTTTCCGTCTCGGGTCTCCATCCGCTCGGAATATGGGATTTGGTGTCAGAACGCGTCGAGCAAGTAGTCCGTAGCGTTCGTGAATTAGTAATCAGGATGTGCGTCTGCGATTGGTGCGGCGAGCACATTTTCGTATATACACTATAGTATATTCTATAGTACACCGGTGGCTGCCAGTGGGACAGAGAGAGGAGAAACGATCGGGAGAGTGACTTTCAGATGACGGAGGGGGTCACGGGGGCCTATATTACTATAGTATAGAGTATAGAGGATAGTGTAAACCAGGGGTTCCCAAAGTTTTACCTAGGTGGGCCAAATTGTAAATTCCAAGATATTTGCTGGGCCAAAGAAAAAAAAAGAAAAGATAAAAGTAAAAAGTTAAGCATGAGAAAAAGATTTATACTAATTTTATAACGTAATGGTTCTTTGTTTATGAAAATCATTACTTTACATTACTGTTTAACCGAGTATTGACGCAATTCAAAAATATATTTCGCGGAGTTTGCCAGATTTCTAGAGTTTACGGGCCGCAATTGGCCCGCGGGCCCGCACTTTGGGGACCCCTGGTGCAAAGGAAAAAGGGAACGGGACAAGCCACGAGCTCAAAAGACCCACCGGCGGAGAGAGGAAGAAACGATGACGAAATGAAAAATTGAAAGAGAAAGTAAAAACGAGAAACAGAGAGGAACGAGAGGGAGAGAAAGGTTCGTGTAGCCGAGCAGCGGAGAATGAAACGAAGAAACGCGAAGATGGTACCTACACGGAATAGCAATTTGCGAATGCTTTTCTTTCGTCATGAAACTCTTAGTCTTCCGTTGAAAAATTCTATAGGAACCGGTCGTGATTCGCGACTGCTTGTTTTAGGTTCTTGAGAAAACTGAAATTGTTCGGTTCACTTTTAAAAAGTTTATCCATTTTAAATGGTGTACGGAGACTTGTCTGACTGTCTGTCTATGTAACATAATCGAGCCTACACGCTCGATCATAGAACACAGATTCTCCGACAGACATGTTCATTTTTATTACATGTTATAAACACTGCCGCTCCACTTCTACTCTCATTACGCTCGATCATTTTCATTACCGATGTAGTTCCATTGCCGCGATCGCTACAAACACGAGGAGCAACGAGACCTCGATTGATAGGCAAACGACCAAGACAAACCTCTGCGAAGGAAGCGAACAGGTGTCGGAAACGGATAAAGAAGATTAAGTTGAATAATGGTCGTGGAGCCACCTCGAAACGTGAAATCGTGCGACCGGCAGTACTGGAAACAGGTATGCCTGACAAAAATCCAATCGCTTCGAGGCGGTCGCGGTCGTTTGACGTTGAACGGATGCTAGGAGTATGATCTATCAGAAGCTAGACCGTGGGGGAAACCGCCTGGTGCATTTACAGTTAGATGATCACTTCAGCGCAGCGATCAGCCGATGCTTTCGCTCCTCGTTCTTGAACAGAATTCCGGAATTTCGTTCGGCTTTGCTTGACTTGGTTTAGCTTCACTTGGCTCGGCTTGGCTTGGTTTCACTTGGCTTGACTTGGCTTGGCTTGGCTTGGCTTGGCTTGACTTGGCTTGGTTTCACTTGGCTTGACTTGGCTTGACTTGGCTTGACTTGGCTTCACTTGGCTCGGCTGCGCTTGACTTCGCTTCGCTTGACTTTGCTTGGCTTGGCTTGGCTTAGCTTGGCTTAGCTTGGCCTGTTTTGGTTTGGCTTGGTTTCACTTGGCTTGGCCTGGCTTGACTTGGCTCGGCTTCGCTTGGCTTGGCTTGACTTGGCTTGACTTAGCTCGGTTTGGCTTGTCTTCGCTCGCGACACGCTGCATATTCCACAGTAGATGTCCGCACGTTATGATTCAACTTGCATATATGTAGATGACGTGACTGTCAAAGTATATGTAAGTACTAACTAAGTATATTAACATTCGGCGAACGTATCGCAATTCACTCGCTCGTACATGCATGTGTATTTTACGTTGAATTCGTATTTGAATATTTGCACTAATAATCGTACGAGATCGAACGTAACGAAGACGAGTTAGTTAAAGTATGCTGGAACAAAACGGGATAAAGCTAAAAGGTGTAAAAGTAGGGAAAACGGAGAGAGGGAGATGGTAAAAGCTAATGTGCGTAAATCGTCCAACGCTACGTGGTTCACGCTGACATTCTTCGACGTGTCATTCACTCCAGGAATGTCATTCATTATTCATCAATCGAGTGAGAATCTACTGCCCCCAAATTCCCTCGCTAAAAATTCAAATTCGTAGACACCGGCACATGCATACCGGTCTTCTGATTATCTGTTATAAAAATACACTATAGTTCAAACACGAGGGTTCCAGCTTGTATTAATTATAAGATTTTTGAGGTAACAGAAAATTTATCAGTTCTATTGAAAGATACAATCTAAACCAATGCTGAGCAACCGGCGGGAGGCGGACCGCACTTAACCCTGTAGCTTATTGCCATAATAATAATAACTGCAATAATAACAGATTCAAAAATAATTACAAGAGGCAGTAGTAACATTATCAAATCTTGCACTAATCACTCTAATCGTAGTTATTTCAGTAATTACATTGATCCTCTTACATTTCCTTGATTTTTCGTATTCAAAGTTACGCGAATGTTATGGTATCATAGGTCATTGGATTAGTTTTGACCTCGACTATTACTTCACGGTGATAAAAATGTGTAATGTAATGGGGTATTTATAAAAATACAACAGAAATATAAAATGGATATTTCACACCAATTAATTTCGATTTTTGTAACATTATCTGTATGATAGAAACGACAACCACTAGTTGCCTTTTACACTTATCAAAGATTTCATAATCAAACTGATTCGGCGATTCAAATTAATACGTCAAAAATACGATAATTTTCCGTGTCTTATCGTGCGAAATGCCTAAAAATAATTTTTTAAAAACTCGGTAGTTTGAATCCAAAATTATTTACTTGTTTCGAACCATAAACTATCTTCATACTGATTAACAAATAACTTCATTTTTTGTTTTCGATCGGTAGAAAGTAGAAAATTCGAAATCATGGCAACCATCGACCCACGTTTTTCGAAACGTGCTCTACAAAAAGATATACAACTCATACAATTTTCCTTATTTTTACTTTAAAAAAATCACACATATATTTCAAATACCAATAACTATGTGTGCAAAATTCCAAAGCAAAAGATTCGATAGTCCTTTTGGAAAAAAATTATGTTTACATATGATAAAAAATTGTTTAATAAAATCGCATTTGCAGATTCTACAGAACTTCTTCTAACTAGTGATTCTTGTATATGCTCTCCATTTGACGAGTACATAGTACATATCTGTAGACTATAAAATGATCATAAATCGACCTGTGTAGTTCGCAGTGTACAAATACACGTATAATTTCAGTAGATTGCTAAATACACAAGACAAGACCTTTCGATTTCTAAAGCGACCAGTTGCGTCCGCGTCGTCGTCGCGGTGGTACTGAAAGTGGGGTTGAGGTTACGTCGTTATATTTGAACTTTCCTCGATTCTCCCTTCCACAAATAATGTTGTGATGTTATTGGCGAACCAAGACAGTGCATAAAGTCCGAGGACTCGCCTGCGACATTCTTGTACGGTTTGGAAAAAATACGGTATGTTTATTTATATCAATAAACATTTTTCCATTAGTGTTCGATAATTTTTCGATTAAATTTAGGTTGTCACCTGACGACGGGACAACACAATTTTTCCATTGCATTTTCCTCTTTTCATTAACTCGTATTTGAAGCTTAAATTACGAAAAAGGGAACGTATATCATATTCCGAAATACTAATTGACACTACTCATTTTTACTAATTAATATTGTTATAAACAGTCGACTAAATGATATTGACTGTATTGTTGCACTGTGAAAAATAATGTAAGAATCGTGTAACGTTCAATTTATTAGATGTAAATAATGAGTAGATGTAGCAAAGAAACGATATAGGTATACTGTGATTGTTGTTTATTATTATAAGAACACGTTAGGACTTGCTTGTGAAACTTTTGATAATATAAGAAAGTTATAAACTCGGAAAATATTATAGCTTAAAAAGTAATATTGTGCTTGAAGTTTTGATGAGATCATTACCTCAATGTGACCTTCAGAATTGTAAATGAAATCACTGACATATACCTATATGTATGTATAAATCTTATTGAGAATTCTATATTTTAGCTCTATATTCTTAATCTATACATATACTATCAAGTCTTAATCAATTATTTTTAATTACATAAAGTGAAAATGAAAATTATATTTCCATATCTTCTCATATTTTTTTAGGTCCTGTTTCGATAAGGCATAATTTGGTAGAAACCTTGATATATCAATTTTATATTATGGCTACCCTAGTAACAAATATCAGATTTAGTCCTGCTTTTCATTCCATTTATACAACAGCGATTAGAGCATTATCTACCAATGCAATGTTAAATCCCAAAGATGATGCGAAGGAAGTGATACTTAAATACTTAGATGGAAAAGATAATGGCATTGTAGTATTAGGATTGAATCGGCCAGCTAGTCGCAATGCTTTTGGAAAGACTTTAGTGAACCAACTAAGCGAAGCTATCTCTTGCGTTAGAGAAGACAGCAAGTTACGAGTATTAATTATCCGTAGTTTGGTTCCAAAAATATTTTGTGCTGGTGCCGATTTACGAGAAAGACTAAAGATGGATAATTCAGAAGTTTCCTCATTTGTTTCTTTATTGAGAGATGTTATGAACAACATAGAATCACTACCGACTCCAGTGATATCTGCTATAGACGGTGTAGCATTGGGCGGAGGGCTAGAACTGGCACTAGCTACTGATATCAGAGTTGCATCATCAGAAGCTAAGATGGGTCTTGTAGAAACAAAATTAGCTATTATGCCAGGAGCTGGTGGAACACAACGACTTCCAAGGATAGTTGGACCTGCTAAAGCAAAAGAACTCATTTATACAGCACGTATATTAGACGGTGACCATGCTATGAAGATTGGTCTTGTTAATGAAGTTGTTTCTCAAAACAAAGACGGAGATGCTGCTTATCAAACAGCTTTATCCATTGCTAGGGAAATATTGCCTAATGGGCCAATTGGAGTAAAGTATGTATTAAATGCAAAACATGTATTATTACATTGTATAATATTCATCGAATTGTATTAATTGACATTCTGTTTATTTTATATTTTAGAGTATCGAAAGTAGCAATATCAAATGGCCTCGAGTTACCTATCGCAGATGGACTTGAAATTGAAAAACAATGTTATAGTCAGATCTTGGAAACAAAAGATAGAGTTGAAGGACTCGCGGCGTTTGTGTCAAAACGAGTACCTGTTTATCAAGGCATGTAAATATCCAAACCCTGTGAACAACACATTTTTACAGTACCTTTACGCTTAATCGAGGTGTCGTGCAGTTCTTTACTGATAACGATTAATATGTATGACACGATTTTCTTCTACAACATAGTGATATGACTAACTTTAATATATTGAAATTAAGAAAAAAGTTTATATGTTTTAATGGTTTTGTAATTTACCATTATCTTAAGAGAACTATTCTACGTCACCTGTATTTTTCTTACGAAACTGACCTTTTATATTCATGTTTTTGTTATTGTTAAAACACATATATTTTATATGCATAGTTTATACAGAATGTTACATATGTGCCTGCGGGGGAAGGGGGGATATACATTTTTATTGAAATAAAGTTATTATATTTATAATACTGATTTCTATTGCACCATTACTCTTATACATTTAGTTCATAAGAAAATAGAAATATAAAAAGATATATATATATATTTCTTTATACAACATTGATAAAACATCACAAGAACGCGTAAACAGTATGTAAAACTCAGACCAGTTATTACAAGACCGAAAGAATATTTATCCATCTAATCATTATCTAAAAATTTTTTAAATATTATTCCATCAGTGTCAAGATAACACTTTTACCTTCGTGTAATTGTAATATATATTGTAATATAATTTTTAAAAAGATCCAAGAAGCTGCGCTAGATTTTTCATTTTACTTTGAAAACTTACAATTATTTACGAAGTTCTTGTTTGACGATAATAAATTTAAAATATCAACATCGGAATGTGCAGCAATAAAACAGGAAAAACAAAATGATGCATCATGTGAAATACCTTATGAGTTGTAAGTAAGACATTTTGTACAATGAATATTTGATATATTATGCACACTGCATAGGAACGGAGAATTGTTCTTTCTCTTTGTTTTCTTTAACGAGTGCCATAAGAACGTTGAGTTGGTTGATTGTATCTTCTGGGCAAGTCACACGATGTCCAATAGTTAGGTCACTCTCATAAATTTCATAATCATTACCACCTTCTGTTGTTTTATCACCAAAGAAATGTATTTCATTATAGCCCTGAACATGTCTAAGGCAATACGTTTTATCCCAACCAACAGGGAATACATCAAAGGATATTTGACCTCCTGCACATGCAAAGTAATAGAAATATTTTTAAATGCGTCTATACATATTTTGAAATACTAATAGAAATAGAAAAGATTCAATTTATTCAAGAAGAATGTAATAAATAATTGAAATCTCTATAACCCGCAAGTTGTTAATAATAAACGTGATGTGCAATAAGATAAATACAAATTTGAATAATGGTTACCAATGCTATATGTTAAAGCTAGGTCTGGAAATTCTTTCTTAAGAGCCTGAATAAATTTCTGTCGAATTTGATTCTCAGCATCATATTCATAAAACTGATTACGTTCTTCTTTTGTACAATTACGACCAACTGGTGATACGTTTAACATTCCAGTTCTGAATTCTATAAAAGTTCCTCGTTTGAAAGGCAGATGTAATTCGGATATGTACTTTAAGCAAAAGTTTATTAATTCTTGTAATGCGTCTTCACCTATAATACTTTGAATTGTCTGAAATAAAAAAGTTGAATATTAACCCTTTGATACCGTTAATTAATACCATTTAATCTAAAATATTTTCATAACATATGACCTTGTCATTTTGTCCATATCAAATGGAGTGTACATATTTGGTCATACCATATTTGAATATTTAGTAATTCATTAAACACAAAGACATTTAGTAAAGAAAAAAATTGTTTTGAATTACACAGCAGAATGCAAAGGTTTAAATACATTATATTGTCTTATTGTAATTTCGAGATGTATTTTTTACCTCAGTTGGTAATTTTTTACCATCCTTAAAAGCAATGAGCCCATTTTCTGCAAAGATATACTTGTACTTTTCAAATATACTTCCGCCACCCAACTGCTCCTTTAGTTTAACTAGATCCGATCCTCCGACAACAGCTATATCAAATTCTTTCCGCACTGTTTCCAATAGAAATTTTTCTACTTTTGGTTTAATTGGCTGTTAAGAAAGTTTATAACAAAAAATATGTGATTACAGAAAAACAACTTCAATCATTCATATAATGCTAGTAAAAGGTACTGATATTTATGAGTAATTTAATCATATTCTGCTATACTTAGCTACTTAACTAGATTTTTCTATTTTTTTTTTTTAATGTTAGCTTATATTATAGTAAATAAAAACACATAAATAATAGATAAAATGATTAGAAACAATTAAGTTCAATCACTTCAAATTGGCAAACTTTGTATACATTTCATATGAATGAAACATACCTGTCTAGGATCAGTAAGGGTTCCATCGACGTCAAATAAACATATTGTCTTCTTGGACATATTAGAATAATTTTCTCCAACGATTTATTCTGAAACACAAATTTTCACCTTAGTTTTATAAGTTGTAAGTCACGTGCAAGGTATTTCCCACCATAATATATTAACAATCCCCCTCCATATATGTACATATATATGTGTGTAATGTCCCGATTGTCCCCATTCTATCTGACAGATTTGAAACTTCCGAAATGGAAGTACTTGATAAAAATCAAGCACATAACTGAAGCAATAATAAAATAAATTTTGGAAAATATAGTATTCTACGAAATTTTAATAAAACAAAACATAAAAAGTCTAAATACATATTTAGATGTGACATGTACCCCTTCTTCATCGAGCCAACCAATTTCGGTTTATAAATTGACGAATAAAAGGAAAAGACAATATATCAGAAACCAATAAAATATAAAATATATTGAAATGATAAATTTTCCGATAAAATCAACAATCTGTCGAATATCAAAATAAATCACGTAAATAATGTCAGCGAACATAACCTATATTAAAAAAACTATTTAGAAACTATACTACTATGTAAAAAAAATTAGAGGAACCATATTGAATATTTCATTCGATATGTTCGAATAGAACAAAATTTCTTCTGTTTTCGTCAATTTTTGAATTAGTTGGGTACAGTGAAAAGTGATTTGAAAAAAGAAGATATTACAGACGATACTGTAGTCGATACGTGGCCGGTTTGACGTACTGTTCAACACATTCAACCTTATCTGTCCGATCAACAATGCTGGAAAGAATTTGGTCGAATAAATTATATTGTCTTATCTTTCTTATCTTATTTGATTTACGCATATTAAATGCAAACATTGCCACCCATAAAAATGCTGTTTTACTTCTAGGTAATAAGTTATTTTTTCTTCATCGAATAAATCAAGAGCTTTGATTATCTTCCTATATTTATTTATTCTTGTAATGTCTTCTATGAAAATTGAAAGCTAAAAGCTACATAATATTGCAAATATTTATATATACTGAATTACCTTTTATATGATTTAACGTAGCTAATGTAATTTCAATTTGAATGTAGCCGACGATGGAGGATTTGAAATGCGCTCCTATTTAAATAAAATTAGTCAAACGCCTCATTTAGATAAGTTGGCAAAAGAAAGCTTATTATTTAATAATGCATACACATCAGTTAGCAGCTGTTCTCCTAGGTACAATTTATATTATTTCCTTAGTTTTTGTAATTATATTTCATAATTTTAGTATATATAACTATTTTTAAATTTTAGTCGGTCATCTCTGCTAACTGGCTTACCAAGTCATCAAAATGGAATGTATGGTCTTCACCATGGAATTCATCATTTTAATTCCTTTGATCATGTTCAAAGTTTACCAAAATTATTAAATAGAAATAGTATACGAACAGGTATATGAGATAATATTATAGTTTAATTAGAATAATATTTCTTAGGCTATATTTTTATAATAACGAAGATATTTAAAAATGATGATAAATGTTTTTATGATAACATAGATATTTTCAGGTATTATTGGTAAGAAGCATGTTGGTCCAGAACACGTATACCCATTTGATTTTTCACAAACGGAAGAAAATAATTCAATCCTTCAAGTTGGCCGTAATATTACCAAAATCAAGCTTTTAGTCCGGGAGTTTCTATCTTATAATAAAACACAGTATGCAATCGTAAAAATTATTCCTTACAAAGTCAAATTATCATTTTCTTTTTTTTTAGAGAAATACTAAAAATATTTTTTACTTTTTAGGCCTTTCTTTCTATATGTTGCATTTCATGATCCTCATCGATGCGGCCACACACACCCAGAATATGGAAATTTTTGTGAAAAATTTGGCAATGGCGATGTTGGCATGGGTAGTATTCCTGACTGGAACCCAATATATTACCAATGGGATCAAGTGAAAGTTCCTTACTTTGTTCAAAATACAGAAGCTGCAAGACGAGATATTGCTGCTCAGTATACAACAATTTCTCGTTTAGATCAAGGTATGAATACAGAATAACATATCAGAAACTATAAATTTAAGGCTAATGTCATTTCATTTCATCAATATTTATTAATAACATGATAAATAACTTATCATTTATCAACAGTAAAAAGTATATAGATATTATGTTAAAAAATTTGAAATCTTTAAGGTGTGGGTTTAGTTCTAAAGGAACTCGAAGATGCTGGTTTCAAAAATAATACATTAGTTATATACACATCAGACAATGGTATACCATTTCCAAATGGTCGAACAAATCTACATGAACCAGGTATTATCAAACATACTTCGTGCAAGGTGTATCATATAGAATGTCACTTTTCTCTAAAACTATAGTAGTTATCGACTTGATTTTTTTCTTAATTAAATTGGATGGGAGATCTGATTATTTGATGTCAGAATAAACAGTTTGTAACAGCTCACATTGCACATATTAGAGAAAAAAAGAAGTTGAAGTAGATTTGAAAATACTTGTTATATACAGATAATGAATTTTCAGGTTTGGCAGAACCTATGATGATTAGATCACCAATCCCTGAACACAGAAAAAATGTTGTAACATACAGTTTAACATCATTATTGGATATTGTACCAACATTATTAGATTGGTTTAACATACCCTATACGAATCAATCTTCACCTGATACAAATGAAATTTCTTCTCCAGAATTAACAGGAAAATCACTTCTTCCACTTCTTGATCAAGGTAACTTGAAAAGATAGATTGTTCCATCTTTGTTGTTAAGATAATTCCTAACATTACTTTATTGTGTATTTGTAACTGCAGAGCCTGTTGAAAATGACACTGCTGTTTTCGCTAGTCAAACACATCATGAAATTACTATGTATTACCCCATGAGAGCTATCAGAACTAAGAAATATAAGCTAATACATAATATTAATTACAAAATGCCATTTCCCATTGACCAGGATCTCTTTGTATCACCAACTTTTCAGGTAATCTAAAAAAAGAAAAGAAAAAGAAATTATTAATGCTAAACAGATATTCTTTATTGCACAGTATGTTACAAGTTATAGGAATGCAGAGTTAATAAATTATATTTCTTTTTGTTTCATTTTGAAAGGATCTTTTAAATAGAACTAGAAACAATCAACCTCTTAAATGGTACAAAACGTTGAAGAGTTATTATGAAAGACCAGAATGGGAGTTATACGACCTTAAGTACGATCCAGAGGAACGAAATAATATTGTTTCTAAACAGTCTATGAAAGTAAATATAATTAGTGTCTTGTTATTTTTATCCATTTAATTGAAATAAGATTAAAAGTATAATGATTATAACGTAAATATACATATTTCAGGACATATTGACCGATCTACAAGACAAATTATTAAAATGGCAAAAAGTGACCAAAGATCCATGGCTTTGTGCACCAAGCGGAGTTTTAATTCAAGATGAAACTGAAAACCCTCAGTGTATGTCACTTGAAAATTTTCTGTAGAAGTGGCTAATATCTTTTTTGTCAGAAGGTTTTTATTATTTTATACCATTTTTTAATAATATAATAGAAAATTTAAACTATACCCATCTAGTACTTTCTCGTCTAGTACCTTCACATCTAGTAATTTCTCTAAAGAATTTTCATGCACGACAGTTAAGGCCAGTTAAGGCGTTCGAAAATATTTATATTAAATAAAATTGAATCACTTTGTCTTAGAATTAATTGCACTTACCAGAGCACTTTATAGTGGAAAAACAATACGCGGTATAGAAATGTTTTTCGTATCTCTTTCCCGGTGCTTTGAAAGAATCTCGTTTAGTTGATGAACATAAGTTGAGGATTTATTCGCAGACTTTTCAACCGCTTTCAACTCTGTAGAGATTTCATTCATCTGAAGTACACGTGCATTGATTAATATTTCATCAACGAGTATGAACTCGAAACTACCCGAAATACGTTAGTTTGATAGATGGTGCCTTACGTATTCTTTGTATCCTACATATCTGTTGTACTTTTGATTGTTATTGTATATTTGTTTCACTTGTATCATAAAGACAAGGCAAAGTAGAAGACCACCGAGTAAGACAAGTAAATTCGTATTCTGAAAACTACGTAAAACGAGCATCACTCGCATGGAGGTTATGTTTATACAATTGGAAAACTCCGTTTACCAAAAAATCCGTCGCGAAAAGTGTATCAAAAAATATTGTACATTTACATGTGTAAATATAAAAAGTTAGGAACCTAATGTATTGTTAGTTTCGCGAATCACTTCGTTACACGATTACACTCGTCGAATAATTATCTTCCGGCTAAAAGAATTAGTTTTGTAAGTTTAAAATGTCCATTAGGTTAGGTAAAAGAATCGAAGTGATTGCTATCTTTAATAGATGTCGCTACCATATTGTTGTTGTAGCGAATTGTAGGCGTCGTAATATTATTTCACTTTTATTAATAAAATATTACAGATGTGTCATGTTGCCATCTAATAATATTTTTTTGTAAGATTATACATATTCTTCAGATTTGTTCTTCATTATTGCATCGTAGGATCTGCATTCTGTTCTTAATGAAACGAATTCACTCTGAAATTTAAATAGATTTATTTCAATTTTGAACACTTTTCATAATTGATGGTTACATTAATTACCAAATGAATGGTTTTCTATTTACGCAATTCTGGAAAATGACGACAGATAGTATTTGAACGGAAGAGGCGACATATTTTTGCTTGAAAGCAATAGCAAATGAATTGTTAATTTTCCTAGAGATATTCTAAAGATCAATTTTTCTTACCACAGGGTCCATGAATCGCCTAGTTATAAACGGCAATATTAGTTTAAGCTACACTCACATACATATATATGTTCATATATACATAAAAAACAGTGAACATTAACATATACAAGTAAACAAGTCTGTATACATATATTATACTGACGACAACTATACATTTTTAATAGAATGGAATTTTAACCACCTTTCGGTGTTATTTGGAAAAAATTGATGCACATACGAGTATGTTAATATTTCAAGCTTATCTGTATAGTACTCTGAGAATTGAAATGCACGGCAGTCCAAAGTAGAAGTAAGATTAATCTTCGTGCCGCGTAATATTCGCAGTAAAAATGTTCAACGCTATCATCCTTCCTACTTCGCATCAGATAACAAACTTCCATTTATAACGTCGAAGCAATCAATATTACTAATGGTAACAGGAACTGAGTTTATCGGATAATATCATCTTTGCGTGTTGATATTACAACGGTGTCTTCGATGAGATCATTTTCGGCAAGCAATTGTTCTGATATTATAGGGTCGGTCGGGTGTCTTACATACAGCGTGTCTGGTTTCACTTCAAACGGTCGAAGATCTCAAGAATTATATAATGTAGAATGTAGGGGGCACATACTTTTTTTAATTAACTTTACAATGACCTTGGAACGTCCTCTGAACAGTGTGCCGCCTAAATTACTTTATTACTCTCGAGGAGCACTTCACACGTGCATCGCTTACACTTATCGATCGATTATGCGAATGTATCGATTGAAATGGAGAACATTTTGATTAAAAGTATTACATTTTTACCGCATGTAATGCTCTCTTTTTTAATAGATGCTAATTCAAAATGATGGCAATTTGGCATGCCACCCAGATGCAACAGCATTAAGTATTAAAACGGATAAATAAATAATGGTGGTTAACTCGGATACCATCTTGTACAAATGATGGATGAATGTTTGAGTGATCATCATTATTCAGATTCTTATGGATCAGATCAATGGAAACCAGTTTGAACGATAGCCTGCAGACTCTATGCGTTCGATAATATCACTTGACAAATGTAAATCGTGTTCAATGAACATTTATTTGCTGGTTGCAACAGTGACGTAAATCTGTTATAACTTTGCAAGAATGTGGATGGAACTATAATCTGTCTATTTATCGGTTAGGATATTCAGCAGTGACCTCGGTTATCATGGGGCAATCTCCGCGATGGTACTCCACTTGGACCAAGCTGCACGGTTCTCCGATAATTGCTTGGCAGAAACCGAACGGAGAAGATCGATAGGAGTTTGTCTTCTGTTCCATTCGTCTCTTTCGCTTAGCATTTTCATATCTCGATTGGAGATATTATTTTATTATCCGTTTCCCCTCATCCGTTATGCTTCGGTTCGATTCTAACGCGTTTAAGTTCGATTCCAAAATTAGTGTAACTCGGTTACTTTTCGCCGCCCATTTGTTCCCGGAAAAAATACGAAAATGCTGTTTTTTCAGCTTAAATAACTGTGCAATAATATGAAAAAAACATGTAGGTACATTTTGTGCTTTTTTTTTATTTACAAGTACAGCTTTGTCGCATTGCTGAATTTCATTCTCGACAATTGCAATCGTGGAACTTTGGATTTTGTTCTACATTTCATACGATATGCTGCGCAGGCAATAGGAGATGTTTACGACGCACGTTTTTGCATGGTATCGTACAATGAGAAACGCAGACGTAGTAATAATACGAACAACAAATAAAACTAGTAATAATGAGATATGTATTTTTATCAGTTTCTACTGCAGAACTCGAAGAAAATGTAAGATGTGCTATTTCTTTTCTCACCTCGGAGGGAGCATCCAAGAAAAAACAAAAAAAAAAATACAAAATAAATCCAAAACGAAAAGAAAAATGGAAAATCCGATTCCAATCTTATCTTATCTGTACACGCGATTAAATAGAGAAAATACAACAAGGCGCGCGATTATTAAATTCTTGCGTCTAACTAGCCTGCCGATCAAGATGAAAGGATGAATCTTTGCATGAAATATTTTTTCTTACGCTACGAAACGGTTGATCGTCGATTTATTTCAATTTAAACCACGTTCGCTTACATCGTTTACTGTTTCGTTAACTACGCGGAGAGGGAGATAGCATAACGTGGAAGTAATGAATAAGAATATTAAAACCAGTTATCATGTTTTATTACTTAATGTCGACAAAACTCTCGCGCTCACCCAACATTGCATCGATATTAAATGCGAAAGATACATAGGCGTAATATATACTTATGCACGCGTATGTATAATCGCCAGTCGTCCCTACAATTTTTACGCGACGCATTTCTTATCATTCAAAAGTCGAATATAAATAAATTGGACGATAAAAGATAATCACAAACGTTACGTTCTCGAAATATTCTGCCTCCCCGATAATAAATGCAGTAACATTCGTTAGCCATGGCCCAAGTACGATGATCATTAGATATTGTTTATTCTCCGCGTTTGGTGCACCGAAAAAACAAAAACTGGTGCAACGAAAATGAACGTATAACCGCGTTAAAAAATGTCACCATATTGTTAGTCTGATAATATAGATTTAATAAAGATAAATAAAATACTCTGTATACATTTTCTACAGATATCACGAACTTTGAAATTCGGATAATAGGGAACAAGAAATTATTTTGTCCGACAATGAAGATCGTTTGCAATTTTTATTGTTCTCGAGGTTCAGAGTAGATCGCAAATAAGTTAGTGTTCTCTTGTAGACACCGCTCGCGAACCAATCATAGAACACGATATATTCATTATAAAATAAATAAAGATCTCTATCTTAAACGTAGAAACAGTACACAAATTCGTCTTTCAACGGTGTACAGGTACAGAATACTTCCGATCGATGACACAACACCGCCGCATGTCTGTTAAACGTTTCAAGCACCAATACACACCGTATGTGTGTGTGTGTACATATACATATACATATACCTATACATACACATATACATATACATATATGTATATAAAATGTGTTTGGGTTATCCGAGAACGATCAAATGTTTCACAAGAGATATGTACCAATCAATTTTTCCTAGAAGTTTTTGGCTGCAACACCTAATATCTTCTGTATAATCTTTTTTGCAGTCACTTCAGTGGAGAGATAAAAGTCTCATGATGAAAGAAACTCAACAAGATTATAATTATACGATAAAGTTCGTTAAAAAGCGATAAAAAAGATGAATTCTGTGAAAAATCAAAATTCAAAGAAACCGGATACTACAAAATAGGAATAAAATAAACATTGTAAATCCGGATTCTATTGTTCCCGATTTTTATCTTATTTTATATTTAAACAGAGTGATTAAAACATGAAATTGACTTTAGAATCTCTCTCCACGTAGCGCATACAAGTACGTACAAAAAAATGATGCACATAGGTTAATCAAAACCGTTTAAACAAAACCAATTTTTTTTTTACATCTTTAGTCTCTTACGAATTATTCGACCATTTTGAGATATCACAAATACCTTTGAGTATACAATACATAAGTGACGAGCAAAAGTGTAAACCAATAATTATTGCACTACTTTCACCTTCAAACTCGTCAGAAAGTAACAGAGACAAGACATTGCTTTTACTGTTCTTGTCACCTTTTGAAAAGTTTAAAAGACAAGAATGCACTGTGCACAACAACAGTGTTTTTGCAGGATATTCGGGAGGTGCATTATTTTGATTTTTTTCTAGTTACTTTTTTTACTCTAAAATGCAATACAAAAGTATATGGAATATTAAAAATTTTGCGATAAATGTTTAGAACGGCATACTACGAAAAATATTTACTTAAAATAGAAAACCATTCAAATCGGTATAAAATGGTATACAAATGAAACTAATAATGTTAATTATGTGTATGTAATTATCACCGATTACAAGTTTACACTGTCGATCGTCATCGTTCCAGCTACAGCTATGCTATTAAAGAGGTATCATGTCGAAGGACAGTGTGCGCACCTAGTACGCCCGTCGCGTCGCACCGATTATGTAAAAAGTTCAATAAAAAATCAATCGAGAGGGGCGAGCATATCGCATCCATTGAACTTGCCTAATTACAAGAATCTACAACATTTTGCGCCCTAGAAATATATTGTATATACACTTTCGTAATGGTGTTAGAGTCTAATAGTTAGAAATTCAATAAGATTATACATTATACATATGTGTTTCCATAAAGCGTACTATAATTGCTTAAATAACGATGTAATACTTTGTAGTATACGTGTACGTTCGTCTCGAAGCATCCGCTTGACACACGCTACCCACAGGCGTGTACGGGTTCGGGTCGGGCCGGGTCAGGTAAATACCCGAACATTGCAAACTTTCGGAATTCCGACCCGACACGAACCCGAAATTTCGGGTACCCGCACACCCGTAGCCTATTAACAATTTTCCTAGTTACGAGATCGAAATCTGATCTCTTTTCCTCCATTGTCTTTTTTCTTCGAGCATTCTCTCCCGGTTTCGTAATCGGCTTAGTAATTCGTCAACATTGTGCAAGTGGATCCACAAGATGTACTGAGCAAATCGTTCTACCCAATAAAATCTGCGTTCGAATCCGTAATCCTAAGTATACTTACAATTAGTCGTGTCATACACTGTAGGTATTGTGTACCGGTGACCATAAAATATACATACTATACGCGTATAGATATTATACAATAGAAACAATTAATACTAGAAATTCCGCTACTCCCGCGCTACAACCGTGCGAAATTATAACAAACGGCCTGTCCTCGAACAAATCCTGACCGACCGGACAAAAATTGCATTTTTCGTTGGCTTAAACGTATATCTTCGTACCCCTGGTAAACAGTAAGTTGATAACAGGTAATAGGGCCAACTGATTGAGAGGACCAAAGGCTAACATGAGTACCTAATGATATCATGTATACGTATAGTACAAGAATAAATTGCGAATTTGCATTTCTTCCATTACAATTCGGTTGACGAAAGAATAAACTTGGGAGACACCTGCCGACGTTCAAGATTTCCTGGCGTTCGAACAAATATACTTGGCGAGTGCTGCTTTGTTTTCATTTTTCTAGTCGATCTGTGACCCCAATTTGCGCATACTACATAAACGAAAACATTTAGTGAATTCTATCTCGTTTTGCTTAACTTCCTGATTACAACCAAGGTTCGATTTTTGTTTGGATTCCCTAAATCTAAAACTCGAATGTTCACAATGTGGTAACAATAAGTAAAATTGCCAATGGGCTTTTCTATACGTCACGAATATCATCGTTTGACATAGTGATATATTTGAATATTTTCTGAGCACCTTTTTCTTTATAGTACATTCTAAGTACTATCAAAATTTCAATGAAACGAACTTGGGCTTCGTTTATATATTTTTTCCAACCACATTCCAACATTGAACACAATTTTGTGTATTGCGTTTCACCAAAGGTACTTGGTATTTTGTCTTGTTAACATTACTAACGGTTTATTAACAAAATTAGTTCACATTTTAACAATAATGGTTAAATTGTCATTGCATATTCAAATTATGAATTATTTCATATTCAAATGCAAATTCACAAACGAAACATTTTGTTTAGGCACAAATTAACAATGTATTCATAAAAACTGTGAATATATTATAGAAAGAAGCTTAGATTTGGGCTATGAATTTGTAGGTTTGCAACCTACAAGGTGTCCTAAATGTTTTACTAGATCTGTCTAGGACAGCAATAACAAAATAAAGAATAGAG
The DNA here is from genome assembly GCA_028454255.1 of Halictus ligatus. NCBI lineage: Eukaryota > Metazoa > Arthropoda > Insecta > Hymenoptera > Halictidae > Halictus > Halictus ligatus. The sequence goes on from CM052129.1 coordinate 11,416,702, forward strand.
CGTTTCGTTAATTAAGCCGATTCTTTCGTGGACTTTTTTTTACCGATACAGTTTCGTACGCCGTTTAACAAACTCGTGCCGCGTACGAAGTATAGTACTCGCACGTCTCCTTGCTATGTGTAAATTCCCGTGTAACTGTACTTTCCTGATAACTATTGAATCGAAATACGATATTCTATAGTTATAAATGGATTACAATTACTTCATGCATTGTAAGAATCCTTTATTTAAACGTGTATATCTCGATATTTACCCCATGTATGTGATTCTTAAATATTAATTAATCCTTTTCTGTTTCAACATTTCTCTTCATTATCCTCTATGAACTTGTTACTTTTTTCCATCAATTCTTATAATAAGTTTCTTCAAATATACCCTAAGTTTATTTATCGAATCACATATATATCACTATAATTATGCAATAGTAATGCAATAAATAATGCATGTAATACGTGTTCGGTTAAACGTTACACGACGTTCTACTTTCAGAAGAACTACATACTTTCTTTGACTTTTAGATACAATATTTCCGCAAATCTTTTTTATGTTATCTTTTGTTTTTTCCCCACTTTTTTTTAGAAAAAAAGAAGATTATATATCTTAAAAATGGTCAATAGTGTATTTCTATATTTTACTGTTAGTCTAATACTGTTTGAATAGAACTATCTCATAGATCCATCAACATAATAAAAACAGTATTTAGAGAATAAATAAATGTTTATAAAAATTGTGTGGTTTAAATTATCGTTAGAAACCCCTTCCCTAAAGTATCTCTATTTGGTCAATACATCATCGTCCGGTCATCCTATTCAAATATCATATAGCCATTAGAAGGCAGTTTTCGTTAGTTTCGATCAGTGATGGACAAAAAAAAAAGCATTTCAGAAAATATTCGAACGACAAATTTTTAGTTGCAAAATCGATTTTTTCAAAAATCCAGAAACATAAAATTGCCGTTTTTTCGAATTAGAAAAGCATTCGGGATGCTGCCCATCACTGGTTTTCGAGACCCTGTTTCTTTTCTGCGCTTCTACCGTGAATCTGTGATGCATCAGCAGGAGACACGGCGACGGAAATTATACTCCCTGTCGCGGCACGAATTTATCGGGTAACTGTACACAACAAATGGTACCTCCAGCAGGAGGTGGCTGATCCGTCGCTTGCGCTTTATAGCGTATAAATAAATAGTGCTCAACAAGAAATAAATACATCCTCGCCGAAGCTACGTGCACGGCTTTATACTCTACAGTCTATACCAGGCTTAGGCAACAAGTGCTCCGAGAGTCGATGACGTAGAATCGGCTACCCCTACTCTCGCGCTACGGCCGTCCGAATCTCACCAGCGCGAGAGGGGAATACAGAGAGGGGAAGGCAGCCGAATCTACGTCATCGACTCTCGGAGCACCAATTGCCCAGGCCTGCTCTATGCTCTATGCAGTAGCGTCGTCCCCGCGTTATTACGCTAAAACAACCGTCGTCCTTCTACGTATGCAGTATGTATATACGTTTTACACGACTCGATGATAATAAAATTCCATCCCACATAAAGCATAAAATAATCAATAATAAAATCCCATTGAGGGAGAGATAACATGGACGAAATAAAAACTTCGCCTAGGCTTGGCATCGTGCGATTGGCAGTTTGGAACATATTCGTACATTTTTCTCTTCCATCGTGAATACTTTCGCGACAAATTATTAAGTACTATGTCTCTTTTTCTTTTTAATCGATATTTGAGGGCGTAGTGCTGTGCTTCCGTTGTTCGAATCATTACGGTTCGGACTTATCGTTAGTACTGCTTTCAAGAGTCTATCTTCCCTAGCATCATTGCAAGTAAGAGTTTGTTAAAGTACAGAGCGATCCTCGTTGCGTCTACAAAACCGACGGTATCGTTTTCCTACTTGTTTCGCTCTAAAAAGAAGAGGATAAGCGACTATATGAATCATCGAGTGGCTCTACAATATACTTAAATCGACATCGGTACATCTATTTCCTATCGTTTCTAGGCTCAACCTTCGGAGTAACGGAGGCTATACCGACTCGATAGCACCTAATGAAAGCATATGCTTAGTATTTACCCGCGATGCTGAACTACTGGAATAAAGATAGAAAGGTCTAGGTAAATGAACACTATTGGAGAAAGGTCGAAAATATATGGGACTACTTCGCTTCTACAAGCGAAGAACTGGAAGAGCGTAGAGAAATGGGGAGAGGCAGCTGAAGGTAAAATGTGTGTACTGTTCGTGCCTCACAAGAAGTCTCTTGGGACGGTACAAGGGCAAAGGGGGCCCTCGCTCGCTTCGCCTAATCCCACCGTTGACGCTCCAGTAGGCCAATGTTTAGGCTTTGACGTCACATGCTGCATAGTATGTGCGAACGCTTTAGCCAATAGAGCAGTTAGAGGTGTGTCCCTTCCACTCCTATCAATCAGCTCGGCATTCCTCTCGCGAGACTTCTTGTGCGGCACGCACAGTACTGTTAAAAACGAGGAGATATTTCGAGAGCACCTCGGTCTTGCAGACGTCAGCAAATCCGCCGCCTCTGTATTTTAATATTCGGTTCGAAAACGAATTGATACGAACACATTCCAAGAACCAGACACCCAGTGTGTCTCTCGCGCGAAAGATAGCCAACGTGGTCGATAAAAACGACGAGATAATAAACACAGCAGAAAATTCTGATCGCTCCCCGCTACGCAACACTCTCCCAGCAACACGGCAACACGTTGAACCGATCAGCGAAGCTAGACCGAACCCAGACACATGACAAGGATGTGACGAAAAAAGGAAGACAAACCCCCGGGACAATTTTGTTTGTACAATTAGTGTGACGACGACAAGAGCAAGGCGTTGCACCGTGAACGCCTAGGTGCGCCGACGCGTCGGAAAGAAGACAGTACGCAATCATGATTCCGTACATAATCAGCGGTCCCAGCGTAAGGCAGACATTTTACTGTTCGATCGAACGACCGGTGCCGGTGGCGTCTTGGCGAAACGCCTATTCGATTCGATTGTCCAGGCGAGCGGTATTTTGCGTTCCCTGAAATCAGGCTAGCTTCCCAGAGACAGTAGCAAGTATGTAGAAGACAGTCACGGCCTTGTTGCGGTCAGCAAGCGAAGAGCGAGCTCGTTAGGTCAACAGTTGCGATTGCTAGTACCATTATTCACCTGTGTGCCTGCTCCTGCCTCGTAATCGACCGCACGATGATTCTCCTCCGTTAGGCGATTTCTCCGTTCCTTGAACAGGTCCGCCACGCAGGTCGCCTACGAACAGTTTCGACATAATTCACCTCGGCTCTTTGCGACGCGTTCCGTGCTATGGATAAACATCGATTTATCTGTTCGCCTTATCGGAATGGAACCGTGACTTGTTCGTTCGTCTCCGGTAAGTACTCGATCACGAGACTCCGGATGCACATTTGCATTCACGATAATGTACGGTTGTGCATGCACGAGCAAATCGAATAATATTTATTTTATTAGCCGGCCGTTAAACGAATTACTCCTTTCAAATGCTATTATACCTTTCCTACATGCCCTGCGTACCTTGGAAATGTTGAGACGTCAAGTACAAAGATAAACATCCTGTGTTAGCTGGTGTAATTTGTTTTGTTACACGCTCGAATATATCGAATATATATTGTATATATATATATATATATATATATATATATATATATATATATACACAAGCCCACAATATTAAAAACTTATTTTCCAGAAGTCTTCATACGTTTACCGATAAAGAATATGTAGTCCGGAGCATGTATTGTCTAATTTATAGGACAAAGAAAAACTCGTTTTGGAAAAGCCTCGACACGCTGGAGGACATCGTACTGTCTCGGTTAATCAGTTTGAAATCGGTTTCGCGTTACGTAGTACATAACGTGTTTCGTTTACATTGTAAACCGCAGCCAGAGAGGATCGTAAACATTCAAAATGGGTGCCTAGGGCCTAGGCTATTTCATATTTATGATCGAGGGTAATTTATGGCCGTACAATGGGATAGTTAAGGAGAATAATACTCACCACGACTACTGCGATGACGGTACCAAGGGTCGAGCCGGCCAGAACGTCGCTCCAATGATGTTTGTAATCAGAAACTCGCGACAGTGCCGTGAACCAGGCCATCAAGATGCACACCAACTGAAGGAAATGTTTCAACAATTTGCTGCCCTTCCATGTCACTCTCAACTGCAAGTACAACTGGAAGCACAAACAAGGGAATTATATTAAAATCTCGTCAAAAGGCACGGTCGAACGATCAGCCTTCAATAAACCATAACTCGAACCTTTTTTTCTCGAATTTGCAACATTCAAATTGCAACAACAAATTGGTCTTTATTTCTTTTCAAGCGCAGTTTCCACAAGCGTTCCATATTTTTACAATAATGATTGTGAGATGAACTTTTACTGAAATTAACCTATAATATAAAACCTATAATATACCTATAATATAAAATAACTTTTACTGAAATTATTTTATATTATAAGTGTCCTACGCCGTGTACAGTGAATTGTCGATATTTGTCAACAACACGAGTCTTGTATCGTCTGGGAGATATACCCGAACCGTGTTATCTTTACCGGAGCCTCTTGAGCTTTCGGACCCCGCGACGTTTATCGTCCAGGCCTCGGCGACATATACAGAGAAATCACTGTACTTTGACCGAGCAAACGCAGTATACGCCTGATTGTTAGTTAACATTTGACAAATCTCACCACCGGAGCGGCGAAAACCGGCACAGTGTTCGTCGAACTCGGGCACAATAATTTCACGGTTGTTGGAGCGTTGTACAGTTTTGCATGTCGATTTTTATCAGGATCGGTTCTACGCATGAATCACGTTGCAGAATTGGAAAAAAAGGTTCGACGGCCTGTAATCCGGCCGAACAAAACCCACGTTTGACACACGCGGCGGTCTAATAAATAATTATTCGGTTCGTGCGAATTCTGTCGAAGGGAATACTGTTAAATATGATAAAAAGAACGATCGAAAGAAAATGGGTACTTACCGCGAGGTAGATCATCGTGTAGGCAGAGAAGGACGAGTGTCCCGAGGGGAAGGATAATCTGAAAGAGATGGAGATTATAAATCGTATCGTGTCGAATAAATCTCATTCGGTGGTCGTTACGCGCAACAAATTTTCGTTTTATTATTCAACACGCGGCGCAATATGGCGCACTACGGCGCAACGCGGCGGGCACATCGTCATCGATGCGCGTAGCACACGCGTCTCGTAATGGGACCCTATTCATTTTGTCAGGATTAATTCCGGGGCGTGTACAGTGCCGATTACAATCGGCAAGGCGGGCTCTGCCTCGGAGCCGCACCGGGATCATAAAGATTCGCCGGAAGATCCTCCGCGATCATACACTCCGGCACAAAAAGATGGCACGCATCAACTTCCGCTTGATTTTCATTAAATTTTTACGTTCCAACCGAAATTTATTTAAATATGTACGCCATTTCAGGATACAAGTAAGCGACGCAAATCGAAACCGTTCACACTAACCGTTCACACCAACCGTTCACAACAGTTACAATTATTTTATTAACCCTTTGCACTCGAAGCAATTTTAACTCTGAACCGAAACATTTCTTCCGACGTAGAATATTTCCCTTCTGTATATATTTTTTCATGCTAGACATACGAAAAAAGTGCAATTTACTCGTACAGTACTGAAATGTTTAGTAATTTATTACATATGAACCAATTTAATAATATAAATAATATTTTAAATAATGATACAGGAATTTTTAGTGGCCACTTACGATCGTCATTCGAGTGCTAAGGGTTAATACGTTAACTGCCACGTTAGTCACATATAACTGACAGTAATTTTTGACTAGTTTTAGAAATTCATTTTTATTGTAACATATCCAGATAAAACGAATTTTATTAGGATCTTCCGAATTCAGAAGGGTTAAGACAGCATCCCCTATAATACATTTTAAATTTCTAGTTTCGGATTGATTTTTGGCACTTAACGTGTTAATGACGATCGAACCCTTAAGGTGTGTTCAATCGAACAGATGAATATTGAAACTTGAACCTTTTTGGCAAAATCGAGCAGGACAAAACGTTGATAAATTTGCGAATGATATTTTGCACTGAAACGAATGAAAACTTTAAAAAATGCAAGATTTACTGTCTTTTTGTTCGGGAGTGTAGCGCGCGCAAGACGAAAAAGAGCGAAAGGAAGAACCGAGGGAAAAAGAAAGAAGGAAAGGGGGCCCGGTGGACCGTGGACTTCTATCTGCAAGAGTAATTGAGCATCAAAGAAGCTGCTTTAATCGGATATTATCTGCCCCCTCTCGCGTCTTTCTTTTTTTCCCTTCCCTTCAAGCGCGCCTTCTTCGTGGAAGTGGCTGTCGGAACCTATTATTTCATCTTAATTGTGTTTACTTTAGCTAAAGGCTGCTAGCGCTAGCTGCTAGCCAGCGAGATCGTTTCCTTTTTTCTTGTCTTGTGTACGTCGCGGTACACGTTCATGTTTACATCTGTATTTATTGCATCCGCGGTAGTCCCGTAAATTGCTTGCACTTGGGTTTATCAACATTTGAAAAACCATCTAGCGGAGAAGTAGAAATTCCAATTTTAAATATTCTTTCGTCCGCCCCGGAGACATGCATACATATATGCATGCCGATCCCCAACCATCGATCGATCAATCCTTGATCTGGAATAGGGGGTTCGCGGTGTGAAGGAATTTCGTTGATTTTTTGCCGGGACAGTACTTCGAGCCGGTTCCAACGGATACGAGGGAAAAAAAGGACTCGCGCAGCGCCGGTAGCAGCAAATGACAATGAGGAAAGGTCTGCTGCTGTTCGGTGGCGATTCGCATGAACGGCATTCGATCCGAATCAAGGAGCTTCGTCGCGTAGGCTTGGGCACGGGGGTCTCGGCAACGGAAACACTATTACACGGCCGGACTGACTATCGTCCCGTGAACGTGAACACACCTTAGTCATTGTCACTGTAGCTCTAGCTACAATGACCCCGTATTATTAACGATCCGTGTGCGCATTTCTCACCGTTCAGCCGATTCAGCGAACCCGGCCTCGCTTGCGCGTTCAATGCTTTCCTAAATAGATAGTAATTTTAAAATTTACTTGCTTCTTTCATACACATATGGGATATGTATAGAAGAAAGAAATTAATAACATATACATATATGTGATAAAAATTTAAAAGTTCTTCGGAAAGTTCGAGTCAATTGCGAACAGAAGCGCGTTTCGTTTTACCATGAAAGCAGAGATGTGTCCGCAGTAAGAGCGGATTATTGAACGAATGGAACGACTTCTAAAAAACATAATCTCGAGTAATAACCGTGGCAAGCGATTCACGGAGCCGATGAATGGAAGAGCTACTGTAATACTCCACACTCTGCCTGTACGTATGTCAGTATGTCTATGTACGTATATGTATGCACGTAGCAGACGGACGAACAGGGGTTCCCAAAGATTTATCTATCCGGGCCAAATTGTACATTCCAAAATATTTGGCGGGCCGAAAAAAAAAGAAATAAAAAGGTAAGAAAATAGACATAAGGGATAGATTCATACTAATTTTATAGCATAGTCGTTCTTTGTTTACGACAGTAATTACTTCTTCTTGCAAACTGTTCATTAACACTTTCAAAAATATAATTCGCGGGTCGCACTTTGGGAACTACTGCTTTAGAGGGTGTCTCGGCATCAATGAATTCTCTGTGAGCTTTTATCGTCGTTTCCTCAAATCTCTTCGTAAATGAAACTGTCCTTGCCAACAGCGGACAACCCGGAATACGCTCTACTACTGACCACACGTTATCTATTTATCAAAAGCATGGCGCTTTGTGTTTCTTAGACGGAGAAAACAATGTTTGTACGCACGGGAGGTGTAATACGACATCAAGTGCATGTACGCTTCTGTGTAACACAGATTCATCCCTCGTGCGGGTAACCAAAGTGAGTCAATATAAGTTTAAAATTGTAGGACTTTTGGAATAAACAAATTTTCGGACGCTGAACAGCTCTGGGCCTAACTGCTATGCCGTCGCGACGGAATTCTCGGACACATATAAGCTCCAAGTAACATAGTCGATGTGAAATTGATTGGAAATTAATAAAAACATTTACCTGACTTCCTTTAAAAGTCTCGATGAGATGTTCGCTCCGCAATGGAAGCTTTCGATATAACGATGCTGATTTTCCATTAGGCTACAGTTGACCACAGGTTTGCAGAGATCCATAAAGTGGGGTCTTAAGCGGCCGATCGTGTATTTCCCACAGTCTGTGACGAAGACTGTTGTGGCTGCACCAAACCCAAAAATTCCAATCTGAAATAATTAATCGATAACGACCAGTGCTACTAAGAATTAGAAAATGCTAAATCGGGTCGCACAGATACATACCTTTTTATAGGCGTTCCATATCCAAGGAGGAATATTTCGTCCAAATAACATTTTGGGGGAATCGATGTTTTTGTATCTCGTGTATAGATATTCACCCACAATCATCTGCAACAAAATTTATAAATTCGTCAAATTAACCATTTCAATTGACTACACTGCGAAACACTTTTTTCAAATCGAGGAGTAAATAAAATTCTACTTTAATAGAATAATATTTATATATTATATATAATATTTATATATATATTTATATATTTATTAATAATATTTATTAATAGCTAGGAAGATAATTAACGGAGCTATTAACGGGGTCATAACAAGCCTGTACAGTAATTAAAGACAGTAAAACAATAATGAATAATTAGACTCTGTGTGTGATCCCCTTCATGTCAGTAGTACCGCTTAAGACCGCATCGTAACTAGTCATATTTGGATAGCATAGTTTTCAACTCTTTGGGTGCGGCCATAGATGGATTACGGTGAACATATTTGTCAAGAAACATCAAACATCACCTACGTCCTTAATCGTGGATATTACTGGCGCAAACAATTTTCCGATAAGAATACACTCAGACAGATTTTAAAGAAGTTTTAAAAGATTTTTGCTACGCCCATAGACTCGAAAACTACGCTATTATCTTAAACAGAATCGCAACCATAAAACGGTTTATATCCGCAAACTCATTATTATTTTACCACCTGCAACTACTGTATACTATACGCTTGTCGTTGCTAAAATAAACCTATTAATACCTCAGCATTTTGCAAACTATTTACCAATCCTAGAAACTATAAAGATTAAAAATCGATTGTCAATTTAATCTGCTCGCTCGTAAAAATATTACAATCAAGTATTCAAGTGTTAAGCATTTACAATTGTGTTCCTAAGAAATTAAAAGTATTCTGGTATATAGCCAGATGTATAGTGTAGGACTATAGTACGTAAAAATTTGAACTGTATTCTTTGGATGTTATTAGTGTTACAGTAGCCTAGACGAATTCGTCTGCAACTCTTCAACATTGCTATAACTCGAGAGTAAGCTAATCTTTCCACATGAAAATAACGCGACACGTTCTTCGAATAAACGATTAAATCAATTCGAAATTTCGAATTTATACGAGTAACGATTCCTGTTAAATAAATTCACGGAAATGAGTATCGCCGCGTTTTCTCTGAATCGATAGCATCGTTAGATCTTCGAGGGATTAACGGGCGGTAAACATTCACAGAATCGGAATATCTCGGAGATATCATTGACATAGGTGCAGGTAGATTGGCAGAGCTCTAGCAAGCTCGGCTGAGAGCCTTAAGAGGGCCGACAGGCATTTGGCCTTAACTGTCACGCTATGTTACTCTATGCCTTTTTTCTAGACATTTTACATCTTAAATAAGTAAGTAATCAATTAAAAATGCATACCGCCGTGTTTGTACATGTCTTTGTTACGTCTGTCCAGAGCCTTTTTCTCGATACGGACACTAAATATCTCGAAATTAAGAGAATCTCTCTGCGGCAGCCAACTTGTGACATCATGCTTGCTTCAGAAAGCGAGTTTTCTGCCGAATATTACAAATTACTCCACGATGAGGTAGAAATTCGCAATTTGGGCTCTGGACAGACGTAGATTGGACTTTTAGGAACACGGGTGACCACTTTTAAACTGCTCATTGTAATATTGAAGTTCAATTTGTCAAGATTTTGACTCTTGCAAATTCATATACGTATATTGCAGAGAGATTCTCTTAATTTCGAGAAATTTAGTGTTCGTATCGAAAAAAAGGCTCCGGACAGACGTAACAAACACGGTGGTATGTATTTTTAATTGATTACTTACTTATTTAAGACGTAAAATGTCTAGAAAAAAAGGCACAGCGTAACATAGCGTGACAGTCAAGGCCAAATGCCTGCCGACCCCCTTAAGGAACTCCAGAGATAACATTGACGTTCCCATAATAGATGTTCTTACGAGCCAAGACTCCGTAGATTCGCGATAAAGTAGAGTGACCAGGTTACCGAAAAAAAGGCGAAAAATGATTTTACGTGCTTCTACTTTTCGTTCTTATATAAGAATATTTTTCGCTGGGAAAGGGCTCGTTCGAAAGAGGAAGATTCAATCTAGCGCGGGCTGGTCATCAGCTGACGAGATTGTGCAGATATTCAGTAATATAAGCGTTAGAAGTAGGCCAAAAATTGACGATGTGCATGCCGTGGAATCCAAGCATTTTTATGCCATTGGATGAGTTTTCTGGATGAAATCGGGAGCAGCGCGCGCTAGAAAATATCTTCAGTTACAAATTGAGCTATATTTTGTCTTGATTGTTCTAACTTCTCAAAAAAATTCAAGTAGTATAATCCAATAATGACAAAGTTATGCGATTTTTAAGAGCGTACGAATACTGATGGGACTGACTATAGTATACATTGCTGTATTAAAACTTTCTTTTGTCCGCCACACTGTATCTTGTACGACTCGCCGACAAAACTACAAGCGTGCGAATAAAAATCAATATCATCTGCTCAAAAGCAGAGAGGGGGCCAGGGTAAAAGCGATGAAAGAGGTGTCAAAAGATGGGTACCAGTTTCTCACAGCTGTACGAACATCGCCGAATGTGTATGCATAACATGATTCCGACAACTGGGTCTTATTACTCATACGGGAAACAAACGCATCAAATTAGTACAGGAATCGCAAAAAATAAAATTAACTCGTGGTATCTAAAATCAACAATAAACGAGACATTTGAAGATGCTCATTCGACAAGGAGCGTACGGGTATAATACCTGGACGCCTGTTGGTAGAGAGAAAGAGAGAGAGAGAGAGAGAGAGAGAGAGAGAGAGAAAGAAAAGGAGGGGAGGCAGAGCACCTTCTGGGCGTCCTAGATTCGGTACAGGAGAGTTCGGCGATAATACCTCGACGCCTGATTAACGTAGAACCGAGGAACCTTGCAAAAGCACACACCGTGAATTTGAGAAAATGTATATATTACAATACAAAAAGTTTCTATACTTTTATGCTTTGCTGTGTCGAATTTTAATGTCCTCACCGCGTATTCCTACCTAGTCCCGAATAAACCTTGTTTGTCCAACGATTGACTGACTATTTATTCCGAATTACGCACTTTATTTATCAGAGAGCAAACAGAATCGCTACTGATAATATTATTAGTCAAACAAGAAATCATTAAGTACATATCTCTTCTTTTTAATTTCGAAAATTCGACTCTGAACAGGTGAAAATATACGTACCGCTATAAGAACATTTTCTCATAGATGCTAAAAATTGACCAGTCAGAGATGATCGATGATGCCAACAGGTACAGTGAATTCTCGATATATGTCAACAACACGAGTCTTACCCGAGTGTTGTTTACACTCCTCGGCGACCGAGTTCCCCCTCACGGAAAAGTTGTGCTAATTCAGTTACGTTGTAATTCAATTGCACATTTGAATGACATTGTATTGTATTCAACTACGTCATGACTCAATTAAATAATTCGAACCTTTCAAGTAATTCAATTACTAATTATTTTAATCAGATGTGTAATCGAAATACAATATAATTGAAATACAGCTCTCCAAATTACGCATAGCCCGGAACTTTGAAGAATTTCCTCGTAGTTATGCATAATACGTGACGCTATTAACGTAATTACTTTGTAATTATAATTCCAGGAGTAATTCAATTGTAATTCTGCACAAGTCTGATCGTAATTCGCAATTAACGTAATTTAATTATAAAGTATGTTGTAATTGTACACCATTGCAATTACGAATTACATTATAATTTAATGAAGATCTCAATTATAAATTACAATATGATTGATTTACAGTGTAATTCAATTACTTTATAATTATAATCCCTGGAGTAATTCAATTGTAATTCTGCACAACTCTGCCTCACGGGGTATACGCCGTGGTAGTGGGGATAATCCCGCAACGTTTATCATCCAGGCGTTGGCGACGTATAAAGAGAAATCACTGTAAACGAGACAAGAAATGAAGAAGGGGGAAAAAGAGAAGGGAGACCGAGGAGTCCCGTAGGACTGAAACTCCATCGGGTTCTCGTCGATGTGCCGAGATACCATAATCGTAAAGCGATTAATTCTCGGTGTCCACCGCGGAGTGGCTTCCCTCTCGATCTCGGGGTACGGTGTAGATGTGTGACTGTGAGCGTGGTCGACGTAATCCGTAATCCGTAATCCGAGATTAAAAGCGGAGAAGGAAAACCGACGAAGCGACGACTCGAGAAATTCTCAAGAGACTCGACGCCTTGGTAATCTCTCTCCTCCGGGTTTCCAGCGATCTGTCACGGCCCCTCCAACAAAAGTGGGTTAACCGGTCAGATTCCAGATAAAGGCCGCCAGGTGATACAACTGACAAGCGCGAGTCAATGAAATACAACGGCGCAGGTTTCGGTCGTTTTTACCTGTTCGTTTTGGCCGTTCCACGGGACCGACGCGACGCGACGCTACGAGATGCGCGAACGGTCATCTTTTCTTCTTGCCCCGGCCAAGCCGCGCCACGATGCGCGGCCCGAAAGGAGCGAGGGGCGATAAACGGCCACGGGGCCGCGACGAGTCATGTATCTCGGAACAATTCATTTATTTCCATCGCCCCACGCCGTTTCGGCCACGGTGCGGTAGGTAAAAAACATTCTCTTCCCGACGTTTTATTGTCCCGAGGGTTCACAGAGGAATTTTTAAGGCGACAGGGAAATAGGCGAGTCTGCTCCCATCGTAGAAACGTCCCGCAAGTTAGCAAATATAATTAAAACTTTGTGGAGGCGTTCGTGTATCATGTAACGCTCGCGATGTATAATAACAGACCTGGGAAAAATTTCGAGAAAAAATATTTAAAATACTATTTTAAATAACATAATTTAATGAGGTTCAAATAAAATATTGCTTTAAATAGAACGCAAAAAATTCGGCAAAAGTATAAATTACTATCAACTATTTGAAATACTATTTTACACAGTCTTACAAAATAAGCCTCACTATTTTCAATATTTTTCAAATAAAGTACTATTTTTAAATAGTATTTCAGAAATTCATTTGCATGATTATAGGTATGCTTTAAAAATGAAATTAACTACTTAGTATTTTCTATTTCGAATACTCTTTTGCCCAGCACTGTATAATAACTATTCTTTCAAAATTCCGGTCCTGTCCGAAATAAAAATTGTTCGCTAACCCCAATTTTGTAGCACTATTCTCTATCCTGTCCTATATCTGAGTCATGAAAATTTAAAAAACTAAATATGGCACACACGATCGAAGACCACGAAATCTGCAATTAAAATGAACTTTGAAATTTCCGTGAAGCATGTGGAATACAGTGGAATAAGTTTAAAAGCAAACCTGTTATCATTGATTTTAAAAAGGCCATTATTATGGCTTCCTTTCTAAATGATCGAGAGTGTGAACGTGAGCGACCTTCCAATTTGATTTGAAAATGTTTTGGTACGTTGTTGTTAACAAATTACAGATAGCACGATTGGTATAGACTTCCTTGAACAATATTTAACAACTTTTACAAGTGTTATCGAATTCGGCACGTATAATCCTGATACTTGTACCTAATAATTAAACTGCGGATCTTTATGCAAAATAAAAAATGTTTGCATTGATTGTAAGACTCAGGAGGGAAATAAAAATTTCTTTCTTCTTTTATTTTATTTTATTAAGCTAAAACCAATACGCTATTGTCCTTGAATCTTTTTAATATGTCCGCTGCATTAAATTGTGCTTACCCCCCATTTTTGTCATAAATGCATAAAATCTACTTATAACATTTTCTTTGTTCGAAGTTCCAATATCGATGCATGCATCGGAAGCAAACAGACTTCCGATGTAACAATCAGAGACAATCGTTTCTTGTTGCTTAGAATCGAGTGTCACTCGTTTAACCCGCGGAAGACGAAGGAGAGCACAGTGGCTCTTGAAATAATAAGCAGGCCCTTGTTAGGAGCGATCCCTCTTCCCAGCACGATCCGTTAATCCGTTCACGAGAATTCCTTCGGAAGTGTGCACGTGTGCGTGTGCAGTGTTCGGCGCGCAGTGTGCAGTGCGCAGTTGTTTGCCCTCTTCCCTCGGAGGAATCCGTTTCACCGGCTCACGAATTTTCTACCTGTACACTGTAGATACCTGCACCATCTCAGGAATCTGAGAAGGGTTCAACAGCAGCCCTCCAGCTGCTTTTACCATTTTTTCTACAATCTCCGAGTCGAGCTTTGGTTTCCCTCTTTTCATTCTGCTCTGACGGAAACCGTGCTCAACCTATACGAGCGATGTATTGAATTAATTTCGAAATTAAGAAAAAAAAAAATTGGTCCACTTTTGGGGTCGGGGCACGGGGTAAGTGGTTTCGATCAAAGTTCAAACACCTACCAGAATAATAATTTATGAGTAGACTGCGAAATAAAAACTTTTTATCTGTGAATTCGAACAAACCGGGGTGAAATAAAAATTTAATTTCTTTTTGATTATGTTTAACCCTTAACGAAGTGTTTCAAGTTTACTTCCCACCAGGTCCAAGATATTTTTCATACGAAGAGAAACTGTGGACTCAACATTTTCATATCAAGTATAGAAAGGAAAATATATATATTTTATTTTATATATATTCATATTTTTTTTTTGTTATTTTTTCCGCCATGTACGCGGCATTGGACCCAGTAAGCAATAGTGTCATGCCGCTTATATAGCGACATTGGCCCGTTAAGGTTTAATATAAAATTCTTCTAATGTTGTCACTGTTTTAAATTACACCTACTAACATTTGTCATAAACGCATAAAATCCGCAGTCTATTTATCAGTGTAAATGGATTTATACTTTCGTCTAAGAAAACAAGCTTTTCTTACAATACCAAGTTGTGGAAATATGATTAAAAAAAAATGTAGGGCAAAGGCTATAGCCGGATTCAGGGGTCAAATTCGCCCCCGTCCCAGTTTTGATCGAGTTCGAACCATTCGATAGCCTACCAGAAAAGAAACCAAGTTTCAGCCGGATAGCTGTAAGGGTAGTTATACACGAAAATCGAGAAACCAGATTTAGACCCATTCAATGGAACTTTAAAATTCAGAAAAAAATCTGCCACATTTCGGGACACCAAGCTTGCAGTTTCTGGAGAAGTATGTGCGGAGTAATATTTTTTACGTATCATTAATTTTGCCAGATGTCGTCGCCATTGAGGGGAACCAGCGAAAGGAGCAAAGGGAACCGAAGGAGGGTTCCGTTCGCGACGTGGAACCGAATTAATCCGTTAAACAAACCCCGTTCATCTTGCCGTGACACGCTATCAATACCGCGTATCTCGTTAATCAAGGCCCGAAAATAGTGTTCGCTAAACGCGGAATCCAATTACGCGGGCCGAGATTGGCTAAGTTTAAGCCTGGTTCTGCGAATCGCCGAACACGAGAGTTGATTATCCAATTAACTCCTCCGTGCTAGGTCTCGGCGTGTGCGGAGGCTACAAAATATCGGCCCTAAAATTACATACGGCCATCCATCGCGCCATTACCGGTCGTTTTCTTCGCTTTCCGCGACGCGCGACGGTGCGTCTAGTCTGTTCCGCGAGGGCCGCTACAAGACAGCCAGAGAAGTGGCTGAAACACGACACCCTTTAATCTTTCTCATTACGTTATAATAGAATCCCTTTGTACCGTGATTACCTTCCGGATAGACCGTGAGTCTCTACGCGCTGGCGCACAGTGGGCAATTTGGATTAAATCGGATTCAAAATCAAAGAACTTTCGATAGAAATGAGGTAGAGTGATGACATTTTTTTTAAATTAAAGCTGAAACTTTTTAGAATATGAGAAAAATAGGGAGATTATGGTACGAACGTTTTTTAACCTTGAGAAAATTCGTTGAACTTGCACAATTTCAAGAAAATTGTGGTTTTTCCAATACCACGCGTGGAGAAATTTTTTTTTAACGTGCTATACATCATTTTCCATAGTCACTTGACGTATCACTGTCATTGCTACTGGCACTTTCTGCAGACTGTATGTGCCGCTAATGTAGTATAAATTAGACATCTATTGTCCATAATTATATTTTCATTTACAGAGGAAGTAAAGTAAGTATTTAGTTGTACCAAAGAAAGAAAGTTAGAAACTTCGTTGATGAAAATACGTAAGTTAAAAAAATTAAATACTTACCTTACTTCCTTTGTAAATGAAAATATAATTGTGGACAATAGATATCTAATTTACGCTACATTACAGCCACACACAGTCTGCAGAAAGTGCCAGTAGCAATGACACTGATACGTCAAGTGATGACGAGATGCGAAGATGTGGAGATGCAAAACGTTAAAATACTTCGTTGCTATTATTTTTATTGTGTTTTATATATGAGAATACGATATACCTTCAAACTAGTATGTTATCAAATTATTTCACCGAAAAAATGATTTCATTAGCTTTTGTCACAAAAATCTATTTTTTGCAAAATCCTGAGGTCGTAGACAAATTTTGAGAACAGATTTGAAATCAGCGTGACAAAGTCTATGTTAAGCGATGTACGGCATGTTAAAAAACAGTTTTTCCGGCGTGGTATTGGAAAACCACAATTTTCTTGAAATTGTGCAAGTTTAACGAATTTTCTCAAGGTTAAAAAACGTTCGTACCATAATTTCCCTACTTGTCCCATATTCTACAAAGTTTCAGCTTTAATTTAAAGAAAATTTCACCGTTATACCTCATTGCTATCGAAAGTTCTTTGATTTTGAATTCGATTTGTCCAAATTGCCCACTGTGCGGCGCATGGCAATATGGTGGTATGGTAGTTTGGTAGTTGGTATTGCGACGGCCCACCCAATTTCATTCGCGGACAAGAGGAATCCCGTCAAGACCATCAAGACCGGCATTTTCGCCCGCGGTGACAGCGTTAATTTGAACAGCGTGCTGCAAACGAACCCCCGAGGGCACGGGGTTCGCGGGGGCGAAGCAGGGTCCGACGTTTCGGGAGACGAGGTCCGATTTCGAAACGGAAATCTTGCGAAGACGCGTCTCGACGCCTCGCCCCTCCCCTCTCATCTCATCTCATATCCTTTAGTCGCGTGCATACGCTCGGATACCTAGAACGCAGCGTTCCCACGTGCGCGATACGAGGAACGGAGCCGAACCGGAACCGAACAGAAAACTCAAATCAGCTGGGAGATCTTTTTCCTTTCGGCCAGCTGATGTATATTTCTGGAGGGATCGAAGTCATTAAAGAAGAGTGACAGCGCCAAGCGTTGCTGTGAAATACGTGATTTTTTTCTGTTTTGTTTTATGTTTAGAGTTGCGTCGACGCTTAGGTTTGTAGTTGTAGCTACAACAAAATTTTTATTTTGAACAAAGATCCGCAATCTAATAATTAGCATGTTATCTTGTTTAGATGAAAGAATTTCGGCGACTGGTACCAAAACAACGAATTTTTCCTCGTCAAAAGCTTGTACTTGAAATTGCTTATCTTATAATGTAACATCTGCTAAAGTACCTATGAATACATATTGTTATTACTCATCGCACACATTTGTACCAGTATACGTTACCATCGCAGAACGTCACGCTTATACATATAGAGTGTCCCATATTGACCGTCGCAAATATTCTCGTTAATGTCGACAACACCAAAAATCTTTCAAGTATTTACACGATTCGTCGGGGAAAGTCGTGTGGATTAATCCTCTCGCGCGGCGTACGGTTATTGATTTGTTTATGCAACGTGCAATGCATTGTGCAACACACAACTTGTACGGATTCGACGGAAACATAATTCTTAAATGTGCAAGTACCTTTTTTAAATTAAATTTTTCGAGAATTGTCAATACGTGGATAATTTTTTAGAAGCAGTCAGATTGACATAAGGGTTGGTGGAGAGTTCAAACGAAACGATATGTAATTTTGGAGTAAATAATTTTAAAGTAATTTTATCTTATCTACCTTAAACTAATTTTGACTTTAATCAGTTACCTGCGTTCGACGAGTATACACGTCAATCCAAATCTCTATTGCGGTGCGGTTAACGTTAACGAATTGTTAATTTCTTATCGAATAAAAATGTAATTCTTTCCCAATTTGCTTTACTTTTTTCGTAAACTTTATAATAACGGCATTTGGCCTGCGTTCGAAATGTATACCCGTCATTGCTTGATTTTAATTCCGCGCATGTGAGGGACTTTCATAATTAAACTCCGTAGTTTACTGGTTAATTTTAAAGTAACTTTAAAAATAAAAATCCACGGGTACCGTCTTGCTTTTTTATAATGTATAATCAGAACTGACAAAATGGCGGCCTGCGCGTATCGAATCATGACATAAACTTTGCCCTTTACGATTTTTAAACAGTGAACTCCAATTGACGGGAGTTCGACAAATTGATAGAAAACCCTGTATGCGTAAAGATAGCGGTAGTGGTTGCATCTAAATGTGTGTAACGTATGTAGACCACTTCACATAGAGGATGTTTCCTTGTGACGGCCGCGCCGCTTCGACGAACCGTCTCGCACGCCATAAATTTTGAAGCGAGTCATCACCTATCTGAGCCAGGCTGCCACTCGACCGCGGGACCGGAGCGAACACTTAAAAATATCTGGCAATATATTAGATCGGCACACGGATTTTATCTGGTTAGGCAAGCAACCGGCAGATAAAGATAAAGAACAGCTGCGGAGACCGCGGTGTCTTCAGGAAATTAGATAAAAAGATAGGAAGTTTTTTTGATTTCCTCCGTCAAGATGGCGGCGATGGCGCGTCAGCTACCACTTGTCTGCTAAGCTCGGGGAGCGCACGAGCACAGTGTGACAAATCTGATTATGTCTCTTGCGCCACGCAACTGAGACATTCTCTGTCGGGTCGGGGCCACTGCACTGTACAGTGTACAGTGCCTTCCAGATAAATCCGGAATTTTTGTCGAGCAGTCCCGCAAATAAGATTCGTAGCCGAGGCAAATGCAAACAGAGCGATTGTTGACAAGGTAACTCGTAAGCCACCGATCAGTGCACAAGCGGGAAAAAAGAAGGAAATGTTTTTCGTTGGTAACTCACCCCTTCCAAGGCAGTAGAACATTTCTTGGGACACCGTGTACAACAACCTGTGTTGACTTTCGTGTTCGTGGAGCCAATACTCATAAATTGCTACACATCGTTCGGAACCGAGAGGCTTTGCCGTACGCCTATCGACTGCTCCGAGCACCAATCACTGCCGGACACTGTACACCGGTGTATACATTATGTATCAGGGGTATCCATAAGAAATCAATTATTTGCAAAGAATTTGTTTTTCCTTTAGTTCTGCACCGATCGTTGAAGAGGAAACACGTATTCTTTTACAGTTTTCCGTAAAGCAGCCTCCGGTCAAAATATTCTATAAAGTATAATTTTTTTACAATCCTGTAATAAAATGGCGGCGTCAGTACCTTCCGAGGATCATATTCGTCATTGCATACTTTTTCATTTACATGCGGGATTTAATGCAACGGTAATAACAAAGAAAATTTGCGATGTTTACGAAGATGTGTTGAAGGTCAACAAGTGCCAACATTGGTTCAGAAAGTTTGCTGATGGTGATTATGATCTCTCTGACCGGCCTCGAAGTGAACGAGCAGTTGAATTTAATAATGACACCCTAAAATCTCTAGTGGAAGCTGATCCAAAATTAAGTATACAAGAATTATCGAGAAGCCTTGGGTCCACAAGGTCAACTATACAAAGGCACCTACACGAAATGGGAAAGGCATATAGGCAAGCAATATGAAATATAGAATTATCTGAGACCAACAAGAATATTCGTTGATCAATTTGCACTTTATTGCTATCCAGATTTCGTAGAGATCCATTTCTTAGGAGAATCGTTACCGGAGATGGAAAATGGATTCTTTACGATAACATAAAGCGTTCCAAGCAATGGCTTTCTGCAAATCAAATCGCAATATCAACCCCTAAACCTAGCTTATCACTTAGAAAGGAGTTACTGTGCATTTGGTGGGACTGTCGTGGCATAATTCACTTCGACTCGTTGAAACCTGAAGAAATAGTTACTGCTGAGTTGTATTGTCATCAATTACTACAGCTGTATTCAGAACTATTACTAACTAGTATAATACTGCAAATTGAAAATGCCCGGTCCCATACAGCGAAACTCAGGAAAAAATCAAAGAATTGCAATAGGAAATTTTAAAACATTCACTTCTATAGAAGATGTAAGGAGACACCTTGATTCATATTTTGCTTCACGAACCCTGGATTTCTATAAGAGAGGGATTTGAAAATTTGCAGGAAAGACGGCAAACTGTCCTTGATAATGATGGAGATTATATAATAAATTAAGAAATAAAAACTTGAATTTACTACAAAGTTTGTTTTAGATTTCAAAATAATTGATTACTTATGAGTCCCCGTAGCGAGTATGTGGAAGACTGACCCGCGACCGGCCATATGGGATACAACGGCGTGAGGAGAACGTTCGTAAGTTTCGGCGGTCGTGGGAATCGATTCACGGTATCTGGAAGTGGTGCGCGCACGGTGCACGTGCACGGGCGATGTATTTTTGCCGAGCGAGAGGCGCAAAGCGCAAGGCCCCGACAGACCGCCGCGCCGGTTCTCTATTTGCTTCCTTGGAAACTGCGCCGAGCTCTCCCACCGGAAGGGTCGTTAGCCACTAAAGGAAACCGAAACACGTGCAAACAGGCACAGGCCCCGCACAGTGGCTTCCTCCGTTCCTCCTTGTTCCGTCAAACACATACAATGAATCCTCGATATATGTCAACAACACGGGTCTTCCAAGCGTCCTGTATCGTCCAAGCCGTCTTATGTTTACGCTCCTCGGCGTCCGAGGCCTCTCGAGCTTCGTGGTATAGCCCGCGGTGGTGGGGATAATTCCGCGACATTTATCGTCAAGGTATTGGCGACATATACAGAGAAATCACTGTGTTTTCAGATTTTACTCGTCGCTCGAGACCGCAAGATATACATATGCGCATAGACAACTCTCCTGCGAGGAATCGTTCGAATTCCGTGGATCGGTATTCGGTATGCTGTATTTATAGCTAACTCGCGCGCGCGCGCGTGTTTTACTTTCGCCTATGATCACAACGATGTTACGTGTTACGCGTTACGCTTTAGGTGCGCGATGCGTGCCGAAGGTTATGGGACTTTGCCGCACCCCTTGTCACGGCTAGGATCGAGTTTCGAACGTACGTGTAGCCGTCATTGTTTCCATCGAAATATTTGAGTGCAAGGGGGTACCCTTGCGTTATTTTGTTAGGTTGTTGCATACGAAATGTCTGAGTTTTCATTCTCGATAAAACTGGTTGATTGAGCTTCGAAATGTCCTTTAACACGTTCCATGCCAAGCCGTTTTTGCTTGACTTGTCGTTCAGACCATTTGATGTTTGGACATTAAATAAATAATGTCGAAGTAGTCATCTAACATATAGTAACGGATCAAAATTGAAGTTGGATGCTGCTCCTGAAAAGAGTGTAAACTTCGTCGCGTGGGACGTGGGAGACTATGGTAGTTGTGAGGGGAAACTTACCAAGTCCACTTATGTTTGGTATATTTCGGTGTGTAAACATCCTACAAAAACACACGCTTCACGGGTAATGGTACTTTCGGCCGTCAGGAAAGCAATCGTATGAATGAAAAACAGCAATAAAAACGAAGAAATAGACGAGCCTTTGTACGAGTATGTCTTTATGACGCTTCTGATTATTTTTCTTGGAGCACGCCAATCACTGTCGCTGCGATCACCGCCAGTGTCAAGTGTTTTCAAAATCTCGAGTGCCTCAACACCAATGTTGAGGACAAACACTACGTTAACGCTACCGAGCTACCGACCATTAGAAGTGACTGGTTTGCATAGCCTTGCAAAAATATTTATTTGTAAATTGCATTGATTTGTCAGATCTGGCGCGATTTCGATTATAATCGCTACACTATAGTGATTCTGAACACTATTCTGATCGATTCGGTAGCTTCGGTGATAAATAACTTTTTAAAAATATTTTTCCTTCAGTTTCTTTTTCAAACTTTAATACGAAATATTCTACAATCTGTGTGTCCGTTATTTTTAGTACCATTCCTTCGTCTTTCGAGAAAATCACGAAAACCTAAAAATGATGTTTTTTACGTGTAATGTATCAAGTGGAATAGATGATATAATCCGATAGGTTAATAAGGAGCGATGAATAAGCGGCATGACGGAGAACTTTGAAGTCGAGAAACAAACGTTGGTGTGCTGTGTCCAATCGTTAGATTTGTCCCATAACAACCATGACCGGTAAAACGATCTTGTCTATCAATGTCGACACGCGAGCAAAAAGTTGCCGGTTGCGGCTGCTGGCGCTCTGAGGTGACATATATGAGACCTGGTTGACAGGTGGCATAATCCGAGAAAAGTTGTTTGTGAAAATTTTGAAAAATTTTGTTCGTGGCTGAAACCACCACAGACTTAAAGATTAAAATCAACATTTTTACTTAAAAAATATACATATTGTATATTCTTGAAATATATGTACCTACTAAACCTACCAAGCATTAACTGTATCTGGTAAATATTGTCTCACAAAATTGGCAACCCCAAATTTATTGAGATTGTCCATAATTTTCAATATAACAAATGCTTGGACAAAGAAATTTATTCCACTATTTTCCATATATGAATTTTTATAGTTTCAATAATTGTGAAATATGTTTAGTGTTAATAAGCCTGTAAAATTTGGAACTGTGACGGATTCCATATTTTTACCGTCTCGGTTTCACCGCCCGAACAGGTGCTTAGCCTACTTCACATGATATTTCTGGGACAAGAAAAATAGGTTTTGCTGAACACACTTCGCTAGTGGTCCTTGTTAGCGCATTTACCTCGAAGACCAGTCTTTTTACATCATCTGCATAGAAGGTTTTCACCTGCACTTTGTTGCACTCGACCTAAAATCTTCATCTACGGAGCACCGCGGGCAACCGCTTTTCTTAATTGATCTCAAGGCCTAAGATCTATTCCTATTGCCTTTTTTCAAATTTGAACAAACTACTGATTTCGTTCGTTTACTCAGCAAAAGTAGAATAACATAGCTAAGTGTATCACTGGCACGAGGAAAACTACCGAGTCCAATTAAGCGCGCAAGGGTCGTTGACAATTAAAATACATGGGTCTGATGTTGTCAATACGACGACATTCGTCCTCGTAGGGTTGACACAGAATCGAACTGCGGAAGCAGGTATCGGAAAAAATAGAAGAATGCAATCGATAACGATCGGTAAGACTCCGTAGATTCGCGATAAGGTAGAGTGACCACGTTACCGACAAAAATAGGCGAAAAATGGTTTTACGTGCCTCAACTTTTTCGTCCTTACATGAGAATATGTTTCATGAGCTGACGAGATTGTGCAGATATTTGGTAATATAAGCGTTAGAAGAAGGCCAAAAATTGACGATGTGCATGTCCTGGAATTAAAGCATTTTTACGCCATTCGATGAGTTTTCTGGATGAAATCGAGAGTAGCGCGCGCTAGAAAATATCTCCCGCTACAAATTGAGCTATCTTTTGTCTTGATTCTTTACGAAATAAAGCGAAAAACTTGAAGCAGGTTTCCGGCGTCAGAATTCATAATGTCGGATCAAGACCAAGACGGATCTTAAGTCAGTGGCTGAAGGCTGTGAACGGAAATTATACAGCAGTTACTGACCTGCTGACTCTGAAAAAGTCACGTGGCTACCATTGGCTCTTAAGCGGAGGAAAATAAAGTTGAAGAACGCGGAAAACGGTGGACGGAAAACGGTGGACGGAAAACCGCCGTAGCGCACTGATAAATTACCGGTTCCGCGGTAAGTATGCACGCATCTATCTGCTGCTCGGAAAATCACGGATTCGCGAATTGAGACAGGTGACTCACCGCGCATATAGGTACCAAGAGGCCAATCACGTAAAGCATCAGACTGGTTACAGTCGACTCGCGAAACGGGTGATATAATGATTCATCATTGCAGAAGAATCCCCGCTTGAACGGCTTGCCATACAGGAAGAACGTCAGCACCGCCACGCCCACTGTAATCAAAAAAGATGGTCCAGCTTCTTAACCAGCTCCCAATTTTGTTGACTATACGTATTTAGTAATGTTATAATAAGTTTAGCACTTTATATGTGCACAAGATTGTCCAGCTTCTTAACTAGCTCCCAATTTTGTTGACGATACGTATTTAGTAATGTTATAATAAGTTTAGTACTTTGCATATGCCCAAGATGGTCCAGCTGCTTAACTAGCTCCCAATTTTGTTGACTATATGTATTTAGTAATGTTATAATAAGTTTAGCACTTTGTGTATGCACAAGTCTTTTTTTTTTATTTTGTTCAAGTGTAATTTTACTCCATTTTTGAATACATCCTCTCGTAATTATGACAAAAATGAGGAGGTGCAGTTTAACATACTGTTATATTATTTTCAATCTATTGAACATATTAAGAAAGAAAATAAATCTCTATTTCACTCCAGTCTGTTGCAATTCGAGTAGAGCACTTTTATTTTGCATAAATATCCGCTATTATTTTATTGGCCTCTGTAGCGCATTAACTTCTTCACCTCGAAGTCACGATTTGATAGTAAGTACGTGCCATATGTTTGGGATCGTTATCGCGTTGAATGACAACTTCCTTTGCATTTAGTCGCAATTCTTGCAGACTTTCTGTCAAGGAAGTGCTTAGGATGTTTATACATATAGCCTTAGACAGTCGTATTATAATTTATAATGTAATGATTTTATAAGACCGTATAAAATGTCATCCCAATTTTTCATTTTATCTCTTCCAGATCCCCAATCTATTCTAATTTAGTTTAATCGTTATACCCAACATAACCAGGTGTACCCTTTTTCAATTTCTTTGTAAAACTCCTTTAATGTTTCTTAAAAAATTACCGTAGACATTTATATGTTCTTTGATGACCACAGATTAATTTACATTTCAGTTTATTGCCACAACCGAATTTGGTTTGGGTTAACCAAACTACATGATCCCGGTCTTGTTTAAAAATGTACTATTTGGCATACATTACATGCATAAATATATATACATATGTGAAACACACCGTGTACCGTTTTGTTTACAATGGTTTTTCAACTTTGGCTGTTCCCATCATATCGGTTTGTCATCACACTATAATTCTTCAGCAGTAATGTCAATATTATTCAATGTCTTCATCCTATCTTTGTTTGCGCTACCAAGATCAACTTCTCCTGCGCTTTACAAGTGTCGCAAGCGGCTTCCGGCCATCTTTAAATTTCGCGACGTTCTCCGCATGTGTTTTTGTAACCGACCATTGCTATTTGTTTGTTAACGTTTTACGCGTAACATCTGTTCCGAGTTCTTTTTACAATCTAACGCAATCATCTCAAATTAGTTTTAAATAAATATTGAGGCGAGTTTACAAAAAGTCGACTTGCCGAGCAGCTACCGTGCCACTGGATCGTCGGGGAAAGCATGAAATCTTGTTAATGAAAAGCAGAAGTAAAAAACCAAAGAAGCAAACAACCAAAAAATAATTTGTAGCGCTCGCTGCTGTCTCGAGCGATTTTCCTCTTTTTCGCATAAAAGAGGATCGAACACGCGAGAATGCCCACCCGGTTATTAGGCGCGTTCTTGCTTTTCACTTTAAGCGATATTTCAGCCAAGAGTGTCCATTAAACGTGTCGACGCGCATATTTACAAAATCTACTATGCAGTTTGCGCAAGACTAACACGCCCGACTTAATGAGCGTGTAATAAGTGTTTAATGGGGGACCAGAAGCGCTTCCCACCGATATTAATATTCGAAAGTCGCTTATCTAGTTTCATCTCACAGGTTGGATTACTTTGTCCGTTTGCTCTCCGTCGTTCGGAAATTATCGAGTTAACGCCACGCGCTTAAGACAAACTGTCGCGCTCGGAGAAAGGGTGGGGGAGAAAGTCTCACGCGAAATTCATATAATAATGTTGTTAACGCGGTGACAAACTTGTACGCGCAACGAGTCCCACGAGAATATAATTAGGAGCGTGTCCCCGTTGGGCCGCCCTCGGCAAGAGCATGGCAATTAGTAATTGCCGATTACCATAGTATTTCCTTGCAACGATTCCGCCGCGAGCCGTGGACGGCTGCTTCGGAAATTGACCGGTGATGGATTATAATTGACAGGTCGTGCACGGGTCTTTATCGTAACGAGTTTTCGTAATTCGTAGTAGACTACGGGCACTATACAGCCCATAGGGAAAACCTGGACCGTGCCCATAAACATCCGCGAAATTACGGCGTTCGCGGCATGGAAATTCAGGATGCCGTGTACGCTACTACATATTTGAAAATCGCTCGACCGAGTCAGAGATTAAGATAATTGCGACTTTGGTTTCACTGAAACAAGCCAATACGGGCCGAGAGACTGCACCGATTTCTGAGATCGCATGCGGCTCGTTTTTATTTATGCGGCTATGTTGTTAGTTCTCCCCGAAGGCTTGCGCGTAGTCCTCGATCGGGGCTCTCCTTATTGTGACGGCTTCAAAAAAATCGATCCTTCTCTTTTTGGCATTCTCTTGCAACTTTATTTGTTCGGCAGAGATCGGGGTAAGATAATCACGTTACGCAGAGGCGTGTAGTTAACGATCCGACGATAAGGATTATTAAATTAATCTCGCTGCACGAGAAGATTTTGTAGCTGCTACCGCTAAACGTTTACGACGATACATCGATAAAACTGTTTGATTTAAGAATTAAATTTTTCATTTACAACGCCAACGGATGATAATACGAAACCTTTCCGGCCACGTTGAAAATCACACTTCAAATCTTCGGACGTCAAGAGACATTCTTCGAATGATTATTATCACTCCGCGAACTGCCCGAAATGTCCTGATTGGAAATTAATGTGACGCTGACTCATAGTCGGAGGCGTGACAACGGAAACACAAGGTGTTATGTAAGAATTTACAAAGTAGGTTGGAAAGATAAACTATAATGGCTCAAAAGTAGCAACGTGTGACGCGCCTAGTAACCAATGCGATGCCAAGTGGTGGCCCGTTTTACAGTGAAACCTGAACGTGCACACGAATTAGTTATCGTAATAGGTTTGAAACCGAGATGTTTCTGTGAACGATTATGTTCCCTGTCAGAGTTTTCCGGTAACAACAAATACACCTACGTCGGTATTGAAACTGTATGTATATTTCGAAATGGTAACAAGAAAGTAAGATTAGCCGGAGAAATGTGATTTGTAATTGAATATGCGAGCAAATGATTAATCTGCTACTACCGAAATACAAATATTCCATTTATAATCTTCATAGGAAATAAGTAATTACTTTCTGGTCTCCTTTTCGGTTCAAATTTTCTTTCTTGTTCCCCGAGTCGTTTGTCCGCAACTGGTAAACACTTAATCGGGATTCCATTGTATTATTTAAGGGGAACCGTTGAGAATACCGTTGAAAGACAATTTATATTTTCAGCGAACGCCTCCTCGAAATACTTCTGAAAGGTACTGTAGCCTCTCGAAGCGGTTCGCGCTTCGCGATTATTCAGAGGTAATCGCACCAAGAATTTATGGCCGTGCAAGCCAAGAACATTTCGGAATATACAACGCGTCGTTCCCAAGGCTGTTTCCAAGAAGATAGCGTTCACTATTCCATTCAATGTATCGCGAAATGGAACGATTGCTTCGGTGATATCCGGAAAACCGGCGAACGAACGTACCGTGGAAATAACGAGTACGCCGGTTTTTGTTCCGAGTAATTGAAGCACCGACAAAAACAGTACTTCCTATTAGAACTCGAAATTATGGCCGCAAGATTTGGCCCAGGACTGCTGCCACTTCTAGGCCTATGCCGGAGTCAGTTCTGACCCACGCCGATATTTCACTACAGTTTTTTTTCGATATAAGGCGATCGCTCCGGTCCGGCTTTCGTCATATTTAATTTTAAATAAAATACGTAGTCTTATACCGGAATAAAATTGTACACACAGTGATTTCTCTGTATACGTCGCCAAAGTCTGGATGGTAAACGTCGCCGGATTACCCCCACTACAGTGAACATAACACGGCTCGGGTATGTCTCCTGGACGATCACGACGCTGGCAAGACCTGTGTTGTTGACATATATCAAGAATTCACTCTATTGACAATTGCCGAGCTTTCCCCCACCGCTACGGGTCACGAATGACTCCGGCATAGCGTACGGAGGGTTAAACGCGATGTCTGTCGAATGGTTTCTATTAGTTTTAATGCGAAGAAAAATTTGATCATATGAAATTATCAAAAATTGGTGTGCTTCAACTTTTTACATTGGTTTTTATTTTTTGGATATTTCGCGCTGGCTTCTGAGATTTCATAGTCAGCTCTAAGCGACGAATGAAATGACATTAAAAATTCAAAGTCCAATACATATGTACATGCAGGGTGTCCCAGAGAAAGAGAGAGAAAGAGAGAGATTGTAGTCGAAATCGCGCAGATTTATTTTCGCATTTCTCATAACGCGTGGGCGGACGTTGTAATGTTGGAGAACGGTTCATTTCCGATTCGAAGTTCCAACGATCCTCCTTGAGAACTCACCTCCGCCGTAACTTCTCAACTACGCATAATAACAAGGAGTTAGCATAACTCAGAGTCTATCGAGTGAACGTTAACGCAATCGCAAACGGGACAAAATGGCAGCACAAGCACAGAATCTTTATCTACGACAATAATTACTTTTTACTCGAAACTGTTTCTAAAACATAATTCTTGGCGTGCGAGCAATTTGACACTGCCTAGGCGAACATGCGACAAGAAATCCACTACTGGATCCACCGGCAAAACCAGCTCGGCTGAACCGAACATATATATATTGAACTAATTGTCGGTGTAACCGTCGCGGAACGTTCGCGGACGGTTACATCGGAATTCATTCCAGCATAATAGACGCCTCGTCCATCGATGAGGACAAGCGTTAATGATATAATTGGCGCATGTTATCGCGTGTTTTCTGTCGTGCGCGCAATTGGGTTTCGCGTTTATCTGAGGCAGCGTGTAATGTCGTAACATCCGTTCCGGATAAGATCAATGTATTTACAAACTGACCGGAGCGCGGCGGCGATTAGGAAAACCTGCTCGCGTCTTTCTATTACTTTTCGTTTTTTGTGGATATGTATAACATGGATATTGGAACTTGTTCTAAACTTGGCGGTCGAAATGGATTCATTAAAGTATTGCTATTACTTACATATACGCGTGTGTACCGTACATAAACACGGAAATAGAGTGAGAAAAGGGAAAGAGAGAGAAAGAGAGAGAGAGAGAGAGAGAGAGAGAGAGAGAGAGAGAGAGAAAAAGACGCTTTTTCGTCGAGTCTGTTTTCATTTCGAGTTAATTTTACAACTTTCACTTCTCGAGCCGATGATGTTGTTGGGATGCTGTTTACGCTCCGCGAGATCCAGAGAGAAAACACGCCATCGTGATGAGATAGTCGTTCGAAATTGTCATCGACTGTTTCATAAACGAGAGTGCGGAATACCTTGGAAATAGAAGGACAGAAGTTGCAGAATTTAACTTCTCCGGAGAACGTGTATCCGGGATACTTTCGAATGGTTATTTGAATCCTAAACAGTTTTTTTTCTTTACGAACAGGTACATGTAGGCAAGAGTTTGTAAAAACTTACGACATCGTCTGAATAAAATAAATATAAAAGTAAAAGTAAAAGTGTAAATATAAAAGTGAGACGATTAGAAGACTTTATGAGACCTTTTGAGAAAAGAGAAACTCGCAAACTTTGGTTTTATACATAAATAAAAATGACAGAATTATATTGGAGATGTCGTTGTCGCGAAAAGTATGTACGTTTAAAAATCAATTGTACGCACTTAATGATTGACAATGAATTTCACCGTGGACTGCTGTCGTAACTGTATTTGTATTCGACACTAAGGCATAATCTAATTCGAAGAATGGAACTTTGCATACAACAGAATGGTGGACAAGCTAATAAACAATAAGCAATAAGCATGGTTAAAGATGCATACATACAATGTTCTCTTTCTTATCATTATGCATTGCATCACATATCAATTATTGTTTCACGTCTTCAGAACCCGTTAATAGGTAATAGGTTAATAGGCTGGCAGCAAACAAATCTTGACGTTTTGTCGTCTACATATGTAATCATAATAGTGGCGGTCTCTAGAAAACTATGTAACACTGACCATACGGCTAACAATAATAATGACAATACCCTATGTAAGTAAAAACACATTACTACTATCACATCGCGTGAAAACAAGTGAAAGTCGGTATACGATAGAGTGCGTGCACCTTTAGGTAAAAACGACATATAAATAATAACTCACATTCTAATTATTAGAATCGTTCCCTTGTTAGAATAGTTCTAAGCGACTATGTGTTTCTGTGCGAATAATTCCTTGTGGAAAATGAATAAGATTCTTCGTAACGTGTATCAGCGATTTAATTTAAAAACCAGGATTCGTTACGCAGTAATGATAATAATGATTCGCTCTCGCTTGGAAACTATAATAGACGGTCTAGAAAACTGAGCAGCTTGATAAGGCAAGAGTGTGTGTGAATACAGATTTTCTGCACGCCTACCCGAGGCTCCGATAACGAGTAATACCTTAATAATCGACTCATAAATTAATCACTATCCGTTTTCGTTGCCATTATTTATACCGTTGATTCGTTACGTCTATAAAACCATACAGTGGCTGATAAAAATATTAAATTTACTTCGATGTACACAGACGTCTTATTTGGAATGAATTTCCCCAAAATAAATGATATGTGCATACGTTTTGTTGCGGGGCTCGAAAAATATCATAAAATCGGTTTCGGTTCCTAAAAATCTCCAAGAAAAGCCAAACAGAAATTTTGGAAAGGGTTAAAAATAATATGTTAATATTCTTAAATTCCTTCAATCTAGTTTTAAGCAAACGACAATTACAGTGAATTCTCGACATATGTCAACAACACGGGATTTGCTACCGTCGTGTATCGTCCAGGAGACATACGCGAGCCGTGTTATGTTTACCGAGGCCTCTCGAGCTTTGTGGCTCCTCACGGAGTACACCCCGCGGTAGTGGAGATAATTCCGCGACGTTTATCATCAAGACCTTAGCGACATATATAGAGAAATGACTGTATTGCTGGCTTCTAGGTCGAATACGCGCGTCCACGTGGCGATAAGACACGCGGACGGTTTCTAAAGTTTTCTTGTGCGATCGCTGCATCTACGTCGACTGCGGAACATGGAGAAAATTAGTAACCAGCACGCCAAGACTTACATATCGTCGCGGTTAGGAAACCACACGGTATGTTTTATAGGTTAATGAGTTCACCTTGAACCGACCTATCGAATGAATTGACAAAAGATGTAATTCCAGTTAACCTTCGAATCTTTCAGACCGATAACATCTAAAATAATTTATTTCCAGCAGTACATGTGGTTGGTCTCATGAACACTACCACCGCGCAAAAGTACATACATTGTGATCGAAGACGACCACCTCGGGCCCTTTATGGATGGCCAAATTGGCCCTATGGATGGCCAAATTGGCCCTTTATGGTTACCGTATGGGCCAAACTTTTTGTTCGCAAATTCAACGAAAAACAGAATACATAGAATTCCCGCGAAACTCGTGGACAAGTTCATAATTATTTTCAGACATGCGTGTATCTCTGATGTCAGTCGGTATAACTCTGATGTCAGTCGGTATAACTCGGAACCTCTAAAAAAAAAAGAATGACTTCGTTGAGTTACGTAGAAGTAGTTACGGTAAGTAGAAGCTCATCAACCGTAATAGTGTTTAGAATGCCGTGCCGCCGTGCCGCGCCGGTGCGACACGACGTACATACATACACGGCGGCGATGACGACGGCACGTGCGAGCATCGTCCAGGTGTGACTGTAGTCTGCGATCAGCGCGTTCCTTTGCTTACGATTAGTCATCCGACCCGCAGAAATTCGTGGCGATGACGAAACTCCTGCCACCGCGCTGTCTCAAGGAAAAGAAACAACTATGCCATGCTATAGTGTCGAAATGGATGTCAAGGCGGATCTAAACCCGTCGTGAATTGCTTAGCCGCTGAGCTGTTCAGCGTCTGCCCGTGCGGGCAGCGATTTCCTTGCCCTGGACGTACACAGAACGGCACGGCGGGCTCGAAGCCACGCCCCCTCGGGTAAGGTTGCATGTGTTTGTCATAGCTACGAGGTCAGCTATGGCCTATCCCCACTCCACCAAGTCACTTTGCCCGCGGGTATCGGCGGGCGCCCTTGCCCGGCAGAGTTGGGCAAAATATTTATCTAAATAAAAATTTCGAATAAAAGAAAGTATCTTTATTCGACGAGTATCGAATGAATAATTTTATTCGACGAGAATTTATCCGACGAATAAAGATAATTTTTTTTACTCGAATTTCGAATAATTTTTTCATGTTTTATCTGTATCTTTTATTCGCAGGCTTCGAATAGATCTTCGAATAACTTTGGCCGATCGCCGAGCTTCAAAGATTCAGCGACGACAGACGACATACAATGTAAGCGGATAGAGAATCGCGCACGAATAAAAGTTTAAACTTTTAGATTTTTCAATACATCCTCATAAAATTGTGACGAGCGAATGGAAGGGATTTTCCTGATAAAAATGAGGTCAAATTCGAGTGTAGGTAACTCGCTGGGTCTTCGAAGCTCGAAAAGTTATCCGAAGATCTATTCGAAGCCTTCGAATAAAAGATACAGATAAAAGATGAGAAAATTATTCGAAATTCGAATAAATCCGCTTCGAATAAAAAAAATTATCTTTATTCGTCGGATAAATTCTCGACGAATAAAATTATTTATTCGATACTCGTCGAATAAAGATACTTTTTTTTTATTCGAACCATCGAATAACGAATAAAGATAAAGTATCTTTTATTCGAATCGTTATTTAAATAATTTTTTATCTAAATAATGCCCAACTCTGTTGCCCGGCAATGGGCACGTTGAGCAGCTCTACGGTCTAGCCTTTAGGTAAACACATATGTGTAAATTGTATAAATACTAATCTTGGGTGATCCCCGCACGATGTTCGAGGCTGGCATGTGCGATCACGATCCGCGAGGTGTGTACGCGAGCCGCGTTCATTATCAGCCCTTGCATAACGCGCCGCGCCGAACGCGGTGTAATTACATCAGGAAGTTCACCAACTGGGAGGGATACTGTTACAGTAAATTGTTTACCCCTTTGTATCGATTACATTATTTATTGCGGAACGAACAACTGAATGCCTATTGTGTTGTACTACATACTTACAAATAGTATTCTCCCTTCTGTTATTGGAATTTACGTCCCGGAAATCCCATATGCCATAGCTATTTATTTAAATGTTCGTAGCGGTTTGAAATTAAAATTCAAAGATAAAATTAACATATTTATCCACAGGTTTATTCAATAACATATTTTCCATTTTGTTCGATTACTTTTTACCAACCTCGAGGTAACTTATTAATAGACTGTATCTTTATGCAAAACAAAAAATATTTTCATTAATTGGAAGACACAGGAGCGAAATAAAAATTTCTGTCTTCCTTTAATTACTCTGTTAAGCTAAAACCAATACGCAGGTACCCTTGAATCTTTTTAATATGTCCACTGCTTTAACGCTTTGAACGCCCAACTACAAAAACCCCCAAAATTCCATAAAATCGAAGTATGATACTGAATAATCCTCCAACCTTCTTGCATGTTACAGATCCTAATTAAGTTTAGTACTACGAATATATCAACGTAAAAGTTCATTTTAAAACCTGCACCTGTTAAAACCTGTTAAATTGTGCTTACCCATTTTTGTCATAAATCCATAAAATCCGCAGTCTACGTATTAAACATATTAAATGAAAGGATCGAGATCGCAGTCAGTCTGCAGTTTGATTGATTGATCGTGTCAAAGCGGCTTTGGTATCGGCTCGGAAGCGGTGTCACAATCAGCTAATCCGCACTCGCCACTTCTTGAATGGCTTCGATCGTCCCGATTGTTATGGGGAGGGTTCTACGCGTATGGTTTCACGGTCATGGTCACAGGTTCCGACGAAATTGACTGTAATATACCCTCCAACGAGTTGGACCTGTTTGTGCCGCTTTAACGAACTTTGAAAGGGTCCAGTTATTAGACAGAGTCGTGAAAGGACACAATTCCACCGACACCAGTTGCCTTTTGAAACGTCGCGCCGCGTCGGATAAATGCACCGCCAACAATAGCGTTCGACACGTCAAAAGATACAATATACTATGTGCATATCTACGCGGGGCACTTGGGATTCACACTTGAAAAGTGGGACATCGTTAAGAAGATAATTTTTTGGGGTGCTTCCCGTGTAGCAGCAGTGAAAACTGACAGCAAGCGATTTTTCAGAATTTTTTCAGAATAACTAGTGGACATATGTAGACTGCGGATCTTTATGCAAAATAAAATTTTTTACCTGAATTACAACGAACTGAGGTGAAATAGAAATTTATTTTCTTTCTTATTATGTTTAACAGATAGAAAATAATATAATGGTATGTTTAAATTTTTCTAATATTTTTCCTACACAAAATTGCACCTACTAATTTTTGTCATAAATGCATAAAATTCGCAGTCTAGACACATGAGACTAGACCTGGGGATCCCAAAGTTTTACCTAGGCGGGTGAAATTGTAAATACCAAAATATTTGGCGGCCAAAAAAAAGATAAAAGTTATCGTTCTTAGTTTATGACTATAATTACTTTTTATCACGAAGTATTTGACAACACTTGAAAGATATAATTCGCAGGCCGCATTTCTAGAATTGACTGGCCAATAAATAAGTATAAACACACGATATGCAAGTAAATACATATGACATCATATGTATCGAATGATGTGTTTCCTGGCACACCTAATACTAGCGTAAATATCGATGTGACGCCCGCAAGCAATTTTTCGAAATATGCACGTATTAGTATGTACTCAGGGTTAGGTTCTGAAACAACATGATTGAAATAACTGCCGTTTATAATTTTTGTTTATAAAAATTTATTACATCTGTTCTCCCGTTATATTTCCTTATCAAATCTGTAATATTAAATAAATTCCTCTTTGATTGAGGTAATCAGATGTAAGCCGAGCAAAGAATACGCGTTTATTAAAGAACTTTAATTACAGCTTCATAATGCCACGTAATTACATAATTATGTTTGGCTGCGTAGTGTAGCCAGTATCATAATATTTTATTAATGATGTTTAACTTATCGATTTTTACAAACTAAGTGACGTAATAAACACATAAACGTCCGAGTATAATCAACGATTTATTATCTATTGTTTTAATTAGACATACTGAATCACAGGTACTTACTCTTCTCGCTTTTAACCGTTCGAGATCAAACGGTACATCGTAACTTCTTATCTACGATTAATCGCGTATTCCGTACGTGTATAATTATAACTGTATTTTATTTTGCATTAAAGTCTAAAAGAGGCCACGACACTGTACATATTAATTAATAACACCTACGCTAATTCGACGCTCAGCATTCTG
The DNA here is from genome assembly GCA_028454255.1 of Halictus ligatus. Lineage (NCBI taxonomy): Eukaryota > Metazoa > Arthropoda > Insecta > Hymenoptera > Halictidae > Halictus > Halictus ligatus. The sequence continues at coordinate 11,452,637 of CM052129.1, forward strand.
CTGTCGTCATTTGACAAACGCGTTTTACGTATATCTACCTGCATGTATGCGATATGTAGGTAAATTTGCGATTAGTCATCGCATTAATCATTTGCATCCAAAGCGAGCACAGTGTAATACTACTTTCATTACTAGATCTGAGTATTGTATGCATGTATGTTCAATCAAAAGGGACATTTCAGAAATAAATCATGCAAACCAAGTTAGAAAATACACACATTAAATTGAAGAAAGCTTGGTAGCAGTACATATGTATATTCATTAGATATTGAAATCTAAAACCTCAACTTATTATTAACCCTTAACGGTCCGGAAGTATTTCAAACTTCCCACCAGGCCCAAACTATTTTTCATACGAAGAGAAACTGTGGACTCGACATTTTTATATCAAGTATAGAAAGGAAAACATTTATATTATAAATTTAAATTATTAATTAATTTGATTTTTGCCGGCATATACGCTGCATTGGACCCAGTCAGTAGAATTGCCATGCCGCTTATATGGCGGCACTGGTCCGTTAACTTTTACAGTTTTCGGTAAAGCAGCCTCCGTTCAAAATATTCTATAAAGTATAATTTTTTTACAATCCTGTAATAAAATGGCGGCGTCAGTACCTTCCGAGGATCATATTCGTCATTGCATACTTTTTCATTTACATGCGGGATTTAATGCAACGGTAATAACAAAGAAAATTTGCGATGTTTACGAAGATGTGTTGAAGGTCAACAAGTGCCAACATTGGTTCAGAAAGTTTGCTGCTGGTGATTATGATTTCTCTGAGAGGAATCGAAGTGGACAACCAGTTGACTTTCATAATGGCACCCTAAAATCTCTAGTGGAAGCTGATCCAAAATTAAGTATACAAGAATTATCGAGAAGCCTTGGGTCCACAAGGTCAACTATACAAAGGCAACTACACGAAATGGGAAAGGCATATAGGCAAGGAATATGGAATATGGAATTATCTGAGAACAACAAGAATATTCGTCGATCAATTTGCACTTTATTGATATCCAGATTTCGTAGAGATCCATTTCTTAGGAGAATCGTTACCGGAGATGGAAAATGGATTCTTTACGATAACATAAAGCGTTCCAAGCAATGGCTTTCTGCAAATCAAATCGCAATATCAACCCCTAAACCTAGCTTATTACTTAGAAAGGAGTTACTGTGCATTTGGTGGGACTGTCGTGGCATAATTCACTTCGACTCGTTGAAACCTGAAGAAACAGTTACTGCTGAGTTGTATTGTCATCAATTACTACAGCTGTATTCAGAACTATTACTAACTAGTATAATACTGCAAATTGACAATGCCCGGTCCCATACAGCGAAACTCACGAAAAAATCAAAGAATTGCAATAGGAAGTTTTGCCGCACCCCCGTACTCACCGGATATTGCTCCCTCTATCATCTTTTCAGGTCTCTGGAGCATTATTTAACAAATAAAACATTCACTTCGATAGAAGATGTAAGGAAGCACCTTTGATTCATATTTTGCTTCACGAATCCTGGATTTCTATAAGAGAGGGATTTGAAAACTTGCAGGAAAGGCAGCAAACTGTCCTTGAGAATGATGGAGATTATATAAAAAATTAAGAAATAAAAACCTGAATTTACTACAAAGTTTGTTTTAGATTTTAAAATAATTGATTACTTATGGGTCCTCCTAATAGTTAGAAATTGGTATGCGTGATCGAAGTTGTAGCATTGTAGCCAATTGAAAAGAAAAAATAAAGACCGATCGGTACCTCTACCTGGCAGGAAAGCCGCGACGACATGTGTATTCGCGATAAACAGGTCTCCGGGCGATAACACGAGAAAAAAAAAAGAACGCGATCTTGTTCGACTGCGTTGAACTTGAAAATAAACGGAGAATGGACAGTACATAAAATAGACACCTGTGTGTAACTTTCGACGCAGAAACGCCCTCGACCTACTTGTCCGTGCGAATAATACTGAATTTTACACAGTATCGGTTTTCATCTATCCCCGCAACCCCAGTTTCCCCGCGAACTCGTTTCTCTTTCGCGAACGGCGCCATTGTTTCGTTCCTATCATAAAGAATCATATTCTTTTCGGTATCCTTTTCCTTTTCTTCTTTTTTCTATCGTTTGCCCAAGACCTTGTCGTTAATTCAAGTTTTGGTATACTATTTACTATTTCAAATATCATTATTTTACACGGCTCTGTGACTCAATTACTGTGGGGGTACCACCTACTGTACCTATATTACTTATATTTAAAGCACAATGGATATTAAAAAACGGGAGATATTCAATTTTTTCATTAAAATCAGTTAATATGTTATATATCTCTTTTTTAATATTAATTGTGCTTTAAATATAACCATAAGTAATATAGGCAGAGTAATTGGTACCCCCACATTAATTGGGTCCCTTACCCTATGTTATACTGAAGACAACAACGATTGTACGTTAAAAAATTACTGTATGATAATAAAAAAAAATAATGATGTTCTCAAATAAAACTTTGCCCATGCAGATACATATTAAAATAGATATTATGTGTACATACGTACTTTCTACGAGGCATATCTAAAGACGGTAAAATGATGAGTCTCTGCAACGGAACGTTTAAATGTCACAGTCGTATCGATCGTATTAAACATTCCCTGTTTTCAATCTCGCATCGGATCCAAACGAAGTACATACGTACACAGAAAGAACATCGAACAACTGCAGCGTACTAGATATGCGGTCCGTTAACGAAACCGTGTCACCACATCTCATTGTCAGATTAAATCGATCAAGCTAAACAGTGTTGCTATTTTCACCTGTTTATCGGAAACTACCAACACAACTTCCTGTTTCATTGTTGGCCTATACACGAGAATGTTAACACTACTTACACACTTCGAAAACCAATCGCAACGTTAACTGTCGAAAGCTGGAATACCGAGCAACATGAGAAATAGAGTATTTTGAAATTAATATATTTTCCCGCGCGCTCGAGCATATCACCTTGAACAATATCATTGTCATTTTTTAGCGCTATACGTTTCTACTTTACACGCGTAGATAGTTCATGACGGATCAAATGACACATACGTCGAATATAAATACTGTTTAGAACCTGATTAGCACCTAAACGCATGCGTCGACACCATAGACTAAATGAATTGTAAGTTCGATGAAGTATACGCATATAAATTATTCTACTGCCGGTATTTTATAAACATTACGATCGAGTTATAAAAATGCAATATTTCAATTGAACGTCAACATTGATCCCACTTTGAATTCCCAAAACTGTACTATCCAATATAACAATTTAGAGAAATTTGGATGAAACATCGTATCGAAATGTTATCGACCCACTTGCAAACGGAGACATTACCGTGTATTAAACATAAATAAGAAACGATACTTAGGAAAAATATTTTTAATTTACCTTATTCAACTTCATTTCTTCGAGCATAGTATATTATTAAAAAATATTCTTGTCATCTCTATAAAGTAATATGTAAAATAGGCACTGTCAGTGCACCGTAAACCCAGCATTAAGACAGAGATTGTATAAGACAACGTAACAACGGTAGTATTTTTGAGTAACACTTAGGATTGACACGGTGTACATCATACATAAATTCGAAAGCGTGTGTCGAGAATTATTTGCAACATACACTCTTTAGATGCACGCGTGGTTCGTGTTTATTCATCGAGTAAACTGATTTCTATGACCAATCGATGTCCATATGTAACTTATAACAGAAGTTCGTCTCGAATCAGTATGCACATTATATTCATCGATATAACGCGACGTGTCGGAGCACGTTCATGGAAACGGCGAGGCTGGTTCAGAAAAAGGTACGGTCAAACTAATTAAAGAAGAGGAGAGTTTACGGGCGGAATGACATCGAGCCGAGACGAGGAGCTAATCTGATTCTGTTTGCAGGAAGCACCTGCCAATTTAAAGGTTAGTTCACTGGCACATCAGAGGAGCCGCGTGCTTAGCGCGACGAGCGACGCGCGACGCCTCGACTGTCAATCTGACAGCCGCTCGATATAACACAATTATCGTTCATCGTACTCTTCTGCCGCGGATACAAAGGAATCTCTCGTGTTCTCGCGCGATATTCAGCTTGTCAAGAACCGCGAACACATATTCGCGGCTCGTTCCGCGCATCGCTGCGCGACGCTTCTGCACAGAGAGAGAGGAGATTCACTTACCAACGAGTAGGCACACGAAGTCTATGATGATCTTCCGTAGTATTATTTTCGATGATCGATCCATCACGACTGGTAATCGTTCTGACAATACAGCGGGAATAGTCGCGATCGAATAAATCGATGACCACGAACGGATCGCACACAAACGCGAACCAGGATAACTTCGCTTGAAGAGAACCGATTAGGAATAATTATCTAGTAGAAAAATCAGGAACAAGACCATCCCGGCGCACGGTTCGGAATGGACTGAAAGACGCTCGCCCATTCGCCGCGAATCTATCCGGCGAACCAAGCGACCCGACCCGATTGAGATCCGAGTGGCGACTGCCACTGCGACTGCGCTCAGCCCTCTCCGTACGTTCTATACGTTTGGTACGTTCAGTACCAGTACGTTCGGTACGTTGCGCAGACCACGCACGTGCCCGTTCCATCTGCTCGGTGTTCAGTGCTTTAATAATAACGAGCGCTCGATCCAATGTGAAATAAACACGGTTTCTATTACTCCAATCTGACAATGAAACACCAATGAAATTTCTCTTACCGAATGCTCAACAATTCTATACGTCAATCAAATAAGGGAGAGTCAAAAAATCCATTTTTTTTTTCTTAAGTACAGAACCTTGAAAACACTTTGGTCAAATTCTATGCTAAACGATGCTTCGCAGTAGCGGTGTCAATTGTACAAAACCTTAAACTATTTTTTCCACCTGGCATACATAAAATCTCGATAACTACTTAGCTGACTGCTCTGAATTTTTCTTTTTCTCATTAAAACATTACCGAACAAGAATGACATTTCGGAATATGAAAATTTAAGTATTCGCCGTATTGGCAATGTTCAAACTAAATTGTTTATTTTGGTAGAGGCGATAATGATAAACGCACCGAATGACTAGCGTTTAATATATAGCCACTGGTAATTTTCAGTAAACCAACTACTTACATACATCTTTAACTGATCGGCGCGTTTCGAGAATAATCGTATTCAAACGAGATAAAATATCATTATATTCGTTCGATACAGTGCTCATAAAAGTCTCAAGACGGGGCATTCCCGTTCGTAAGTTAACGAACGCCTGAACCGTGGCCAACGAAACGATATTATACGTCTCTCTATAATTTTCTTGAATTATAGTTTATGAGGATGTTGGTGTGTAGACACTCGCGTCGGTATTCATATTTTTCATAAGTTGATGGAACAAATTCGTAATAAAAATAAACGGATGGTACGACTTGATAACGGAAATATACAGGGTGAGTCACCTAACGTTTACACCTACGTCAAATGTCTTAAGGACAAAGTTGAATGGCTCACCCGATGCCATACAAATATTTGTTTTTGTTATTTTTTTTTTTAGAGATCTCAATGTCACCTCCATTTTTCTAAACAGGATCATCCCCTTCTTTTCGATAGTCTCTAGAAAGCTGTTTGTTCTATAAAGAACAATTGCGATTAATATGCGACTGGTGAATGGATTCTGTGGAATGTTGTTAACGGAGATTAACGTTTCGCAGAGCAAACGGTCGCCAGGTCCATCCAGGTACATACGTCATATCTACTACGGTTTGGCCTGGTACGGCATGGTGCGGTGGAGCTGTTGAGCTGGTGAGCCTGTTTGCGGTGTGCGGTGCAGCGGGAAGAAAGGTAATGCACGCGCGCGTCCTTCGGACAATATTTACCCTTACTTCCACAATTTTTCTCTAATCTTATCTTTTTTCACTTAACAGAATGTCTCGACTATTTCCATGACCTGTGACGGCGTATTAGCAACCACAGTTGCAAGATAAGAACAGCTTGGGGTAACGACCCTGTTCCCAAACACATTCAAAGAATTCGGTATCAGCCAAAACAATTTTGATCAAGGCAAGCTGCTACTTCTATCTATGACACGTTCATTCTTGAATATGCTTGACTTTTCAATATTGCTATCTACATAAATACTACAGTTGTGTCTCGAGAAACGGCATCCATGTTTGTTTTGAGGAGAGAATAATTTCTATCCCCTCTATATAGCGGTAAGGTGTCCGACTGCAGAACCTGAATTACTAACTTTTTCATCTGAGCCTGTTGACGAAAATTTAATACATGTCTTTTGTTTTCCCGGTTTATCTGTCATCCAAAAATTCCAAGTAGAGTCGAATTCCAATTTTCATTCGATCCACAATCAGCAAACAAACGTTCTTTTCGAAGAAACAATAACTGGAAAAATCTAATTGATCTTCGTCCCGTTCGCTGGTGTCTCGTGTCTTCCTTGCCCCACCGTAGGCAACCGTATGTACCTACGTAGCTAGTCGCGACAGGCGAAGCGCGTCCTTTCTCCATGGTAACGGTGCTTACTGGAAAGGAACGGTTTTCCCTCAATTGGGAGAGGAGTTTTTCATAACTTAGACTCGTTATACATATTTATGATAGCTATTCTTAACTTATAGCTGCTTGGATTAGGAGAACAGTCGTGACTCTTCGTGTTTCATCTTTTAGGCCAGGCCTGGGCAACTTCTCCGCGGTCGCTTCCCACTATCAGTGTACAGGTTCCCCCACCACTGGCCCTACCGTGTTTCTATCTCTCCTGGAGATAACTTCTTATACAGGTAGGAATCTAGGAAGCCCCCGCCCCTTTCCACCACACTCCATAGGATCATGGTGGGGAGTCTCAGTTGTGGGGAGAGGACTCGCATGTGACTCGCGAGCCACCAGTTGCCCAGGCCAGTTTTAAGCCGATTTTTGTGGCATACGTAAAAGACGGATCCTCTTCATAATTGGGTGATCAAGTAACATGACTATATTGTATTTATTATTACACGATCATATACAACGATGGCTACAAACCCGCGCTTTATATGTATGGCCCCGCGTTACAACTTACATATACGCCCGCTTTCTCTGTACTGTACTCGCCCCGATGTTTCTGTGTTCATTGTTGCCATACGATAATTAGGGAATGGTAGTAGGCACTACATTACTAATAATCAATAATCATGGAATTTATTTCCTACCGACATTGTTTTTTTTTACCGATCGCATATTGTTCGTTTGATCGATTTTCGTGTACGCGTAATTGAAGACTCAGCAACGAAAAAGACCAGAAAAATTATCTAGTAATACTCTGCCATCCTATATGATAATAACGTGTTTATAATAAAAAAAATAATTGAAATAAAAAAAAAAATTAAATAATAAATAATTAATAAATAATTTATTTGGAAGTGTTTTTTTTTACCCGCGCAATTTATGAACTCGGCCCCGCAGAAGTTTACACCAGCCTTGGCTATAGTGCAAACTAGTGCAAAGTAAGACATCGCCCCCCCCCCCCTCCCCCTTTGAAATTGTATTTTAACGCGCAGTTAGGTACGACTATTATTGATGGTAATTTTATTGATTATAACAATGATGATGGGATTTGTGCACACATAAATAATTCAACGTTTAAATACGCCGAACACATACATTAGTTTTAGCAAGAGACTGGATGGGATAAGATGTCCCAAAAATTTCTTAACATCTTGGGGATTGAATTCTCAAAGTATAGTAGAAGACTAAGTCATATTTCTACATCTAGCAGAAATTTCATTGCGTGTAAATAAAATTGAACAATGTACTTGTAAATACAATTCTAATTTTCGTTTATAAAATTTTATACGAATTTCTACAATATGGGTAATTAGTAAGAATTACTTCATTACTACAATTCATTAATTCATAACATCATAGAACTAAACTTGTGGGACACCTTCGCACGGGATTTTATTCGACTCGATCCGAGCACAATAATAATCTAGGTGTTCTATTGCCAGGTAAGCACGTCAATAACAAAACTATTATACAATACGAGAGCGTGCATTGATCTATGTCTAATGGTCTCTCTAACATTTTATTTAGTACTCTAAACGCATATGCATATTTACATGTCTTATTTTTTCAAATCAGTTACCATATTTCCTTATTACTTATCGTTATGTAGCGTAGTTTATGTTCATTAATGGTGTGCGAGTATCCGAGATTACAGACTCGCGCGAACTTGAGAGGTGGTAGAATAGGATCCCTATATGATCGGCTAATCAATCAATACATAGTAGGTAGCTGCCCTGTTTAACAATGTAAATATATCACATAAACTAGAATGACACGAAATAACTTCTACACCTTACGTTAATGGAATCTCGAAAAACCTCATGCCCCTATCAAAGGCTGTATGTATCATCGTAAACTGCAATCGTATCAATGACGTGAATTTCATATGTTCATACCCATTTGATCGTATGCTCAATTGCTTAGTCTGACAGTTTGAGTGGGTCAAGAAGCGTGTTCTCTACCAGTGTATATAGAAAAAAATATATCACATAAACTAACTTTTAAATAAAATCAACAAAATAATTGTCGATAAGATAGAGATTCCACTCGACCACCTTTCTACCCACGATTTAGGGTACTCTCGCACTATAAATATTTATGTACATAGAAGAAATATATAAGAAATTGGATAGTTTTATGTTTATATACAGTTATTCACAAAATTGAGTGTATACAAATGTAAAACATTTATTCTACAAGATATAACAAAAATAGTAAATAATAACGCGAAATCTATACTCGATTTAATTATGCCATAATAAAGACTACATTGTTAAGTAACAGAAAAAATCAAATATTGTTCTTTGTTCTGCTGTGTCTTCAACAATATTACAGAAATATGATTGTTATGTTATTATTATTATTATACAAAAGGATCGTACGTATAAAGAATTTGTTTAAATTCATCTTCTTATGCATTTAATTTAGATTATTATATGAAATACCTCTATAAATACCTCTATACCTCTATAAAGCATTATTAGTTTAAGTTAATTTCTGATATCTTTACATCAGTTTTTCAAATAACTTTGAAAACAATAAATAGATATTCTAATATAGAATTAGTTGCACAGCTGTATTATGAACAGAAGTTTTTGTAATGACAGTTACACAACACATTTTAGAATCGAAAATATTCAATCAAACATTAACCTATCAAATACTATTGAATATACTTTTCTGAACAGTATAACAATTTGTTAAGTTATCATCGAATTACTATTCTATGAATTTTATAAAGTGAATATTTTTGAGCGACATAATTTCAATTGTATAAACTTTTACTGTTTAAATATAATCGTATGTACCAAAAACAAAAACTTTAACTTATAATATACAAGAGCAAAGTGAATTCATCACTGAATTTCTTTTAGTTTTCGTTATACGCTTAATTTAATGAGTAACTGTACATCCATGAGTTAATTTTGTTTTAAAATAATGTTAGATTAATGATCGACGATTACTGCAACAATATACACACATATAACTTACAAATGTCTTATGAAATACCTTCCAAAATAATTAATTGTTTTGATTTTATGAGTTGCATGTGACACATTATAATTATATATTTCAATCATTCATTATCAGGAAGGTATTCACTTACAAATTCTTCGTGGTTTAGTATGGTACAGTGTTACCACACCTTGTGCAGAACAACTTATAAAGTACTGTCACTTAAGAATAACGTTAATACCTCTTTAAAAAATATACCACCAATGATAATTATAAATTACCAAATATATTTCGTATTTACAGAAACTAATTTTTCTAAAATTGCAATGAAAAATGTTGAATGACGGAAATAAAAGTAAAGACAAATATTAGGTAACTTTATCGTAAAATTGTTCTCGTGAAATATTTATGTTCATTTTAGTAGTCATCTTGAAAGTCACTTAAGTTTGAATTACTGTCACTTCGATTATCTATTACGATTATTGCACTAAGAGTCATTAACTAAAATGGTACAGTTAACTTATTTAAATATATTGTCCTTACATTTTCCTTTCCCCAATTCGTTTATATTGTACTCGTCGCGAAGTAAATGAGTGTTTGTACAAACATTTTTTAACTCTCTTTAAGTAATTTCTTTTTCTTTTCTCAAAAAGATAGAATTATGAATGAAAAATTAAAAAGCAAAGAAGGAACAAATGTATATAAATTTACAAAAGGGAAATATTGTTAAGCAAATGTCTCTGAAATCTACTGATACCAATCTTGCATGGCACAACAACCAAAGTTTCTCCATTGCGTATGATACAAACTTCATTGAATATTAAACACACTCGTACATACACTCGTATCTTTTTCATTACATCACATTTGCATATATTATGCACCGTTTTTTAAGAACATCGAATCCCGAATGTATTTTTTAAAAAATTACGTCGCCCATGTACAAACAGGGACACATATTCCTTTCTTTGGTTACTGCATCCATTATCATTAAAAACGGAAACTATCAATTGATTATTTTATAAGCAAATAATTGTCGGAAAGTAGTCCTTTTACGTAAGAAAACGAAAAACAGTAGAAAAACAAATTACTGAAGAATAATAGGCTTTTTGATTATGAAACAATCACTAACATCTTGTCTTCGGTATTTTCATTAATGGCTAACAATGTTTAAAATATCAAGTACTGTGGATGTGTAAGTATTTACAAACATAATTTTACAGCAATTCCATCTCTGTTAGTCATCTGCGTGATTCAGGCGCATATGCTGTAATAGTGTTGTCTACACATCCAGCTGCTAGCACTACACGATAAGGGTGAAAGTTTAAACAACTTACTGGACTGATACGTGTAGCCATAAATCCTTCATGGAATTTTATCGTATTTAAGTGTTCACCCATTGTGTTATATACACTTATGCAGTGATTTGTCGATCCACTGAAAAAATACAAGGGATACTATATGTATAAGTGTTGTATGTAGTCGTTGTTACACATTTAATCCCCTTTTGTCCAGTTATACCCTTCATTCAAAATATTTTATTGATTTATTTATTACTTAATATTTCATGTTTAAATAACATGTTTAAACTTTGATAATAACAGTCTATTATTCTGCATCGTTATTTTAAACACATTATCTTAAATAATAGTTGCTGATAGGATTTTAACTTACCATGCAAATATGTGGGACATTTCATGCGCTGCCAATGCTGTAATACCTTGCGTTATCTGTACAGTGCTTACAGAGGAATTTTTTCGAAGATCAAATATTCGAATATCGCCCGATGATGATCCAGTGAATAATTGATGTGAGAATCCGTCAGATTTTCTCAAAGACGTTCCCAACACCCATGCTGTGTGTTCTCTCCAAATCATAACTCTTGATTCTAATGGAGGTAATCTTCTGTCGAATAAGCGAACTGAACCATCACCACAACCGACAGCCATCATTGAACCTGTATTGTTAACGATGTTAGCTCCTTCCAATTTTTAAAATTAGGCATAGTAGTTAATAATTTCCTCATATAATTGCATCAGTTTAAGCAAGAAAAATAATAAAACGAAATTTACACAAAGTAAGATAATATATCATTTAGCAGTTGCTAAATGTGCATGCCAACAAATTTTACTTCTAACTTTTGTTTATCAGGTATTAATTTTGTTTCGTAAATGTAACTAAGAATATATGAATGACTAACCTATGCCGTCAACATCAATGCATGTAGCACAACAATCAGCACCTGTGGGTATATCTTGTTTTTTTAGTTCACTCTCTGCATCCCAAAGTCTAATGATACGAACATCACCCGTGACAGCTAAAGTAAGGGACTTTTGTTCCCATTTAGTAACCAAACCAGCTGTTGCTGCAAACAATTTTAATTAATGCACCAAACCAGTAAAGGAATCGTAGAAACCATTTTTATGGCAATATAAGGAATTTTGATGAAATTGAAATATTAAATACAGCATAGTCTCGAACATTTAGAACAGTCAAGCAATCTAGATTCGTAGAGCTATACAAAAGATATTTTCATAGTTATCACTTGATCATTTCCTAGTAAATGTTTAAAAAAAAAAGTCTACGCACCGGTTGTCGTTTTTGTTGCTGGTTGGATATCAGCTAGTGCTTGCCAAGCAGTAAGTAAAATCGGTTCACGGTTTAGCGTACTACTATAATTTTTCCAAACTCTAACCGAGCCATCATCGGATCCAGCCATTAGTAGACTGACATCGTGAGCGTTGATAAACTCGAGAGCTGTAATACGTGATGCCTTATTTCCCCGACTCGGACAATAAGTTAATAACTTTGGACCAGTTTGATAATCCCACACTCTACAAGTGAATATAAATAATATTGATAAGGTCTCTTTTGCTAAAGTAATAGTGATGCAATTTGAAAGAAATAAGTCTAAGTCAATACCCAAAGAAATCTTTCAACGCCACAGCTAAATGAGGTTCGAAAGGATGAAATGTTAAGACTTCCGGAGAAACTGGACATCTTGCATGAAATATTTGCGACTCTACTCTACTTTGTACTGCTCGTAGTTGTTCTCCTCTTGTTTCGGATCTGTGCCTCTTATTTCTTAGGTACCTGAATGTTTAACATTGCAATAGCTTTCATCAAACAATAATACTATAGGAAACATTCATTTTTTAATACATATTATCAGACTTACCTCCACTCCCTTTCATAATGAGCTCTGCTTTCCATATCATTCATCGACTCGGTCTCACTTTCTAAACTAACAGGCTGAGCAAATTGGGCGCAACTCCATTCAACAAATTGTGAAGTTGTTAATGGTGTTTTGACTTCAGGAAACTCGTCAGCTTCCTCCAATATCTGTTATAAAGTCACACGAAAATGTGAAACTCCAGGTATAAATTTGTCATAATTATTTCAATTAATGTCGATATGTTATGTCCTACCATATTAGGAATTGGTTTTCTTGATCGAGAAGCGTGTGACGATACCCTTGAAGATCGCAATAAATCTGTTCCAGAATTTACTGTAGGCGGCGATTCTCCTTTACTGTTACTTAATTCGATAAAAGATAGAGTAATGAAAATATTACGAATAATATAATATAATATTTTTATATTTTTAATTCCCCAACTTACCTTAAGTAAGTTGTACGATTTGATGGAGATGGTGGAAGAGACAATGACGATGATGTTTTCGTTTCAATACCTTCTTTGGGAGTAGACGATTCTTTTACCTAAAATAACAAATAGTGTTATTGTTCTTTTAGAGAAGTTTCTTTTAACATAAAAACTAATGTAACTATACGTATAATAATTGTACACTTTTGGGTGACATTTTTAGATTTTTACCTGATTTCGAATATGATTAGTCACTTTTTGAGACATTGAAGAAACTGCAGGATGTGGATCATTGTCAAGATTGCATAGCCCGTGCCATAGCTTCATATATACACTACCATAGGAAAGGCTTGGTAAATTACCAAGCGAACTATGTCCTAAAACCAACAAATAGTAATTTATTAGATTTTCTGTTAAACATTAATATATTCGAGCTTTGCGATAGTGTGCTTCTAAATAATAATATCACGAAATTAATATTACCTAAAAATACAATATAAAATTACAACATTTAAAACGAAGAATGAACTATGTACGAACATGCAATGGAATTTCCAATCATTATTACCAAGTGACTCGCAAGGTTTCCTCACGAACTCCCAATTATTTCCTGGCACACGATTGAAACAATATAAGGAATTGTTATCTAAAATCCGACAATAGACAGCTAGTCACTAGCCGAGCGTTACAGCTCTGTTACTTACCTAAACTGCTTATAGACGATGAAGAAGATACTCTTTTAATACGATCTTGTCCAAATCCATCTGTAGTGTCTACACTGTACATATTATTAGGAGAAAGCATTTTCAATCTATCTCTGGAACTAATGCGTCTCATTCCACTAAATGGTGAGAATGTTTCCACTACAAGATCTTTGCGACTGTTTTCTTCAGCCAAAGCTAAAGTGACAAAGGAATTTTCAAAATGTAAAACCATCCATTGAAGCGCTACCACTAATTCCTGCAAAGAAAACAATATTTCAATTATATTAGAATAATTGAATCGAATACTGTAATTCAATTCTATTATATTATGTAACAAACTTACATACTTTTCTAACTAAGGGGCACATATCATGAGATACAGTGTTAATCAATGTTATAGCAATGATTTGATCAATATTATTTGCATGTTCACTTCGCGTTGTAACACTATTTATGAATGTACCCAAAGCGTAAACACTAGCTGCTCGAACCTATGTAATTTTATTGTACATTATTATCTATTTGATAATTATTAACATGCGATAACAGAGAAATTCAGACAATAAAGTTGAAATATCAGTTGTCTATACCTCAGGAACTGAATCTCTTAGTAATGTAAATAGTTTCTCATGTGCGATATCTCGAACGCCACACCATCTTGCTTTGTCGTAATTATGCCAAAGCCTAGCAAGGCATAAACACAGCCATTGACGCAATAGAGGATTCGTATCCCCAAGTTGTTCCAGACAAATCGAAACGAGGCTACCGTGATTAGCAGCTACTTGACCTTGTCGGTAATCATTTACGATACTGGCCAAAACGAACGCTGCTAATGTTCTATATTCGCTCTAAAATTAAACGAAACAACAAGGCTATATATGTAAAAAGCTTGAACGTTAAAAATATTTCAATATTAAAGTGTAAAACAAATAATACCTGAACAGAAGTATCCTGAAGGACAGATAAAAAATATTTGTGCCCTCCATCACGTACGAGATCTGCTTGACAAGTCTGCAATCGTATGTACAAATACGTTAGTTAATTGAAATTAGTGGTAAATATAATATAATTATTATTAGAATTTGGTTAGCTATTGAAACTTACACTGTCAACTGCAAGAATTTTTGCCCAGATAAAAACAAGCAATGGACGTAATTCTCTGGCATTACTCTGAAGTAATTTCAAAACGTAAGGAAAAATGCCTACACTAAGAGCCAAGTTTACTGCCCATGGACCAAGGTCAAGAAAACGTCCCAATAATTCTAACGCTCTTAGTCTATGAACTTGACTTAACAAGACTTGAAGTACTATTGGCAGTTGTTCCGGAGGGTTGCGATTTTTTGAACCCAGTGTAAGCCACACTTGGAAGGCTGTCAATTGCTCTTCAAAAAATGGAGAGTGCACAAACTGATCCTCATTCTCTAGGATAGATGGTAATTGCGCTAAGCAGAGATCGAGTGCCAAATCCCATGCTTGCCACATAGGATGCTAAGTTCATAGAAAAGATGAATTAAAAATTCAACATCCATAAAAAATAGCTTTCAATTGCAATGTATTTGCGGCAGCACTTACCTGATAGGTAGGTGGTAATTTTGGACAAGAAACTGGAGTACAATCGTATGACCGAAGTATTCTTTCAGCAAGTAAAAAATTTCTAAATAAACTAGCAACTAATAAATCTTGTCTGAATAATCTCTGGAATAAATCTGAAAATTAAATACGTTTCGTTATCCATTATAAGAAAATAACTACATATAACATACAACAACATTTTACCTCTTGGCAAGGTGTTCCATGCTATTGTATCAGTAATTGCTGTAAATATCCAATTAAGTTCTCCTAACATTGTTCTCCTATCGGTCAACTGCCCTGGAATTCTGAAATTGATTTACCATAATCTGCTTAATAGATCTTTTGTAACAAAGTATTTCATATGTAATATTAAAAGAATTTAAGGATATCAATATACTATTTCCAACATATTAAACTTATTAATGAAAGACAGAAATTTTTATTTGGCTCCTGCATTTCTACTAATTATTATTGTCTATTACCAGAAATATGTAAAATATTCTTACTTGTCGATTAAATCTAATGATATTTTTGGTACCAATTTCGACGTATTTTGCATTACAAACCTGTATAAACATAAAATAGAAATTCAGCTTTTTATACAACTTGAGCTATTTTCAATAGTTTTTTTTTCTTTTTTCAGTCTCACCATCGCAATGCAATCTTTATTGGAGTTGTAAGGCATGAGGTAAATATATCAGCAGGTAAATCTGGATTCATAGGTAATATTTGATTAACTGCACATGCTGCTAACTGAATACAATTTTTATAACATGGTACTGTTGTATTTCCGTATGTAGTCACTCCAGTTGCACGAGTCTGTTGTAGTGCTTGTCTTTCCATCTACGATGCAACATTTGTAATGTATGTAAATATATTTGCAAATAAGTTCTATCTTCAAATAAAATGTATGAACCATTATTACCTCATATTCCTTCTCGTGTTGATCTGCAAACTGTTGAAAAGATTCTACAATTATGCCTGCATTGGAACAATCATATACATAGATGCTAGGGGCTCCCATCCATGTTTGCAAGTCATATACAGATAAAGGAATGTACTGTGTATACGTCTGTAAAAATATTTCGGAGATGTAGTGACTCTTATCAAATTATTACATTATGATCAAATATGTATAACAAGTCTATCAATTAGCATACACAAAATAAAACGACTATTCTTACAAGGAAATCTTGCAAGATATAAAATTAATTTTTCGATGTGTTTTTAATGAGCTGGCTACATAATTCTAAATCTGATGATTTACTTCATATATTAGTAAAATACTGATGATACTGACCCTATTAAATACCCATATTTCACCATTACTAGTAGGTCTAGGAACTCCATGACCATTATAATGAAACAATACTCTTTCCTCCTTTGCATTTCTCCTTAAAGAAGTGCATAACTTTTTAACTTCCTCAACGGTAGGATCTAAACTCTGTTTGTAACGAGCTCTTGGCTGCCATCGTTCATATTGTTTCTGTAAATTAGAACCTACAGTTTCCAAAGCTTTCTGTTGGCTCATTGATAAAGGATCTGTAAAATTTAAAGAATATAACCTTTCTAGCTTACATCTATTATAACAAATATTAATCAGAATCACCTGCATTTTGACTTCTATACTACTATAGAAAAAATATTTAATATCACAAACTATATTTAAATTTGTTGCAGGGTATCACTGATGAAAAGAATATTTACTGAAACAAAGATCAGATCCTCAATGTTATATTCTCATCAGTCAAAAATCATATACCCGAGAATGTAACATTATAAATCATATTTCATATGAGAACTTAATTAAACAGAAATTGCCAGAAAAGAAGAAATTGAAAAAGGATGAAATTGAATCTGTTGAAGACAAAAAACAATGTGGAAAATTTATTTTAAAAAAATTTTAAAAATGAATGGAAAAAGTAAAAAATGAATTACGAAAATTAAGTAGAAAATAATAAATTTTAATTATGGCAATAAATTTGGATTAATGATCATTCTAACGCCACCTAGCAGTAATCAGTCGAAATGACATTCATTTAGGAATTGTTGTCATACGTATGCATAACCTTAAAATTGTATTACATAATGGCAATGGCAGCGGTAACCGAGATGTAAATAAACCAGAATAAATACCTATCCAACATTCAAGGCGGGCGCATGGTTGTGTCTTGACGATATCCGGAGGATCGACACCGACGTTTAGGCACAAAACTAGAGCCACGCTCACGGTTTTCATCTAAAAAAAGAAAAGAAACCAATTCGGGAAACCATCACGTCGAGTCAAATACGTAGTTTTCTGACAATGAGATGCACCGAGTAGGTAAAGATTAAGAAAACACGAACCCGTTCTTTCATTCTCCATGTTTGTGTAATACAATTGACACCCTCGATCGTCGCCGTGTGACGCGGTTTGCAAAACGCTAGCTGTATTTTCCAATCATCCTCCTCTGTCAATATCGAATTTTCTTCCTCGTGGCATGGTTTTGAGGCAGTTACTGACATTTTAAGCCTGTGACTTGGGAAAAGCTTTCTGTCCAAATTTTACAAAAGACACGCTCCAATTACTAATGATTTACAACAGATGTCATATAAATATACGTCCTAGCTATCGACTAATAATATTCAATAGCTGACAAATGCACAAACGTATTTTATCAGGGCACACTTTCGTAAGTTTACTTCATCGACCGCCATCTTACACCTTTGACGATGTTACCAATAAACTCTCGCGAACGCGTATTCGGATAATTCTGTGATTTAGTTACATGAGTACTCAGATGGCGCTGCCCTTACCGGCACGGCGCTACATGAAATTTATAAACTTTCCGACTTCGTTGAATTCTGTTATAAATTAATGAAAGGTGTTATTTTCTCGCCAATTTATTTGAAGTAGTTATTTTACTCTATGTATGAACGGAAATTGTGCCAATGCTACACAAATATCCACTTATACTTGCTTGCTAAGTGACATTTTTTGTCAGTTTGTCAATTATTTTCAAAAATTCTGAAACATTAGAACCCTCCGAGATATTCGGCCTTTCTAAATATTTTTATTTTATTATCATTACATTTGCAGCAAATCCTTTTTAAAGATATTAATAAAAATGTAGTTGCATATTAAGTTGAATCATAAGCAGTTTCTTTTAGCATCCGATAAAGCTGTTTCTAACATGCTTAAATTTATTCAAAATGAATGTACATTATACTTAAAATATTTTATAACTAACATTTATCTATTTTGCCTGTCCTACAAAATTTGAATTCCATCATTTTAATCATTACAGCAGTAACAGCTAGATTATATATTTACTATTTAATTTTGAAGTTGTTTAAGACTCATCTCAATACTGTAAAGTGTTTTTTAATACAACTGTTATATTAGGCTTACAAAGTAGGATAATATATTATTGAATAAAATATAAAGAATTATATAAATGGAGAAATAATTGTATTATTCTACATAGACTGGAATTTGTTATGGTTATTTGCTTAAATTGATTCTTAGCTAAAATTACTATTATTTTATATGACATAAATTTTTATCTCTGAGGTTGAAATCTCTAAAAATAAAAGAAGCAATTTTTGTCAAACGAAACTTACTCGGTAAATGTTAATTAAAAAACTACGTCATAATTGAAAGTTTTATTTTTTGATTTCTGTTATATATTTTATCTAAATAATTTATATTAAATATATTTTGAATGAATATAATACTATTATACGTACATGTGTGTGTAAGCTCGCGCGCACAATATGCACAAGCGCATGTGTGCGTATGGAAAGTATTTACATACCGAAAGTTTTCTTATTCTATTACTCATACACATTTACGTACTCTTTTATTTTACCAAATTTCTTAAATTAATATTTTATATACTATATATGTATATACGTATACAGATACTTATTTCCTAACACAAGACACAAGACAATTGATTTGTAAATCCAATCAAAAACAATTACATAGATTAAAGATACATAATGAATATTTTGTAAAATTTTACAAATTTTTGAAATTAAAATTGTAAAATAGTATCCAGATTTCACGTTAATGAAATGTCAAGGGTGACATTTATGTTCTTTTGCTCACTACGTTCACAGCCTACATATATACAATCCTTATATCTTTCTATATACAATCTTATTTCCATTTATCAATTGTTTGGAATGACCATACAATAAGTTATATGACCACAGTTTTTAGATTATATTACTTGATACCTAAAAATACTGTAGATTACAACTTTGAGGACCATTTTGTAATTCATTTCATATAGTTTTTGCTTTAATCTCACTGTACATTTTTCAAGTTTTGTTCATCGTTTTTCAATCATTTTATTCTTTTCCACATTAAAAATCATTGGAGAGGTTCAGGATTATTCAGATGTTTATAGCCCTGTAAAAAAATACATAAAAGATTTCAGTGATTCGTTTTTTTAAAAGAGTACTATGTATTACAAACAAATTATAGGCCATGCATGCATGCATAGGATAGACCATCGTGATAGGGTAAACTGGACAACTTATGCACCAACATATTAGAATATCGATAAAAAAGTATATTTCATTTGAATAAAAATTTAACGCGGATATGGCATTAAATATAACATAGAATGCGTTTTTGTATTTCAACGTACTACGACGAACCAGTGTCGGCAGATGAGGGGAGGGATTCGTGCGAATTGAGGGGAAAAAATTACTCTCCCTCTCTCTCTGCCAGTACCCCTCTCTGCATGTACGACAGAGACGTAACGTGTCACGTGATCAGGCCGCGGCGGAAGCGTGGGGAATAGCGCGGTAGAAAGGGAAATTAGAGTGGGGGAACAAGTCTTGATCTGGCGACACAGCGTCGTGCAACGATGAGGATCGAGACTCGGCATTTTAAAGAGATACCGTGACTGAAAAAAATAAACATGCAATGAAGAAAACTTCATTTTCAGTAATTGTCGTCTTACCTTTGTAATTGTAATACCAATGGATAGTGGAGATTCTTCTGATTAAAGTAAGTCCAAACACGATGAAAATCAGACTACTTTTATCGATTTAACTACATAATTAAAACGTAAACATCCATATTAAAACACGATTTCAAAAGTTATTATTTAAAGATATTATTCGGTTTTTATTAAACCAAAATTTTTTTAAGTCTTTATGAACACAGATTTTTCGATAGAAAAATTCGATAATTTAGTAATAGCTAACTAAGTAGTGTAATTACATACACGTGTACGTAACAATACTATAGATTCTTTCTTCCTTGATCGAAAAAGTTTTTTAAACCATTTGCATGCCATTGAACAAACAAGTCGAATTTTTTCGACCATTCCAAAATAATGTCCAGGGCCTTCGCAACATCTTCGTCCTGAAACTGACATGAATTTTCTTCGGCTTCTTCTTTTCCTTTCGCATCATCGTCCTTAGGTTCGGGTTTTCCGCTTATACCATGGCGTTTTTTAAATCGCCATATCCATGCTCGATTACAACTAAACGTCGATGGTCCGCCGAAGTTTCCGTTCAATTCCTCAGCTTTTTGTTGTAAACGTTTGTCGCTTATAATATTGCCTATTGCACTTTGTTCGGCAAACCAAACGTATAACTTATTGTCTAGCTCTTGCAGTATAGGACCTTTTATTTTCTTCGTTTTTTTATCTATATGATGCTTTTTGTCCACTTCCTGTACAAGGTTTGTAGCATTTTTCTTAATGGAATAAATTGTTTGAATAGTAACTCCGAATTGCTCGGCTAAATGTTTCGGAGGAACACTTTCTCCAAGTTTTTTAACGATTTCCAATCGTTGCATCACGGTTAAGTGCTTGTATTTTTTTCGATCGCTGTTACCGCTCGACATATTTTATAACTTTTCGAAACAGAATGCCCATTCCCTTGCAAAAGTAATAAAATGTGCTGGCCAACGATGTGACATGTTGGAAAACGATCTGTTTTATTCCATTCTGGCTATCCGACTTTGCCCAAATTTTTCATTCTATTGAAAGCGTCTCGGGGCACCCGGGGGGGGTTGTCTGTAATTCTGCTGGATCTCTTTACTTTTTGATTGTTCTTACTATTTATAATTTACAGAAATTTCTATCTTAGGACATTATTTCAATTTAAAAATAGTTAACCCACGGACAGCGAAGCCGGACAATTGTTGCTCGCATAAGAGAGAGATGTAACAGTATGCATGAGTTCGGTATATGGTACGTAACTCAGCGCGCCCCGTGCCTCTGCATGTGTGTGGGTGGTGTGTGTGTGTGTGGTGCGTGTGCATGTGTATGTGTGCAAGTGTGTACCCACACCCAACGCGCGACGAAACAGAGTCAGCGCCGTCGTCAGGAAAGAACAGTCTTTTCGGACATCTTGTGCGAAGCATACGAACGAGACTACCACTTATTTTACAAATAACTTATGAACAATCGAACCATTTTGAGTAATAAATTATCAAATTGTACCTGATGAACCGATCGTCAAGGCGACGGCGACACGTTAATTGTTCTTTCTCACTCACAGTAATTACAGAGTAAGAGAGGACGCCACGTTAGCCGTTCTCTCTCGTACATAGTAGCCGCAGTATATGTATAAGCACTTGTAGACTGGTATATAAGTGCGTTTGTATGCGGCCGTCGTTCGAACTGTCGACGTAGCGCATTCTTAGGAATAGCTATGCAGCCGAAAATTCAGGGTTTTAATGGTCTCTAGGATCAGTGATTTTATTCAATTAAGACCCTGTCCTACAATGACAAACCCCGAATGAAAAATCTGCATTTGTAAAGACTTTTGACAAATTTTAATTTAATGAGAATTCAATAATCGACGTTATTCACATAAGCTTTTAAATTGGGAGTAATCGCGCTCGCGTCTTAATTTTATTATTTGTAAACGATTCGTACTAAATTGATGAAAGTCGTCCGATTTATATCGTATTTGGAATTATTCTAATCGGAAGAATCTCAGCTATCTATTGGCGCCTCAATTAGAAAGGCGAGACGACACTTACGGAAATAAAATTTTCGTTATTGCTGGATCCAAACGACTCTATATGAAAACTTAAGCACAACACAATATGCAAATGTTTGTAAAAATCCAAAAACTTTATGTAAAGTATGGAAAAGAGAATGAACTATTATTATTATAAAAACTCCAATCGATAGTGGTACAAAAATGCATATACGTACAATCCATCTTTCATCTTACCTGTGCTACATATGAAATAATGTATTCTAACATGCAGCATTATGCATGCTTCATAACAATGTTATAAATAAAACTTATAAAGAAGAGAATGACATGGTTAGAAAAAAAAATGTTAGTATGTACTCATTGAAGCAATTAAGATTATCATGGAAGCAATTAAGATTATCATGCAAAGCAAAATACACAGCGTGAAATATTTAAATGGGAATAAGTAAATATTTCCTCAGGACAAAGTTACGCAATTTTATATATATGACCAATCTTATTTTTGCAGCTATCTATCACCTGTTATATTTGTTTCATTTTGAGCAACTACAGTCGGAACTAGAAAACATTCTTCAGTAAAAATACAACGTTTAAAGCATTTGAAATTATCGGATTATCAAATGTACCTCTCGAAATAGTGTAACTTTGACCTGAATATGTTGCCATAAAATCAAAAATAACAGCAATATTTTGGTGTTCTCATTTAAATGCGGCACCCTGTATAATAAATCTGTTTGAAAAAGGAGTATGACTGGTTCCTTGTAAAGAGTAATGCAAAATTACAAATGGGAATTGTGGATACTACATAATTTGCATAATCTATACTTGTTAGTGATTCATGCTGCCATAATAGGGTCGGCCTACACTTATCCGTTTGTTTCCTGGTCTTATGGTGTTATTGAATGAATCTCGTAACCGTTCTGTGAACGTTTTATATTCCATCTCTGGATTACTTTGACCAAAATCAAAATCTGCCACTTCCACTGTAAATCTTGCTCTGCTCTGTATGTAATATGCAATGCCAAAAACAATCAGCACTACAGCCGCAAGTGAACAAGAAACTGGCACAACAATTACTGACAATTGCGGTTTTGTTGTCACTGTAAAATAAAGTGTGCACATTAAAACTACTTTAAATTCATTACCATGTGAAAGCAAATATTATAATACTAATATTCACAACAACATACCTTTATAAATATTTATTGTCATAGGATATATTTCTTTGCTGACATCATTGTTCATTATAATTAGTATTGTATATACACTGGGCTCCAAAAAATAATGGATGATGGAGAAATTACAAGAACGAAGATGATCAACACTATTGCATGTTTCATTACCAGTAATATTGTATTTTCCTCGATGGAAGTCAAGGCACTTATAAAAAGGTCCTGAACCTTTACATGTTACATTTAAAGATAACATGTCCCATGGTTGAATCCAATTCGTGCCTTCCACTGTTATGTTCATTATAGGCGCTGGAATTTTTTTAAGTATAAAATGTAACTTACAGAAA
Organism: Halictus ligatus; assembly: GCA_028454255.1. Lineage (NCBI taxonomy): Eukaryota > Metazoa > Arthropoda > Insecta > Hymenoptera > Halictidae > Halictus > Halictus ligatus. The sequence goes on from CM052129.1 coordinate 11,476,493, forward strand.
ACTCATAGTGAGTTACTATAGTATGATTGATACATTACTTACCACGAACATTAACTTTTTTACTGAAGTATCCATAAGTTTTTTCAGGATCTGAAGCAATTATAGAGGAGTTTGAACAGATGTAAGGTAAGGGAATATTTACATTGGTGTTACTGCCGTTTGGTAAAAGTGTTGTAGTCGGTATTTGAATAGGCAAAGATGTTGGACTAGTTGTTAATAATAGTTTTTCTGTTACTGCAGTATCAGACATTACAGTAGTTACTACTCGTTCTGTAGTAGTATTTGAGATTATCACGTTTGGTTCAGTTGTAGAAAACGGAACAGTTGTATTTATTGTTGCTATTGTGGTTGTAGGCAATACAGTTGGTAGTGGCTCAAATGATGCAACTACTAATGCTTCAATAACATGTGACGTATCAGGATTTGAGAAATTATAAAGAAAATTGAAATCAGTAGTTTGATCATAATATGTGCAGTCTATAAACCAGTAAGTAGATACTGTTGTCGCATTCTTCAAATAATCTACATCTCCTTTACGCATATTTATTGTTACATTTGCTTCTGTTGTAGAAGAAACATATTCATCTCCTACTGTTTTATTTGGTTGTATAATTTCAATATCGCCATTAATAAATTCTACAAAAATATAACACATTAGAAACCATGTAATACATCAAACTAAATGCAGATGTATTTAACAATTTTTTAACATACCTGTTACATAAAACCTGGTGCGTACACTGGCACATTTCCACCACCAAAATGATTTTTCGCTAACTATTACTTCCATTTCAAATATTCCAACACTATAATTGTCATGTGGATAACTTACACTCCAATACACTGTAGTATTGGATGTTTGTTCTGTCTACAAAGTTGTAAAAATATGTAAAATTAAATTTTTTAATTTTTATGATAAAATTGATGGCTGTGTGTGACAAAAATATAATACAGGGAAAACATATGAGCGAATGAATGAGTCATTGCATATCTTCTGGATAATAATTTCTGTCATTAAAACATATAATAGTACTAACCTCATATTCATGGGATGGTATCGCATCGTCTCTCCACTGATACTTAAAAATACTCGATGGTCTTGTACCATCCTCTTTAAATAAATCGGCTTTGAATGTAATAGTTCCACCTAATACTACAGGGCCATCGTGAGACAATGTAATGTTATAACCAACAGCATTGACTGTAACAGGAAGAGTCTTATAGAATGATTGAAGTTGTTGATAACAATATTCACAATTACAAAATAGATGTAAATAAGTTTTCACAATTACGCAATTAGAAAAATTGGCTAAATTACCTGGAAATGTAGATAACAGATACAAAAAGAGACCCCAGGAAAAATGCACTACCTGCATTTTGTACACTGATGAGTCGTTACATTTATTTTAGAAAATATTTACACTCCGTGATGTTATTTTCAATCGATCTCCAATTAAACGCATATCATAATGTTTCTAACTGTAACATGTTAGCATTAATGATTGCCAACTGTATCATTTTATATATACATTGCAATAACTTGGTACATCAAGCGTAGAAAATATTTACACTCCGTGATGTTAAAAATAATTGTCAGAATCCTTTTTCAAGTGTTATTTTGTTTTAATTTTATCAATACTATAGATTTCAAAACTTATTTTCAAATTGTGTGTCATTCGTGAAAGATAAATTCTCTAGTGTAAGAAACCAATACAATGACACATATGCAGAATGAAATGAATCATCTTCACCTATAACAAAATATTTTATGTGATGGGAAAGTATGTAAGAAGAATAGATGGTTCGAGGGACTGTCTCCAAACCATGAAATTTGTGAAAATTGTGTCTTGTTGTTCTGACCACCAGCTAGATGGACTCGTATTCAGAAGCATGTGGCTACCGCTGGAAACTTTGGCGCTTCCATACCATCACCGCCATGCCCCTAGCGGACAAATAACTAACGCATCACCATTACCGAATTCACACAGTCACTCTACACACTTTTCTACACTTCATCTCTGACTCTAGACAAGTGCACACGCTACGCTGTAGATACACACATCACTTACCATTTTGAATTTGCTACGTTTTTGTTATTGTAAAGTTTATACATCATTTTCACGTGTTTGTTATTGAATAAATAATTAAATATATACAAAAGTATAATCCACCTTTCACATATAATTATTTGAATATAGCCATAAAAGTTATAAGCATTCGGAAGGAAAAATTGCAATGTCACCATGTGAATGTCACGGTTTACGAAAGAAAGTTCTTTGTTACAACAAAGAGGAAATTTCCTCTCTGGTCCTAGTTAGAAATATAATGTGGATTCTGATCCACGCAAAAAGATGATGTGGATCTGATCTAGGCTAAAAAGATGATGTAGGTTCTAATACAGGCTAGAAAGATAATGTAGGTTCTGGTCCAAGCTAAAAAGATGATTCAGGTTCTGGTCCAAGCTAAAAAGATGATGCAGATTCTGGTCCAGGCTTAAAAGATGATGCAGATTCTAATCCAGGCTAAAAATTAGACTAGGGAGCAGTACTATACCGGGCATACTAAATTCCCGGACGTGAGCCCTCTCATCTCCTCTCTGTTTTCGATTATACTTCAAAACCCTTATAGAAACCGAAATACGGAAATACCGGTATGACGTCATATTGGTATATATAAATACCGGTACGTTTACCTATATTTACCGATAATATTCTACGGTTTTCTTACTTTATTACAATACAATTTTCAGAATATTTTTAGACAAAGATTTAAAACCTATATACATGATATTGATGTTGCTGTAATACTGAAACTAACATTTACAGGAATTATGAGTGAACGAAAGCGATTTTTAAAAGAACTTTAATAATACAGGTACAATTGCTCCGTTATATACATGTATATATGAGTTTTATAGATATTATTTCAATCACAAATATTGTTTACATATTGTTGTCAACAATGTGGAATATAAAATTATTTGAAAATATAATAATATACATATAAAATCTGACTGCTACTGCTTTTAAATAAACGGCATAATAGAAAATATATCATAAAGAAACAGATTTCTGTTACAATATCAAGGGCAGATATTGCTTATGTTACAGCTGTGCAACATTGTTTTACACTGTAAAACAATTTATTATACTTTTATTATCATTTATCTTTCATGTACTATATGTATTTGTGTTTCCAATTTTATTAAAGGAGTTTGTAAGAAACTCAATGCAATTAAAAATTCTAACTTTAATCACCACATAATAGCATATTGACTATAATATAAACAGCTTATACTAATATTCATCTCATATAAATAGTATATTATAAATTGTGGGATGTCTTAGAATTAATGCATTACTGTCAGTTGTTACAGTAGATGCTTTATGTCCTTCCTTTTGCTTCGTAGAAAATCTGAAAGTTTTTAAAGGTATATATACAATGGAAAAGAGATTAAACTCGGTAAAAGATGATTGAAAATACTACCGTGTAAAATTAATAAATAAGTACAATGAAGTACAACTTTTCACCAGGTGTCTTCCTGTTCGAAGATCGAAAAAAATCCGAATAGAGTTAAATACACAACAATATTAGCTGATAAAGTCAAGTAACAAGCTCCCCATTGAATCTGAAAATACACAGTCTTACTAACTCTCGTTATTAAATTTTATACACATAATTTTATTAAATTAAAATTCATGTAAAGTAATATAATATCACAAAACAATGATTAAATAAAAAAAAATACATAATTTAAATTTACCACTGGACCACTAGCTGGAGATCTTGCCAATACAATAGGAAGAGCAAAGGATGATATCAAAAATCCCATAGTGATGAATATAGCCAGTTCCAAACCTGAATTATTAGTAATTCCATTATCGTATTCTTCACGTCGACGTATCACTATAGTTGGTATTGGTGCCAACACATAGAATAATACAACAAAAAATGGCCACCACACACTAGAGATAATATATCATGAAAATTCATTGAATTCAATACAAGTATAATTATAAATAAATATTTTGATGATAATGATACTACTTACTTGTATTGTGGTAATCCACAGGCCAGTATGATAAGTGTCATACCAATAGATCCAGTGAATGCCAAAAGTACTAATCTATAAAAGACTTTTCTCTATGACTTACATAAATATAAATAATATGTAAATTAGAAAATTGTTTTAAAGTACTTACGCTGTTTATAAAAGAAAACCGTTAAAGACATGAAAAAAAAATTATATATATATATATATATACATATATTCTAATATGTGTATTCAATTTAAAATTACAAATAATTGTATTCTATTAAATTTTGTAATAAATTCATGTTTAATCATACAAACTTAAATTTGCCATATGGTGTTTTGAAAAATAATTTATGTTAACTTCGAGATGTTAAAAAACACGCTGAACTATACAGTTTATATGACACTGATTGTATTTTAAGTACAAGTAAGTATTTTTCACAATTGAAAAAATTGTACATAATTTTCATAGAACGATTTTGTGAATAAAAAAAATGGATCATAAAGATAAATACGTAAACAATAATTCTACAAAACAAATTAATAAGTATGCATTGTTTATATACAGAACATTTTCATCAATAACAACAAGAACCGCAAGGTTATGTTTCAACATATCAACCTAAGTAATTGTTTTGTTATAATGTACTCTGTTAACGAAATCGTTTATTTAAATGATATAAAACTAATATTTGCGAATTTAAATGATCAAACTTATGACCTTTAATCCCAGCCATCATAGACCAATTTGACAAGTACGAATATCGAATTTACACTTTCAGAACGTTTATGACGTAAGCATCTAAAGCCTTGTACACTTCCAAACCTAAAAGTATTTTATATCATTTAATGCATGTAGCATTGACTTGATAAAAAAATTGTTAATCATCAAAATGATATATCATAGAACGTCTGAAAGTACTTTTAATTTAAAAATATTCAATGTAGATTACATTCACAATTGCATTAAAAAATAAATAATTACAATCACGATCAAAGTATTCGTCAATATATAGTTTTATTCAGTAAGGTAAGAAACATGAATAAATTAAAGTTTATTCATACAATAATATTTATGATATCAATGATGTATGTATGTTGCTGTGTACACAGATACTATAAACATATGCTATACCAAACTGAAATCGTAGCGAAGCATTTCATAATAAATTAACCCGATTCAATCTTTTATATCTTAATAAATGTATAAATAATAATGTGAATAATAGATTCTGAAAAATAACATTTTAAGGCATGTAACAAAAGTGAACAATTTTGTTGTGAACTTGCCTTAAGGTTCTGATTCGACGACGGAGAGTCCAATGCGAGCCATGAAAGTTTAAATGAGGGATGTTCATTGGGTCGACTGTAAGTGTCGCTGACTCGTACGTGGTGCGATATTGAGTTGTGATCATTGCGTGTACACTTTCTTTTGAATTCAAGTCAAATAAATAATGGGTGAACAGAAGAGGTAAGTAAATGAAGAAAATGAAATTCTGAATTTGATAGTAGTTATACTAGTTCATTTTATTACTTAAAACTGTAAAAACGAAGTATGCAAATACAATGCATCCATGCTGGCTTCCAATTGTACGATGTCATCATGTCGACGCAGCGCGTCCTTTCATAGATTCTTCTGAAAAATAGCTACTGTCATCGGAATTTTATGCTATAAAATCCATTCTGTTGCATTGGACATATGTTTATTGAATCTATAGTGTACAATGACATGAATCTCGCTTATCATTTTCGCAAGCCGACTGATCATGGCCGAACACTACGTTAGACATGACAAGGAAATTTTAGAAGAATCTTAACGATGTATTCTTTAGATTATGATAATTGTTCGTTTTAGAACGTTCTCGAACGAATATAAAATCTATGCAACGTAAATATTTCATGTACATAATCTTAAACTGCCTATGCATTTACGTTTCATTGTACTAACGAAACAGGATCGCCGATTAAAACTGTCCGATTATTCACGATGAATTAATTTTAGGAATGGCTAACTGTTAGAAATCATTTTTACAACTTATAAGCTCAACAAACATATATCGTTGCACATCATCAAATATTTTGTGTTGATGAAAATTAATTTATACATTATATTTGTACAAATATTGGATTTATTATAGTGCTATTTGATAATGTAAAAGATTTCAATCTAAAAATAATATATGAAAATAATTTGATTAATTATTAAGAAATAAATGTTTCATGGTTCAATGGTAAACATTAAGTTACAAAGAACATGTTTAAACGTAAGGGGCATTGTACTACAGTATACCTTTTGTTTTAACAATTGTGTTCATCTAAGTATATAGATATTCATTCCCCTTCAAGTAGGTTGTAAAAATTATGCAACTGAAATGAATAGTACTTAAATTTAGCCTTTTAACATAAAAGTATTTATTCATTTTGCTTATTTATGTTGTATTCTATAGTTTAAAATAATATGTGAAAAATATATAGTTGTAGATTATAATGAAAAAGAAAACAACATTATGAATTATATATCATGCCATTCTATAAAATATTTAATTTTATAAGAAACATGAATGAAATATAATTTATTAATACATATTGGTAATTTAGAGTTTTATATACTTTTTGATTAATGTATAAGCATAATTTTTCCGATATTATTTTATTATATTTTTCAATAAATATATACATATAATTTTCTCAATATTATTATTTATATTAATCATTTATTACTGGACAAGTATAATTATAGTATTTCATGACAAATATTAAATGCCATTTATGTTTACCTATAAATGACAAGAAATGTTTTCTATGAGTTCTATGTCCAATTTCATATTTCATATATGGCCATTGATTATTTTGTTTGCAATGATGATCAAACATTTCATTGTTACAGCGGTGAGGATTTAGCAACAGCCATCCTTCGAAAGAAGGATAAGCCAAACAGATTATTAGTTGATGAAGCTATTGCAGATGATAATTCTGTTGTGGCTCTATCTCAAGCAAAAATGGACGAATTGCAATTGTTTAGAGGAGATACAGTGTTACTGAAAGGCAAACGACGTAAAGAAACTGTATGCATTGTACTTTCTGATGATACTTGTCCTGATGAAAAAATTCGCATGAATCGTGTCATTAGAAACAACTTACGCGTACGCTTAAGTGATGTTGTTTCTGTACATGCATGTCCAGAAGTAAAATATGGGAAACGTATTCATGTGCTGCCATTAGACGATTCCATTATTGGTCTTACAGGGTAAATTAAACGTTCTTAACATGAGAAAATGATATCTTATACAATATTCTTACATTACCGGAACACTTTGTGGTTTTATATTAATGTTACTGTAAATTCGTTTGTATCTTCTGAATTTGTAGTTGTAATTATTTTGTTATTTTTTTAATAACACAAAGTATACAAATATTTTGAGTTAAATATTATCATTCATTGTATTTGTTATATCAATCTCTTTTCATTAGACGCATCAAATTTGAATAAAGAATTAAATGGGTAATTCATATAGAAATTTCTATTCTGTTGTAGAAATTTGTTTGAAATATATTTGAAGCCATACTTTTTGGAAGCATATCGTCCTATTAATAAAGATGACAATTTCATTGTACGTGGTGGCATGCGAGCCATAGAATTTAAAGTTGTAGAAACAGATCCTGGGCCATTCTGTATTGTTGCTCCAGATACAGTTATTCATTGTGAAGGTGACCCCATTAAAAGAGAGGTTCGTAAAATATTATTTTTTTAAAGCTAACTAATTCTTTTACCTTGGGATATTTATAATAATGTATGGCCCTTGTACTGTGTAGGAGGAGGAAGAAGCATTAAATGCAGTGGGTTACGATGATATTGGTGGAGTTCGCAAACAGTTAGCTCAAATTAAGGAAATGGTAGAGTTACCTTTGCGACATCCATCTTTATTCAAAGCTATTGGCGTGAAACCACCACGTGGTATTCTCTTATATGGGCCACCTGGTACAGGAAAAACGCTTATTGCACGTGCCGTGGCAAATGAAACAGGCGCATTCTTTTTCCTTATTAATGGTATGTTAATTTTGAGAAGGATATGATAGTTTAAAACTTTATTTGTTGTATTATATCATATTATATTATATCATATCAAAAGGTCCTGAAATAATGAGCAAACTTGCCGGAGAATCTGAAAGTAATTTAAGAAAAGCATTCGAAGAAGCTGAGAAAAATTCACCAGCTATAATTTTCATCGATGAACTTGATGCAATTGCTCCAAAAAGAGAAAAGGTACGAAACTTGATGAAATTTTGCTGAATTTGAAACTAAGCATATATTTTTCATTACATACTCTTTTAGACACATGGAGAGGTGGAACGACGTATAGTGTCACAACTGCTCACTTTAATGGATGGCATGAAACAAAGTTCTCATGTTATTGTAATGGCTGCCACTAATCGTCCTAATAGCATTGATGCAGCATTACGTCGTTTTGGGCGTTTTGACAAAGAAATTGATATTGGCATACCTGATGCTACTGGCCGCTTGGAAATTTTAAGAATTCATACTAAAAACATGAAGCTTGCTGATGACGTCGAATTAGAAGAGGTTTACAGAATTTCAGAAACTATTAAATCATTCGTCTTAAAGAATAAGTTAGTCGTATTCAATCAATTAATATTTCCTTATAGATTGCATCAGAAACTCATGGTCATGTCGGAGCTGATTTAGCTTCATTATGTTCTGAAGCAGCATTGCAACAAATTCGTGAAAAAATGGACCTTATTGATTTGGAAGATGATCATATAGATGCTGCAGTTTTATCTTCTCTTGCAGTCACTATGGATAATTTCAAGGTTAGTGCCAAGCATGTTATAAGATAAGACAAATTAATTTTCACAAGTAATGGCTAACGTCTATATCATCTGTTTTATTTATAATCAGTATGCAATGACTAAGAGCAGTCCAAGTGCTTTACGAGAAACCATTGTGGAGGTTCCAAATGTTACTTGGGTCGATATTGGTGGTTTACAAAATGTTAAAATGGAATTACAGGAATTGGTACAGGTAAGAAATCTGTTAAATAATTACTTACTACTATATTTGTACATTGAAGTGTCAATAATTAATAATTTAATTTTACACCTTACAGTATCCAGTTGAACATCCTGAAAAATTCCTGAAGTTTGGCATGCAACCATCGCGAGGGGTGTTATTTTATGGACCTCCTGGTTGCGGTAAAACTTTATTGGCTAAAGCCATAGCCAATGAATGTCAAGCAAATTTTATTTCTGTAAAGGGACCAGAATTGTTAACTATGTGGTTCGGCGAATCTGAAGCCAATGTCAGGGATGTTTTCGATAAAGTAAGTTGTTTCGATATATTGCACAATATGCATATACAAATCACAAGAATCTTCATCATCGCATTAAAATCTTCTAGGCGAGATCAGCAGCTCCTTGCGTATTATTCTTCGATGAACTTGATTCTATTGCAAAATCTCGAGGTGGCACATTAGGAGACGCCGGTGGAGCAGCAGACCGCGTGATTAATCAAATCTTAACCGAAATGGATGGAATGGGAGCGAAAAAAAATGTATTCATCATAGGAGCTACTAATCGACCTGATATTATTGATCCTGCTATTTTACGACCTGGTAGATTAGATCAGCTGATTTATATACCATTACCAGATGAAAAATCGCGTGAAGCCATTTTTAGAGCTAATCTTCGAAAATCACCCGTAGCTAAGGTAAGGAATGTTAATTATTAAATGGTTATCAATTTCATCCACAAAGCCATTAGTTTATTGAAATCATAGTTTGCCAATATGTGGGCTTCGTTGTATAAAAACATATGCTGAAAGGCTTAGATATAAAGGCAGAATCATACATTATCCCTACTACCATGCTGACTCGCTTATTTTCATTCAAATGCTACATGAAATTGAAAGCTATCATTTGGACTTGAACAATTCCTCCGCTGAGGACCGAGTGATTGAGCATTATAGTATATATTGTACATTATACCTAGTGCGAGTAGGCGGTTTGCGCGGTTGCGGTCGGTGCTCGTAAGAAATCAGTCACTCAAGTTCGGCCTATTGGCTACTTTTTCAACTTTTTTTATTGAACCATTCTCTAAACAAATATCAACAAATGCTGTACATTATATAATTATTTTGCCATTTTTGTTATACATATATGTACATATATTTGTATTTTTGTACTAATTTGATCAATTGCTTACTGTTTCTTTTTTTAAGAATAGCTTAAATATTGCTTAAATATGTTACAGGATGTAGAGCTAAGCTATATAGCTAAAGTAACACATGGTTTTTCGGGTGCTGATATAACAGAAATTTGTCAACGTGCTTGTAAGCTCGCTATAAGGCAAAGTATTGAATCTGAAATTCGAAGAGAAAAAGAACGTGCCAACAATCCATCCGCATCTATGGACGTAAGTATAGACATATTTAATATTATATGTTTAATAAAATTTACGCACTTCCACGAAGTTTCCGGTATTAGAAATAATAGGTAGATAGTAAAATAATCATGGCTTTGGTATTTTAATATTTGTACATCTAAGGTATCTGTTGTCAAATTAAATACGTACCAAGATAATAGAACATTCTGATAATAGTTGTGTGAATACGGAAGGCACTATCGCACTACTAGTTTTCGGAATATGTCTTCGCATTTTCGGTGTTTACAATCTTCTGTAGAACATTCAATGCCATCAAATTTCGAATTCTTTTTATGAGAAATAAATTGCCAACAACAGAGATTTTGAAATTTATTCGGTTTGGATAGTATTCCTTAAAATATAACTTAAATAACCATACCGATTAGGGGACGCTTTTAATATTATACTTCGACGATATTTAAACCCAAGGGTATAGAATTTTGTTTTTATATTTTATTGCCTAATTTTATTGTAAAAACTGTAAATATTAATATTACACAATCCGATTTCGATGAAACTTATACGAGAGACAAATAGTTCTTGGAAAAATATACGGCACAGCAGCTTTTAAAAGTTGTGGGTCATAAACATGTTTTTTCAGATATCTCGGATGCATCTAGAGGATGCAGGAGAGTAATTTTTTAAAATTATGTTTTCGTATTAGAGAATGACGTATTATTGTTTATTAGTTCTTTTGTGGTGTTATATCTTTTGTGATGAATATCTATTGAGATAATTTCATGTGCTATATTAGATGGACGAAGATGATCCTGTGCCAGAAATAACCAGAGCACACTTTGAAGAAGCAATGAGGTTTGCTCGACGTTCAGTGTCCGATAATGATATCCGAAAATATGAAATGTTTGCACAAACGCTTCAACAATCGCGTGGATTCGGAACTAATTTCAGGTACGTACGACAAAGATTTCTATGTAAACGCAGGTAATAGTTTCTTCGGACATCATGTGTTTCGTTGCATTGATAATTAATATTAATGTCTATATTTTATCAGATTTCCGCAAAGCGGAGCAAGTGGTACTCAAGATACAACACAAGGTGATCCTACCTTCCAAGATGACGGCGACGATGATCTTTATAGCTAAGTCTTCGTGTCTCTTTGTACCTCATTACAGCGAGCATACGACAAAAGGGCCTGTTTCTGTTTTATAGAAAACACTTTGCGTTTACTAACAGAAATTTTGCAGAAACGAATTTTAAGAAACTGAAAACTGTGAGAACACAATTCTCTATTTCGAATTAATAGTCTATGTATTCGCATGAATTTTTGATACAATCAAAGTAATTGGGGCAGATTTTAAACGAGGTAAGATGAAAATAAAAATTTAATTTGAAACCATTGGTCATAAGCAATTTCCGAATTAAGCCACGTCTGATACTGAAGTTGAACAAATAAAATAATACACTTTTTAATATTAAAATTATTTAAATACATTCCACTGTTATTTATATGTTTGATATTTTAAATGTAATAAAAGATACATAGAGGATTTGGAAATCGAATAATAATTCTCTCAGTGAAAATACATTTTGTAATTTATTTGTATGTACAATTGATCATCAGTTGTAATACAAACTGCCCTAATAAGATACTTCATCTCGTTTACATGCTGCATAGAATCATATAAATTTTCAATCGTTTCTATTTCTTTTTATTCACTTTCTCATCTATACAAACCAAGTGTAATTCCAGATCATTTATTAACAGTGTCATAAATTTCAATGTAGAGATAGACCCTTTTGTTACGTTGCCTCTGGATTCTATAATTACATTTTATTGTTCACACTCTGAGATTACAGTAACGTGGGGGTTTATGCAATGTCAGTGAAATTGTTGGAACTGGTGACGTGTATTGATGACTTTGCAGTCTGCTTATAGTAGTAAATTTACTTACAAATTACCAAAGAATCTTTTGAAACCTTTCATTTTAGAATAAAGTGTTAAAATCATACATTTTATCGCATTATTCAGAATCTCTTGAATATTGGATTTTTCAGAGGGTAATACAGTAAATAAAATTATATTGGTGTACAATACAATAAAGTTATGCAGTTTATATATTTCTGGCATAAGTTTTCAATAATTTGGCATCAAATGTTATCATTCATCATAACATTAGAGACGGTGAAGTACATTGATGATTAACAAACTATTAATAGGTGGTTACATGTGTATTATGGAAATATTTATACGACATTTACAAATTTTACTAGGAGTAGTGATCAATATTATTAATTGTAAAAATCTCAATTTTTAGTTTATATTACATACACTTTTATAAATATTCATCTAAGAAAATATTTACAATTGTGTGGTAAACAAAAGAGAGGAATAAATGAAATCCAAATATTCATTGGATATAATATTATTTTATATGTTTGCAGTTCAGATTAAATCGTTTAATATACTTATTACATATCTTTTATTTCCTTCCCTATTACGCATTATATTTAACGTTATTAAACCGTAAAAATAACTGTCATTGTACAATATATTTGCAGATTTAAAAAAGTACAGAAATATCGAGCTGAACACATACAGTGAACAAATGAATTGAATGATGCAGAAAATAATTTTATATTATACAAATTCAATATGTATTAAAGAAAAGAGAATAATTCCATTTCTTTTATCTTACACATCGTAATTATATACATTTATGAAAAATATGATAACACATTACGTGATTATTTAACCTTCTCTGTGTGTACTGCTATTCTAACGTTAACCTTGTAAGTACAGGGGTGTGATTGCACCCCATACTTTTTTTGGTTGCTAAATGTAATGAAAAAATTTCACTGCATAAGTATTTGTGAAATTTTATTGATTTTTAAAAGATAAATATACAGTACTTTAAAAGTTTAATTCAAAATATAAAAATTGAGAAGTTTTGTAGAAACAAAATAATAAATTTAAGATGTATCGTCTTAATCGTCAGAATCGAAATCGTCTTCGTCATAAATTTCAGCACTTATGCATTTGTCGCAAATATTTTAATTATAGTTTTTTACTCAATGTTGTTAACAAGACGTTTTTCTAAGCTTATGTAAATCATAAATACAATTAATAATTTTGTATACATAAACTATTATTATATAGTTTTAAACTATAAATGATCATTGTAGTGATCAAGTTGAAAGAACACATTTTTATAAAGAAAATATGACAACCCATACAATTTTCTAAATGTTTGAAGTATTAAATTCTTAAAAAACGGTAATAAGATATGTTTTTTCAAAATGGTTCGCAACGTTAAATTATTCCAGAGTTACTTATATTTTCTATAAACAGCAATTCCCTTCCTTCTCGATTATTGATATCATTCCTGTAAGAGGAACAAACAATTTACTTTCCAGATACAAATATTGAGAACATAACTGCAAACGTAATGTATGTAATGAAAACCTATTAAAGATATTTGGTAAAAATTCCTATAAACGCTTTGTTTTTCATGACTTGTATAACATATGTACTATGTTATGATAATTATTATATATTTATGCATGGTAAAAATACTTAACTGCCTATATGTCATTTTATGTTAAGCATTTATGTTAAATACTTTTAAGCACAATATATCTAAGTTTTTTCATTTCTGTTTAAAGTACTTTACAGCTGATTTGATTAATTGTATTTATATCGATGAATGATAACAATGTATCGATACAAGATACTTTTGCGAAAATCACAATTTGATAAAGGAAGTTCAAATAATCCTTTTGGAATATCAATTCCCAATACCACGTAAAAATTGTATCTTATTACACGATAATTTTGGAATCAATTACATAACTGATATACGCTCGATAATTTGTTCTCTTATACCTTTTTTGTCGGACACTATGTGTGTTGTTCGGTTTAAAATTTCAATCTTAATTACGACCATAAGCATATAACGCTGGCCTGTATACATACGTTTAATTTCGATCGCAAACGTAAGTGATTCATCTTCCTCAGAAATGTTTGATATGCTGGAATTAGTAGATGTCCGTCCTTTGCGTAACAGGTGGAAATTCCGCGTCATCTTTCAAACGAAACGAACCCGAATATCCTGGCGGACTCTCAGTTGCAGCTATCATCTCATGATACTTCTCTGAATCTATAAATTCATTTATGTACGTCCAGTATGATTGTTCAAATTACACATTATTTTAAGCGGATATAACGATAAAGATGTATGAAACTGAATGCCAATGATACCAGATATATTCTTCACAATTAAACAGCATCTTTAACTGTGATCGTCACGATATGTTTCCGAACTCTTTAAATGAAACACGCGTGAAAAATATTTCAATTATCATTGCTTTTTTTGGCGCAGTGAACACATTCATTAGTAACTACAAACAATTTCAATGAATACACTCACCAAGACAAAATTGATGATGAACACGTAAGTGATTAATTATTTAACAATAATACATTTTAAGTAAACAATCTTAAGTTATAAATGTTTAGTTCCAAGTTGCATACAATTCAAAAACAAACAAAATTGAACTCTGTTCAGAATTAAATTTTAAAATAATGTACGAGAAATTTCATTGGTGAAAAACAACTACATGCTTGATTTTTCCAATGATACTTAATAATCGGTTGAACTAACAGAAAACATTGTTTGTTTTTAATATTTACGAATAAAACAATTTTCTTCGAGAGTATTGTGAAGAAGCCATGGTTAAAAATGAATTTGAAAAACAAATAATGTTAGTTAATGCTTTGTTTGCATCAAATTGATAATAAAAGAAAATGAAGTACGTTAAAAATAAGGGAGTTATTTTCTTATCTGTAGTTGGACCTTTATGTGAAATTAATTATACATTAACCAAAATTCTAATTCTATCAGTTTTATTACATTGCTATGAAAGTATCATTAGTATGCATTAATAACGTTTGTCAATAAAAGTAAATATAAATAGAATTTCAATGGTCTGTTAGTTAAAAGCGTTCAATATATAAAAGCAATAATCATAAAGAAATTGAACTTACCAAGTTATTATAAAATCATTTCTCTGCTATATTTCTTGTAATTGATTTTTGAATTATCGATTTTTCAAAAAAGTTTATCATAGAAAGATGAATATGATAAACAAGAATCACACAATAATTCAACACAAACATAATTAAAGGTTTCAAATACCATTTCAGCAATTCTGAATGTATGTATCTGTACTGTGGAAAACTCTTCTCTGTGTTTTATTAAAACTATATTTTAAAACTGTTCATAATTTAATATTAAAATAAAAAAATATTTCATATTGATAAATAGAGTGTTTGTTATTATAGCTTAATTGCATTATTAAGTATTGAATATTTTCTATTTGAAATTAGAGATGTGTTTTCGTGTTTAAGAACTGAAACTGAAGAGTGAAAAATTTCAATATTTGAATCGAATTTCCCTGCGAAATAAATACTTTAAAATAGATATCAATCACCAGATTATTTAAAGTTTTTGTTAGTTAAAAGTTACACGTTTGATACATATATACACGGGAAATCATAAATTGTAATAGTATATCTTGTAGATTTAACATGAAAAATCATTAATCTTGTATATTGTATTTTCATATGTAATTAATATTTGAACGTTGTATTATAATTTTCCATTAATTCCGATTACAAAAAGTAGTTAGTGTAAAAACTGAACAGAGACTTTCAGTTTTGTTGTATTAAAAATATATGTTTAGTGCTTGCATGAATGTGTACATACATTAAATATAGTTTTAAAAGTTACGTTTCTATAACTTTCTAAATGCATACTTCTAAAAGCGTGTGTAAGACAATTGCATACATCTAAAATAGATTAGTTGATTAAATCTGAATCATTACCAAAGAATAAAAACTGATCATCCGAACCACATAAGAGTTTACTGACTGTTACTATATATTTATATTATTCTTCGTTAAGCTTGTGCTAAAATAAACAAGGGACAGAAAAGAGGATATACCAGTACCTGACATGGAGTCTGGCGAACGTCCGCGTACCACACCCGCGTAGCTATTTATGCAGGCTTCAATGGACGATAAAAAGAAAAAAATTACATCAAGTAAGGTCAGTTGTTTTTGGGGCCCCCCCCTTTAGCCCCTAAGGAAGTTGCCTATTCAATTGAGAGGGGTTAGAAGCAAGAAAAAAGAAAATTCCAGTGCATAATCAAAACAAGGCCTCCTTACACTTACGTACACACGCATACACACATACTGAATTGATGAATCATGTTCATTTGATTCTATCTACAATTAGCGCTAATTCATGTGAATATATGACAATAAAGAAAGCTGGAAAGAACGAATAATTGTACTTATTATAGTTACATTGTCGAAAGTATTTTTTTTCTTCATAAATTAATTTTTCCAAATAATAATAGATATATACTACTGAACTGTTGTGTTCCAAACTTTAAATAAAAATTAATGATTTCAATTATTTGAAACAATATTTAAAATTAGGTGCGATATGTTTTATAAAATTAAAAGCATTAATTCATCTACATGTAATACATTATCTTTTTAACACGTGATGGCACAATTAAACATAATAAACTTGTTATTATCACAGTATATAATAACAACTGTTTAACATCTTAAACAGATGGTATGCATTCTATTCAATTATTATGAGTGTCTACAAACATTTGGATTATTTTTTATTGTTGCCTAGTTAAATCGAGTAAAGAGACAATAAGATTACATCCTTTTAAAAACAACAAGAATGTTATTACTAAAAAAAAATGCAACTTTCTAAAATAAAGCATATGCAATTTTTCAAGAACATTCTGTAAGTTCATTAATCTTCTACCATCCATTATGTAAACATAGTAAATATATTTTTGTAGATACTAGGATAACGCAAAATAAAAATGGTATAATAAATATGTAAAAAGTAAAAATGCATGTTAAAATTAATAAAGCAGCATCTACAAGTACAGGAACAGATTATATCTCAACTTATCACAAGAATGCAAAGAAGCAAGTGCATTACATTAGAAAGCCTTGAGAAGATAAAAAGAACTACTGTCAAGGTAAAAGAAGTTAGAGAAAAATGCAAAGATACATAATGATCATGGTCTAATAAAACTAAAATTAACAACATTTCATCAAATAGATATTTTTAGCTGTGTACTCGTAAAACTAAGTCTCTGCACCTGTAATAAGTAAAGAAAACTTTGAAGACTAGAAGTATTATGGGTCAAACATTTATCTATTACCAAATGTTTAATCTTATAACTTGATATAATTAAAATTTATTAAATATATTTTGAGAACAAAAGATTAATTTTTTGTTGCTGATTAGGAGATCGATACTTCTTACAAACACCATCTGTAGAAATTCTATAATTACATCAATCTCGTTATTCAACATCTATATTATATTAATTAATTACATACACATTCTCAGAATATCAAAGAGCTTAACTGTACTTTGGGATGATATGAGAGATAAATATAGACTACAGAAAATTTGAAAATATTTTTCTTTAAACACAGAGCTGACGTGTGAAATATTACAACTTTTAAGCAAGCAAAAAAATTATTTAAGACATTAAAACATTGTTCTTGTATACTGTGTGTACAAGCCTAATAGTAGTTATGTTTCATTTCGTGATCGTCTATTTTGTCATATGCATATAAATAGCCATTAAAATCTCCCTCAATTGGAGTTTTACAGCTGTCGTGTTATCAACCCAAACAAACCGTATGCAGTATATAGATTAAGCAATTTAAAATTGCTAATTTTGTCGTTATTATAACTTGGTAGTAATCAACCGTTTACAATTTCTATTACTTTCACTAGATCTCAGTTTCTACGTTGTTAACAAATAAGTAACATTTTTCTAATAACTTAAACAGTTTAACCAACAAGGAATGGTTGCATACTGTGAGACTTCGATTTTTGTAGTTTTGTAGAATAGTTCAAGTTAAAAAATACTATACTCCGTGCAGCGAGCCAAGTCAGTAAAAGTAAACAAATACACGTGGTAACCTGCTGAGATTGTAGAAAAACAGCAACTATAGTATTCTAATTTATAAACCAAAACGAGAGAAATGTTTACAGAATAATAATTTTTGCAATAGGTAAAATAAAAGAAAAACAAATAAATAAAATCTGTGCCGCTTGTTTGTCAGTGTCAACATATTTTTAGCGGAGTGAAAGAAATATAGCAAAGTAATGAGAATAAAATCGCTGATGATTAAACAGATTACAATGGCACAGGAATGTTCACGAAGAAGTGATACATGAGAGTTAAGAAAGACAAGCAACCATATGTTATGTTGCCTTGAGGATAAGAATATTGTTCATAGATTACCTACCCACGATGTAGGAAACATGGAAGTGTCTATGTTAAACTACATGACACTTAATCTTCTAAATATCGCCTAATCTCCCATCTCACAGCACACGAAATCTTGAAAGAGCGGAGATCTCATCCTTTTTATTTGAATATTTACCTATCATGTTGACACGACTTATTGTAGAAATAGTTTTTTGTAAAAATACTACCAGTATTTTTATCTAGAGTTGATAATGATTCATTACTCTGTGCTTATTATTAAGATAATTATATAAAGATATTAATTATTGGTTTAAAGACTTATCAATACGAATACAATACAAATGTAAATATTTCCACCGATTTTTAATCTTAACTTTAGTATTTTGGAGATTGAACTTTGAAGTGTAAGTTAACCCTGCTCATCTTTCGGCCCGTTAAAAGAATGTTTTGTATTAAGTTGTTTGTTATCTCTTTCTGAGGCACACAGATTTCTGTAAGCTTAACTTACCGTAACTAAAATAGTATGTGTGTAGTATTTCTGTTTACTCTATGAATCTCATAATTAAGTAAGTCTCATAAAATTCAGAGTCTCACAGTTTGTGAACATTCCTTGTAAGTCTGTATCAGAATGTATTTTTACTGGGTAAATTTTCTCAATTATTTCTAAATTTTCGTATTTAATACAATTTTTAGCAATTAAGTTGGAAATGAAATGTATAAAAATTACATTTATTTAAATTACAGTTGGTTGATTTCAAATTTCAGATTAACTTTCTTATTTCGATTAAAACTTGAAAATATCATTTAACACAATTATTAAAAATATGTATCAATAAAGTAATTATAAGTAACTGAGTGATACATATACATACATATATAAGCTCATTAACCTTCTTGAAATTTATTAAAATGTAGTTGATTGTAAACGTCATCCATTGAAATTTATATTATGAATACATAGCCGATAAAGGAGCTATTTATTGGTTACTTTTTATTGTCAACAATATTCGTTGTGTTCATTCTGCTTTCATTCCACATTATGTATGTACATATGTTATGTAAAATAATTATGATAGGCATTATGTTGTAAAAAAGATAATTTTTCATTGTTCACAGCATAAGAAAAAAACAATTTATCATTTTACTCAATATCCATTTATATTCATGTCTACGTGTACAAGATGATATAAATTAATTTGAAATATTATATAACAGTTGTCGTATTTAATGTATAAAATTAATGCTACATTTAATGTTTGTATTATATATAATTGAAAATACAAAAATTGTGTATAAGAGGAAGTAACACAATCTCTAGAAATTGGCTTTCTTAAAATGAAATGTAACATTCATTTCGCTTTGTAAATTTACAATTTCTTAAACAGATCGAGTCCAAATACATTATTTACAAAAAATGCATATATGCATCGATAAAGCATTACTGTATTTATATATTAGTTGCGATATATTACCAGTTTGTGCATTTAAGCACAAATCCCTATCTCTCACTCGCTCGCTCATTCAGTTACTCATGGATTTACACAAAAAAAATTTCCTTGTGTGTACGTTTATTTGTTTTGCATCAGAAACACGAAAATTGATTTATGCATCAATGTTTCAGTATAAAACAATACTCAATTACGTTAAATTATTTGCATCTGATAAACTATCAACATTAAAAATGTTACTTTGAAGAATCATAATTTAAATATACTCAAATATTTCATATCAACATAAGCTTTACTGTGTTGTTACTATCTGCGAACAATATATCTTTATCGTCAACTCGCTCAATTTGAAAGTCTACATTATACTTTATACAAAGAAATGTTTATGATATTGTCATACCTGCATTTTGTACTATTCGTGTAGTATTTGCTGCAGGAGTTTCTCCCGATCCTGATCCTGCTGTAGATACGCTAGCACAATCTACTTCATCTCGTTTGCCATCTAATCTATAAAATTTTAATTACGTTTATTATATGTTTTTAAATATAAAGCTTCTATAAAAAAAAAAGAAACATTTTTCTGACTCAGTCTATTCTGAAATACAGGCAGCCTCCTACAACACAAAAACATTCCTACAACACATTTCCGTTCTAGTATGACTAAAGGAATTAGGAGAATTTCTGTGTAAGACGACATTTTTACTAAAAGAGGAACAAACCTACAAAGAGAACTTAATAGTAATAGGTTGATTCATATTAAAAATTTTGTTAAAATTCCTCAAGAAAATTGTAAACTACTAAATAATAATAAATTTCTTGAGAGACACAAAACATGGAAATAATTAATATAGCATAGTGAAATGCAGAAAATAGATACATGTATTGTAACAAAGAAGACGGTGTCGTTTCATAGTGCGTAATAACGAATAATAGATTACAAATCTTTATGTAAAATAAAACTTTTTTGATATAATTTAAAAAGATTTACGAGCTAAACGGTAATTTATTTTCTCATGTGACATTCTTAATACGCCAATATTCAAATAAATAGCAAATCAGTAATGGTTCATTTCCAAATTTGAGCAAAATCCGAAACACTACAGTGAATTTTCGTTGCGAGTCAGTGCCAGCGCCAGTGCCTCACGGTTGGGAGTCAGCGGAACTACCCACACCACCGTGGGGAATACCCCGCTCTCAAGCTTTGCTGTCCGTTTCTACCTGCAACCTTGGATTGGACAAAAACATTTTCTCGGCCATCTTGTCACTATCCGTCAGTAATCATAGGTTTATAAATTACAGGCGGATGTGACTCTTGGGTTTCCAGCGTGCTCTGTGTATTTCGAACGCAACGCTCGGCGAGAACCTCAGATTTCGTCTAATTGTCAGTCACCAGAACAGCGCAACTTCTTTGTGACGAGAATTCACTGTACTACAAAAAGTGTTCGATTTCGCATGGAATGACCTCAATATTGAATGTATTTGTTTATTAGGTTCCACATTCATATTTTCTCTCTTAACAAACGTGTTTCTTACATTTCCGAAATCGAAACAATATAGTATTGTTAGTTATTGGAATTTGACATTGTAGTTTGTACTATTGTAGGTCTTAATTCTATCTTATATAGTACGCCAAATTTTAAGAACATAGCTACCGCGTTGTAGGGAAGAATAGCTGCCATTTATTACAGTTGTATTTCTCAATCATATTATCAATTTTATCAAGGAAAAATAACATAACTATAATCACACAAATCGATTACATATTTAGCCACACTTTATAATATATTTTAGTATTACTTAATTTTAATAAATCCAATTCATAAAAAACGCCAGATTTAATCAAACAATGTATTGTCAGTGTCTCATAACATGAGACACGAGACGACACAATCGGACTGTTTCTTTGCGAATTCCTTTGGCATTCCTTTCGAGTACCACGTTTGAGACATCGACAATACATATGTAAAACAGTAATATGAAGAATAATTTGTACTTCAAGTATCGATTGAAAGATCTTCAGACAAAGACTGCCTCAGAGTGTTTTAGGTATTTTCTTTATATATTTTATAAAGTTACAAACCTATGCTGTTTTAGGAGTGTACAATCTCCACCTTCTGTTGTATCCAAATTATAAACGTACAAATAGCCATCTGCACTAGCCACCAACAACCTAAGTACTTCGTGTACTCTGTACAACAATTGAAATATTTGTGTTAAAATATATCATGTATGCAAGTGCTTATATGAAATTTGTATATTCCATTGAATTGTACTTACTCTGTGATGGCACATACATTCTTTAACCCTTGAAATGGCAAATGGACACTGGCAAAGGCACGTCCTTGATTAAAAACATCAGTAACTTGTGAAGGTAAATAATTAGCTGATGCTGATACAGCCTTTGATAAATATCCCATCCAAGTTTGTGATTCTTCTGTAGCTTGTTTCAATCTATATCATAAGAAAAATAGAAATTTTAAATACAGCGATAGTAATAGTTCTATCGAAATTAAAAGGAACAATTAACATACGCTTCATTTGGTATTTCCAACTTGAAAATATGGACTGTTTCCGTATTACTTGAGCAACAAAGAAACATAGAATCCATACTAAAAGCAAGACTGCTTATTGACACGCATCTTTTGACTCCTCGACGAAACTCAAACAGTTTTGTACCATCATGAACCTTCAGAGATATAAAGAACCTTAAGCAATGCATCTAAATTTTAGAACTGAATAAATAATCAGTACCACACGAATGATTATACTTACTTGAAAAACTCTAATTACAGTACCCTTCTCAGAAGCAGTAGCTACTTTGGTACCATTAGGACAAAACACAAGTGCTGCTAATGGACTGTCATGTGCAGGAATCATATTTTTAGCTTGCTGAAAAAAAATTAATTTATGCTTAAATATATAGAGTACAGGGTGCAATAAAAATATTGATTATTACTTACAAGATTAATTGTGTCAAATATTTGAACTTCTCCAATTGTATTTGAGCCAGGATAGGCTAAATAACAATTATCACTGTTTATTGATAGTGTGCACAGACCTGCTAAATTGCGTGGAGTGTCTCGAATTGTATGTAGCACCTTCATATCCTTTATATTATGAATATATAATGACTCTTCCAAACATACTACTAATCTCTGCAAATACACATTCTTCATTTATACAGATTCATTACACAGTTTCACGAAATTGTAATATTAGAACATATCATTGTTTGTACTGAGATTGGCACGACGGCACTTGATTCATATATCTATAATTTATACTAAGAAAATTTAAAATTTGGTTTTATTATTTTGCAATCTTAACATAATTGTCTAAGCACAGTATGACACATTGAAAATAATTGTAATATTAAAACAAACATTATTAATCTGTGTATTTATAACTTTCCTACACAATCCTTTAAAAAATCATCATTTGTCAAGAATATTATTTTTTATGTAATACTCTGATCCATACATGCAACCATTTTATGCACTTTAATGTATGAAGACTATGTCTTCATATGACTATGAATATTTTAATTATTTTCCAGGGTAATAGGTCTCTTATGCTTTACTAATGGAGTTTTCCTAATTATGCGAATACTAATTGAATAGCATGTGCTTATTATGATATTTCTTGCAATACATGAAAATATAGTATGTAAACTAAGTTACAAGATTTCTTACATTTTCTATTATCGTGTATATACAAAGTAATGAAGGTAGTATTTACTTCAAATAAGTATGAAAAAAAATATTTTGCAAACATAAAATAAAGTAGAAATCAAATTCTCATACATAATATTTAGTTACTTCCTTCTGAAAATAAAAGCAAGTCTGCTCTGGATACTGGAACAAATTTGTTAAACACAATGATTCATAAAATTTGATGAAATATAAAAAATAAAGATCCATAAAGAAAGTACTTGAACATTTGTATATTTTATAATTCTTTTACTTTATCTACAAAGAGAGAGAGAGAGAGAGAGAGAGAGAGAGAGAGAGAGAGAGAGAGAGAGAGAGAGATAGAAACTGTTTCTATCTTTTCCTCTTGCTACAAAGAAATTGAAATGTTTTTTCCAAAAAGAACCACAGTTATTATTAAATGTTTATAAAAAAAAATAGAAATTCATATCAGTTTAACTTACTGTAATTTAGTTTACTAGTAATTGTTAGTATTAAATACATCCTCCTAATATTATTTTTACTACCTATTACATAAAAATCACTTACTAGTCTATTGAGCTTCACAGCCAAGATGGTGTTTGAGTAACTGTAGTAGCAAATTTCGGTTCCCTTTCTGAAGTGACAAACTTTGAGTTTACGAGGTGATGATAAACTAACCATTGCCACAAGGCTACTGCTAAATAATCGTTCAACGATACATATGTCCACGGTATCTGTTGTGCACAGAATTACGAACAATTTAATTATTTTTCTTTCAAATACATTTTCAACTTGATATTTACTTTTTACATAATACAGATATTATTACCATTTTCATATATTTTTTCCAGATGGTCAACAGAATTCAAAGAGAAAAGTTTATAACCTGCTTTTGATCCTACAGCCAAAGATCTGTAACAAATTTCATTAGAATTTTATATTGCCAATTATATTTCTTTTTTTATACGTCTTAGATATAGTTAATCGAATTTATTACTTCGAACTTCTATTGATATAGGTATCCACATTATAATATCATATAAATACATTGAAATCAGATGTATACACAAAAATGATTCTGGTGAATATACATACATTAATAATATAGATTTTACAAAATTACCTGATGGTAATTCGGATAACTAATGTTATTAATTAATGCAAATCATAAGGAGATGATAATTCCTTATTTCTCAATAATCTACAATGTTACTGAATGTAAAAAAACTAATATCAAAAGTATGATAAAATAAGAATTGTTAAGTGGTTCCCACACGCGAGAAGCATCTCCACTTATGATATGATCAGTTAAATAACATAGATAGATTATTAAAACGCAATTACTTGCTAAAATGCGACTACTAATACACAAGTAGTGAAAACATTGTAACGTACAAAACGTATGTGTCAGAACATACGACATAAAAAGGAAACGATATGTTGTTTCACTGGCCGAAGAAATTAAACTATTGTAAACAAAAGCTTGCATACGATTTTACGGAGGGAAAAGTTTCACATAAGGGAAACGAGGTTAGGGAACAAAGGACGATGTCCCCAATTGTCTAGTTGTTGAGGGCGCGACACTTACGTACAATCCTGATTGAAGTTAACAAAGAAAACACCACTTTGAGGATCAGTAGTTTGATTTGCGAGGTTCATTAGTCCTGATATACTGTATTTAAATCCTTGCGTCAATACATCCACGTTACGCGCGAGATTTTGCATAAATCGCACAGTTGGTGCGCGTAAGAACACTTTCTGCACTTCCTTCTTAATTTCTTTCTATATCTCTTTTTCTCTTCAGTTTTATTGCCTTCCTTTGTCACTTAGTTCTTTCTCGCACGTACGCAAATACAAATATACGCACGCGCACGCTTATACAATATTTGGGAACAGATGTCGAATGATGCCTACGAGTTACTAGGTATGTATATACAGCTGTGTACTACCATTATTTCATATATTGCACAGCTGACAATAGTATGTAGCTGAACCAGAGGAACGATGAAACTTGAAACGCACAAACAGTCAATTTTGTTTCAGATATTTTGTTGTCGTGACAACTAGGCTTGAGATCTTTGCATTTTAAATAATAATCTATTATTTTATTTTAATCTAGAATAATAAACTATTATTTTTCGAACTTAAGCACTGCTACATACATATACATACATATCTAGTATATGTATATGTACATTTTTAACATATATACATTTACCATGTTTATTCCAGGTTTTCAAAGTTAATGTCCAAAAATAATATGATCACATGAAACTTTAAATTTGTACACTTCTTTCTAGGTAAAAAATATATATTTATGTTTGTGTATGCGTGTATGTGCGTGCCTGTGTGCATGCGTATATGTACATGTATATATATACATATATGTATGAGTATAGTATAGTAGTGCTTAAGTGCGATAGAATAATAGAATATTATTCAGTAATATAAATCAAGAACAAAATGTAAAAATCTCAAGCTTAGTTGTCATAACAACAAAATATCTGAAACAAAATTCAGTGTTTGCGCGTTTCAAGTTCCATCGTTCCGCTGGTTCAACTACATACTATTGTCAGCTGTTATACACATATATATACATATAGAACCTAGTCTAACCATGAGTAGAAAATATACTAATAAATAATATAAATAAACTAAACATGCAGATATAATAAAATGTTGGCAATTATATTATACAGCATGAACTATAACGTGTCTTATATTACCTATATTGAAATATAATATAAAACTTTAATATTTATACTTCTTTCTAGATCAAAAATATGTATTTATTTTACCATAACAATAATCCATGAACAAGTATATAATGTAAATATAAACCTATAAATATGTTATTTTATTATCTATTACGAAATCATATGTTTCTATAATTACAATTGAGTAGATATACCGATTTGTGTTAAGAATAAATTCATGTAGATATGAAATGTCAATTTATTTCTCATAATGAGTTTTATGTATCGGTAAGTACCTACGTATGTAAGTATGTTACTTTATACGTATGGTTTCGCGGTCTCAGTCAGTCTTGTCGGCCTTGTGAACAGAGTTGCCAGATAAGGGGAATTTACTCGAATTGAGGGGAAAAAGTTGCTCTCTTTCTCTCTGTCAGTACCGGATTAGTCACGTGACATTGTAACACATGCACGAGAGAGATAAAACGCCTCACGTGACCAAACCGTGGCGGAAGCGTGGGGGAATAGCGTCGTAAAAGGGGAAGGTAGAAGTGACGAGGAGAAGAGGAAAACTGGAAACTGATATGAGAGCCAGTGTCGCCAGATTAAGACTTGTGTCCCCACTTTAACTTTCCCTTCTACCGCGCTATTCCCCATGCTTCCGTCGCGGCCCAGTCACGTGACGCGTTTCATCTCTGTCGCGTATGTGTCGTCACAATGTCATGTGACCACATGTGACTAATCCGGTACAGGCAGTGTGAGAGGGTAATTTTTTCCCCTCAATTCGCGCTCCCTCTCCTCATCCGGTGACATTGATGAGAGTGAGAGTTTTCAGTGTGTTCACTCATTCACTGTACACTCGGTATCAGTAGTCAGTATCAGTATGACAGTAGTTCCGCGACACCCCTGCCGCGAGTGTTAAGAATGGAGGAGTAAATCGTTTAAAATGAAACAAAGAAAACTATTGTTGTTCATTTAAAACTGTATGGTTATAAGTTAGCTATATAAATCCTGACGTAAAAAAAAAAAATACCACCGGATAGTTGTTATATTAATATTTCATTTGATGGGTGACATTGGCACTTTGTGTAGCCAAATTTGTTGATATTCCGAAAATCAAAATGGATACATCCAATTTTCATCAACTTTTTGCGGCAATAAAAAATTTTTTACAAGTTCAACGCATTAAAGAGTAAGATATAGTAACAAATAGTAAATAAGGAATATTCATTTGTTCATCTTTGATTGTATATTAACTTGCTTGACTGATTTAGTTATAATAACAATGGCTGTGTAAATGAACATATAAATTCCTGGAATTATCGTTCGTTAACATTTAATCTTTGCATGGTATTTACATTTGTAGCTATGAACTATAATCTGTATTTCACTTTCATTGTAAAGTGCTCTAAAAAATAACATTGAATTTTCAACACGGCATGTTATCTTTCATTTTATTACTTTTGTATACCTATCCGTATGAAACCTTAAAAGTTAATTCCTTTATCCAATCTAACAAGCTAAATACCTGTTAAAAATACTTCTTATGCAATAAACTAAAGAGTATGCGTTACTTGTTGTATCTATTTTCATTTTAATTGTATTTATATGGATTTCTTGCATATGTATCTTTCAATTTTATCTTATTTATTAGTAGCATTAAAACTTTGCATGTATTGGGTATTTTAATTGGGTGTATTTAAATGGAATGCATTGGTGTTAAACTTATAACTATGGAGAAGTGGGTAATCTCATCACGTAATATTATCCATGGAACATTCAAGTTATATGGACATTGAACTATTCAATCTTTATACTATTTCGGAACACGTGGAATGTTGTCAACGAATGTAAATTAACAAGTAGGTATTGTACGCATGTGCATATAAAAATTTACGTAAAGTTTAATCTAAGATTTAACATATGTGTATATAATTTAGGAAATATAATTCGATTTTACATATATACTATTTTGTTACACACTCACAAATACATATACATATATATAAAAAATTAGGAGGAAGTAGATAAAAGTGATTAAGAACTATAGATATATTAAGAATGAGTGATATGTAATGTCCTTAAAAAGAGAGAGAGAGAGAGAGAGAGAGAGAGAGAGAGAGAGATTGTTTTACAAATTGATAAAATAGTAAAAGCAGTTTTAACATTATATGGAAATATTATAATAAATCATAAATATATTTTTGTTAAGTCAATATTGTCTATATCCAGATTGTATTATATCATCTCTCTATATCCAGTTTACTTTATTCATTTCGTGTATACTTAAGTTATTGCAAACCAGACCAAGTGTTATTAATAAGTGACTTTTTACTTCTATATGTTTCATCATTTTCTTGGCTTATCTAAAAAGAATTGACTCTGTCCTTCACATTCAGTGTTTTATATACTTATACAATTGCATTTGCAATATAGTTTCCAATAGTTTACGAACGTAATCATTTTCTTAATCTAAATTTTTTTACAGAATGTTATCTAGCTATACTTAGATTAAGTTAGAAATATTATTTTGTAGTTTGATTATATTTAATTGATAAAGGAGTGATTTCATTCTTGTATTCATTTTATTTTCTCAACCAAAATAGAAGGAAATATATATTCAATACAATTACAACTGTAAAAAGATGCCTGTAAATGTCACTCATAGAAACTTATCTTCTTCAATTTAGATATGTGAATGATATTACAACATTTACGTATTGTTGCTTTAATATATCAAGTATTATGTTCTATGTTCTAACTATGTTCAATATATGAATATAATAAAATGGCCTGATGGTCAATGTATCCTATATATGTAATTACAATATTTTTTGTAATTGATTAACATTATTCCTTTTTTTTTATTCAAGATGTAACTTTAATATACTGCAACATTGTAAAAGTTAAAGAATATACCCAATTTTTACATAAATTTGCAATAAAATAATTATTTTTTATAACATTTTTTTATATTTCCTAATAGCTATGTGCTAATAGCTGTATGTGTACATATACATATGAATATATATAACAATTGGTGTTTGATTATATTATGATGCTTATTGTAATATCTTATTTCTATGTTTTCTTCTTGCGTGGCATCATCGAATTTTCCTAATAATTCCTTATCTGATTGATTATTCGTTGTCAGTAGAACCACCGGATGTGACAATACATAACTGCAAAATATGTTAAGCTTGTAAAGCATTTAATGAATAAGTCTTGATTTTTTTACATTGTTGTCATGATTTTTTATATTGCTTGTAAATATATTGGGCTAGTAATTTAATACTCCATATGTTACAATTTCTGACATATTGAACTTCCATGGTTTTTATCAAAATATTAAAGCTCTTCCACAGAAGTTTATGGTTAGTATAAAATTTCATGTTTGTAAAGAATACATTTTTTCTTTGTGTGAATCCATATTTATACTTAAGAAGAATATTGTAGGATCTAGTATTTCTTATTCATACCATATATTACTAAAAAATTTTAAACTAAGCCATGTGTAATGTGGTGTTAGTGTCAATAAACATCTATTGAACATGTACTGAAAATGCAGGAATTTTTACCTCAGTATTTCATTTTAAGTTTATGTAGTTGTAGTTAATCGAGTAGTAGTTTATTCATAATTTATAAATGTTAATCAAACTATTATATATTAATTCCTATAGTTTATTTTGTACATGATTTTTGAAACAGTTATTTACTCAATATATATTAAATAGAAATAAATATTAATATTAAGTTGCACAGAATAATATTTATATGTTTTTACAGAATAGAATGGATGAATCCTCGAGCATGTACAAATGAAGCATACAATCCTACTACTGTAGAACATGTAGCAAATGTGGCTACTCATGGAATTTGGGTGGTACCATCTGTTATAGGATGTTTAGAACTTATTCGTCGATCTGTAACATGGACACAATTGGTATCAGCTTATGTTTATGGTACATCTTTAATTCTTGTTTTCGCAGTATCCACTTTTTTTCATAGTGTGCATTACTGCAATTATAACAGGTACAACAAAATCATACAGTGTAGTCATTATTTAAAATGAAGTGCTATAATAAGTTACATTGCAGGCAACTTAAAGATGCTCTACATCGTTGTGATCGTGCTATGATTTATATTTTTATTGCTGCTAGTTATTTTCCTTGGTTAAATGTAGACCATTTCCCTCATGATGAACTGCTGTTTATAATGCGTTATGCTATTTGGATTATGGCGATAATAGGCATAATTTACCAACAGATCTTCCATGAGCGATATAAAATGTTAGAAACAATTTTTTATTTAATTATAGGAATCGGCCCTAGCATTGCAATTATTAATGTGGTAAGTACATTAAAATATATATTTGCGAAACGAAATAGTTATAAATTATTGAAAGTTTATATTTTATTGTTCCAGTATAATTATTACAACATTACCGAACTGAAAATGGGAGGACTTATTTATGTTACTGGTTTGGTATTTTTTAAATCTGATGGTCTTATACCCTGCGCGCATGCTATTTGGCACCTTTTTGTTGCTGCAGCAGCTGGATTTCATTATTATGCAATCTTGTCTCATGTTTTCCCTGCTACTGGTTCTCCTGATATTTATGTAGCAGCAGGTGTGCCATCTTTACCTGCATTAATGAATTCTCAAATTGACGAATTATGAAAATACAAGCCTAAATATTGTTCTTTTATAAATTGATAACCTGGAAAATTAGGTTCTCTAGGGTACAAATCTTATTGAAGACTGCATTTTATTTCTGTGTTCAAAGGTTTCTTTTTAAGGATTAGGTTCAATTGGTAGATACTCTAAACATTAATTTGTGCAAATGTATATATGTATTAAGAACGAGTATTTACAGTTTTCCCTTGCTGGCATTACGTTATTTAGAAGACATAGCAAAAATTGCTATCAATTGTGATTCGCGACTCTTAGATACCGCAAGGTCAGTGACATAAAGAAGTAGTATTGGATTAGAAATAATAGTGATAAAAACGAAACATTAACGAAGGAAAATTGTTCAGTATTTCTTCTGTATCATTGTACGAGTCAAGAGCTACCAATACGTTCAGGAATAGTGAAAATTGTTTTGTTATTACTCCAATTGGCCGGTGTTTCGTTGTTAATTCATGGTTTGCAGTGATTGTACTATAATATGTGTAGACGGAGTTCAAAAAGCCATGTTATGGAAGAAATACTGTAGCTTTTGTGCAATATGTAAATATACTTGGAAAGTAATTGTGATAAGTACCTGAATTAGAATGAAAATTATATCCTCAAATTGTGGATGTTTATTAAATGTTACTAAAGGTGTTAAGAAATTTGAATTGGTATATATATATTTATATAACAAAAATTGACAGCATGTATTCAAACTAGAATGACAAAGCAGTACTTTTTAGTAATGCTCAACTATTAAAACATGTATATCATATGAATGTCATATACTAATACAAGTATATGTATATGCACCAATGTATAACAATTATTTTATTGAAAATCTCAAATAAGTTTTCTTATACTCTATGACTTTTTGTATGTAACTATATGTACACTATTGTAAACTAGTGAATGTTCAATCTGTACAACAAAAAGTAAGTAGCAAGCTAAATTGACTGATCACATTGGACTTCGAACAAAGTTTATATTATTCTTGTACTTGCAAGTATACTGTGCCAAATTTTGTATTTAGATGGATATTATACAATTTCTATATTGCAGGAAAAAGATAATAAATGTTTTTATAGTAGTACACGTTTTTAATTTCATAAGAGGACTAACTGCAGCTACTTATTTTTGACACATACATATAATAAAATGTAATAGTATAATAATTGTATCATAATTATTATAAAGATGATGTACAAAATACTAACATCTCCTTATTTCCTTTATAATAGATATTACGTAATAATATTCTAAGTAAATATGACTTCCTTGTATGTACATTGTACGTATGTTATTAATATATACTATAAATTAGCAAAAATATTGGTATATAATCTAGTATATCATAGTACCATACTCATTTCATATGCTTAAAGCTACGATTATATTGCATGCGTATTCGGAAATTGGAGGACCAGTATACAATCGTACTAGGGTCGCCAGATGAGGGGAGGGAGCACAAATTGAGGGGAAAAAGTTACCCTCTCTCTGCCAGTACCGGAGTATGCACGACAGAGATGAAACTTGGGGAATAGTGCAGTAGAAGAGGGAATTAGAGTGGGGGAACAAGTCGTGATCTGGCAACACTGAATATTCCTATTTTTGTTCTACCAATTCAATGACCATGATCAGTCTTTTGTGAATCCAATGATTACGGGAAAAAGAAAGTTGGAGCTCGAGTTTTTGAACGATCGAACACAACGTTATTGGAACTATATTTAATCATGCAATTGAAACCGCATCGTTTTCTGGTTACGCATGTAATTCGACTCGGATCTGCTTACAGTCGTTTCTAGATTATAAAAATCAAGATGTTATATCACAGAAATATATTTACCTTCTAGTTTACATAATGATTGCACTGTCGTTTTATCCTCCGTTCAATAGTCGAGAAAATACTTTTGTTTGTTTAGAAAATACGTTTCCGGTAGAAACGTTTTTAACCGAAGAAATTACTTATTTTCTTTTGTGAACTTTGCCGAATCTATATTTTTAAGATTTTTTTACGATCAAGATCACCTTAGGTTTTTAAAAATCGATATGTATTCTTAACTTCATACAAAAAAAACTATTGAATTCATCATAATTATGCATATGTGTATGTATTTGCCAAGTTTTAGCATTGAACTTCTGAACTGTCTACGTAGAAGTAACGTATACACGTGTACGTTATGTTTTCTAACGCGTTGCAAAACAGCCATGTAATCAGCGCTGGCATTGAGCGACGTCTTAGAGACGTTCATAAATGTTAATTAATAAATTAATTAATAAATATATACATATAGGTCATAGAAAAGATCCCTAACCTTCGAAGCAGGAATCAACGAATGCGGCCGTCGGTTCCGGTACAACTTTGTAATCGTCTATATATAAAATATATATATACACATATTCAGCACAAATATAATTTATATATATTATACTGTATATATTAGTTCGTATATACAATTTTATTGTGCACTATGTACCTAATCCACGTGTTTGTAAGAATTGAAATTTATTTTTTTTTGTCATTCCAAGTAATAGCAAAATTAAAAACAGTATTTTAGTCATTGTACAGTAAACTAGTCCCTATCACAACATCTCCAAGAAATTCAAGTTATTTAACCTCGAAGAAGGCATCTTTTAGACCTCTGAAATAAAACGTCTTGAAAAAGACCTTTTATTTCGTACGTATATAAAAACGACGTCTCGAGAAAGATGTCTTTTTAGGACGTAAGACATTCAGACCTAAAATGGACGTAAAAAAGACGTCGCATTTTTTTTAATACATTCGCAACCGCTGACGTGAATTCAAATAATTTTAAATTCTATATTCCTGATTGCCGCTGACGTGAATTCACGTCCTGCAATTTTTATTTCTGAATGCGGCAACATTAAATAAAATAAAATTAAATAAAAAAATATAATATAATATAATATTATATTATATGATAAAATATTACATTAGTATATAATATAATATATGTGATATAATATTATATAATTTAATTATATTAAATTAATATTAATCCTTGCTTTAGCGATACAAGTTTGCAGCAACCAGCTTCAGAATTTCATTATTTTCGTCGGTACTCGCAGTATTAGAAACGGAAACAATTTGAAGGTCGCGAATGTGTTAAGAAAGAATTAATTTATAACATTCACGTTACATAATAGTGTTTTTCAAAGATATCTAACTGTACTTTAATCGCTTATTAAAAGTCTGTACTTTAATCGCTTATTAGCTCATCTGTTTGATAAGGAAATAAGAAAAATCAGTTTCATAAATCTAACAATTTCCTTCTCAACCTTTATTATTTCTACCGGGGTGCAATAATCTCCAAAAGAAACACAATTTTTCTAAAAGAAAACATAACTTTCAGATTTTTTAGAGAAAGTATATTGGATTCATATGTTTCAAAAGCGGTGGATAGCGTCCTTCGTTCGTCTTCAGAGTAAGTATGTAAGTATATAGTATATACTTACATCTTACATAGATATATACATACATGTTCGTTCGCAGTTATTCGATGATGTTCGTTCGTGCTTGTTAAGTAATATAATAAGCGTGGGCACGCTTTAAACCGAGCACACACATTCGACATTTCAAATATAAAAAACAAAAGTACCCATTATTCTGCTATTTTTAAGTGTTTTTTATTGGGTATTGAGAGATATCTGATATTTACAAATTGTTAATATATTATTGAACGAAAACGTATATTCGAACAGTATATACAGGGTGGTTGATAATTTTATTTTATTGTGTTTTTAATTTGTTTATTTAAAGGCAATACAATGTTAACAGTTCTTAGACTAACTATAAAAATAAACGAAAAGTTTTTCTTAACATTTTAGTAATACTAATGTATAAAGGCACATTAGCGGTATGGAGTCTTTCCTTCTAAGCCGGAGGAGTGGCGGAAGCTCACCCCTCGTAGTTTTGTACTCGTAATGAATAGATTGCAGTTCACAGCCGCTACTATTTCGGACTTATCACATGCTCCTAAAAACGCCCTTAACAAATACAGGAGCTCGCGTAAATTATTGGGTGGTTGGTAACTGGTGGTACAAGCGGAAAGGGGGTGATTCTAAGCGAAAAAAGAAGTCGAAAAAATATAAAATAAAAATTTTTCGTTTGTGGTTTTGTTTTCGAGAAAATCGACTTTGAATTTTCGCAAAGTACGCGTGCACTTGATCACGTCTCGTTATAACGGATCTCACTGTAGATCGTTGTCTCGATGGATATTATCGCAATTTAAGTTTGTTTTTGCCGTAACGGAAAATTGGGAAAAAGTCGGATAGTAAGTTAATAGGTAGGAAAACACTTCGGTCACATTGGAAGTGTTTTTCTCAACATAACGTCAATCGAGACAACGATCTACAGTGAAATCCGTTATAACGAGACGTGATCAAGTGCGCGCGTACTTTGCGAAAATTCAAAGTCAATTTTCTCGAAAACAAAGCCACAAACGAAAAATTTTTATTCTATATTTTCGACTTCTTTTTTCGCGTAGAATCGCCCCCTTTCCGCTTGTACCACCAGTTACCAACCACCCTGTATATTCTCGATGCTCGATGCTCGATAGAACGGTAAAATATTTCTGACTAATCCTTCGTTTGTAGTCGCAAAAGTTATTTATCGAATAAGCATATGGTGCTTACACATTTGTAAACATATTGGCGAACTATTTTCCAAATATCGAACATTCTATGTGTATCTGTAAGTACATCGGGCGTGTGCGGTGCGTATATCTGGAGCGTGTGGATCTGACTTCATGGTGCCCTTCGGATGTCATGGAATGTGATATGATAAATGCTGTAGCATGTACCAGACAAGCAATTAGGAATTGATTTCCTCTTAATTGTTGCTTCAGAGATGAGCCTAACTGGTTTAAACCTTAATAAGTCCGAGCAGAATAAATGATGCACATAACATTATTTTATATTTACTACATTTTATTCTACATAGAGTATGCAAGAAACATAGCTGTATTGATCTTTATAAGAATATGTAAATAATAAGTTAAAAACAAGAGTTTATTGGAATAGGAACCAGTAAAAATAATATAGTATAAGAAAATCATAACAAATGAATAAAAATTTAATTACATGATGAATTAAGTTATCATTGTTGTTCATATCTATTTCACCTCTGTCTCTTATATAAATGATACGTAAATAGATAAACACGATGATAACACTCAAATATGAATTGATAAAATTCTTTAATAGATAAAGTGGAAATAGATTTTCAGTAGATATTACTACAAAATGGGATTTTATTGTATATATGCGAATATTGAAAGATAATAATACGTTATAACTGTTAATTACAATTTCGCTTCTTTTATTAAAATTTATGTAATTTTAAAGTATTGTGTACACAATTAAGTGCATTTAATTAAAAATGGTAATCAGGAATATTTACTTCAAAATTTTAGGTGTTATTCCTAACACCAAATTTGCTTCAAAGTGTAATATAAAAATTTTTAGATGTTCTTTTAGTCAAGGCATATTTTGTGAAAATATTACAGTTTTAAAGGAACAATTACAGGAAGTCTTCAAATTTAAAAATAGCAATGTCAGTAACTGGATTATCGAGGTTAGTTTTAACCAATTAAGGTATTACTATTTATTCCACTGTTATGTATTGTACAATTTTGTGCAAAAGTCTCAGGCCATCTACATATGTTATACTGTAACTTTACATTTTCGTTTCTAAACATATTACTTTTTAGGTTTAGTATGCATATTTTGTCTTAATAACATTATTATATAACTTACTGTTCAAGAATATACAAAGACAGTCTGAATTTAAAACATAACTTAATAATACTTTGCAAAGACTTCATCTTTTATATATTAAGATTTTTATTTTACTTTAAATTACTCTATGAGTAAATAATGAATTATTTGTTCAATATAATAAGATTATAGTTCTTTTAGAATAAAGCCCGTACATTATGTATAGGATACTGTAAGAGTGAAAAAGAAGATAGACAAAAACTTTTATGCACATTGGCATTTAAGTATGGTGTTCAACATAATGATGTAAATAACTTAGCAAAGAAATTGGTTTCTGAAGAGGTTTGTATTTCTTTTTTTATTCAAAATTTATTATACTTGTTATTTTTAAACATAATTCATGTTTTCTATACTAAGTGTAATATTGAATTTTTTAACAATAAAAGGTATTCTTATTTCAGCCTAACAATGAAAGACGAATTTTTGCACATGAAAGAAATTTAAAAAATATTCTGATACCAAATTATCAATGGCTATTTCTTATTATTGGGAGACTTGAAAATGGTGTAAAATTTCTTGTTGATTTGAGAACAGATATTTTAGTAAGCAACTTAAGATAATATAAATGGTTGAAATATTTGTAATGATAAATTTAAGCGTTATTTATGAACTTGTTTTATATTTATATTTTTGATAGGAGTTGATGTCAGAAACTGAAGATATTGATGAAAATCTTATAATACAACAATTAAACATTTCGCTACGAGATTTGTTACTGCTCTGGTTTTCAGTAGGATTTCTACACTTGGAAAGAATAACTTGGCAAAGTTCATGTGACATATTAGAAAAGGTAAACAATTTGGATAATTAATTAGCAAATAATACTAGTAACTACTTAATCTAATACCCATTTTTATGAAGGTTTCAGATTATGAAGCAATACATCCTATAAAGAATTGGTTAGATTTAAAACAAAGAGTTGGACCATATAGAAGGTGCTATATATTTACACATCCATCTATGCCAAGAGAACCTCTTGTTGTGTTACATACAGCATTATGTGATGTAATACCTGGTATGAAATTATATAACTATTGTTCTTACTCTCTAAGTTACTATCAAACGTGTAATGGTCAACTTTTGAATAGTATAGACTTTAATTGTACTTAGTATTATACTAACGTAATTATTTTAATAACCACAGCATGTGCTAATTATTTTTAATCGGACATTTCATATAAGTATTATATTATTTATATTAATATGTCATCAAATTATAGATTCTGTAAAAGGTATTGAAGAAGCAAAAGCTAGAATCATTGGTAGTACGAAAAAAGATGTCTCATTCCTAGAAGAAGACAAATGTAAAATAAAGTCTGCAATATTTTATTCAATTGCTTCTACTCAAAGAGGATTACAAGTAAATAAGTCATATTAAAATTTAAAAATTGGAAATATAACATTTTAAAAGAAAATATTTGTCTCTTTTGTAGGGTATTGAATTAGGTAATTATTTAATAAAGGAAGTAGCGAGTGAAATAATATCTGAATTTCCTATGATACATGAATTATCTACTCTATCACCAATACCCAATTTTAAGAGTTGGCTACTGGAAAAATTAAAGCAGGGTAAAACTTGTACTGTATATTTTTTACTTTTCTTTGCTTATAGAGTAAAGAGGATAAACTTGTAAAAGTATTTTTTTATATCGACTCTTACTTTCTAGATGTAAATTGTATTTTTATGGACGAAGAATTTAGGTCTATACAAAATATTCTAAATGAAGAAAACATAGCACTTGGACTTAAAAAACTATTGAATAATTCGCTGTGGACCAGTAATGAAGAATTATGTAATGTTTTAAAAACACCATTAGTTCGTGCATGTGCTTGGTACTTGTACAAAGAAAAACGACGGAATTATGCCTTAAATAACGTTGGTATGTTGATTTAAATTAACATTGATACAGGGACACGAGGTTAATATTGTACTTTTACTGTAGCCAATTTTCATTTGCGCAATGGAGCGGTTATGTGGAGAATAAACTGGTTAGCTGATCCTTCACCGCGTGGGGTAGCAAATAGTTGTGGTATTATGGTGAACTATAGGTAGCAACATTTTCAATTTAAAATAATATTCTAAACACATGTAACTAAGATTTATATTTTACTTACAGGTATTATTTAAATGATACTGAAAAAAATAGTCAAAATTATATTGAAAATTATTCCATAAGTGCATCCGAAAGTGTAATTAATTTCACAATAGAGCACGAAAAAGTATGGAATAAATTGTAATTACGAAAAAAAGTGATTTTGGATGAATAAATATTTATATGGTAAGATTATATTATATATTAGCAACGTCTCTGTTAAACAACCTTCAAATGTAACAGAGATTTAACAGAGAATATCAATTGAAAATTACAAAATATTTCCAAATATCAAATGAAAATTATATAAATATAGTACTTGTAGTATACTTACAAAAATCTTAAGTCGTGAGTTATGAATTCATAAAATTTGGTTTAGTCTTTACTAGTTTTAAATATGTACATTACAAATGTTAGGTACTAGGCTTCTTCAAAATTTAAATATTTCAGATGTATGTTATCCTATATAAAAGTTATATACAGAGATCCTATTTTATAGTACTACCACATACACATACATACATCTGGTCTATTTTCATTTCTAGTTACAAGCAGTTAATTCAAAATTCTTTTCTATTACTCTTCAAATTTTATGTTTTTATTAAAGATTATTACATTTGTTCATTTATACAATAGCTGTTTTCTGTTCAGCTTAAAGACAGCACAATAGTCTGCAAGCAGATCTGAAATAAATGACGTTGTATTATTATACAAATATTTTTCATTCACATGAAAGGTGTTCTGAGATGACTGAATTCAATACACCATAATATAATAAGAAATTTTAACTATACAGTTATGACCTTAATTTCTAATTTCTATCTTCCAATCATTTTTTTTTAACATATCGAATTTTGAATTTATAACAAAACAATAAATAATGTTCACATATTCGAACCAGCTCTGTCTGTATTTCCCACATTTTATTACAATGCAACACCCTGTATATAGATACTGTATATGTATGTCAGGAGAAAATTTATTTTTTAGGTACCTGTAGTCAAGGCTGGGTTTGGTGAAAGTTTGTGGGAAGATGAGGTCTACTTTCTAGTTTTGTATAATCCAAACGAAATTCCTTTGCTAGTTTTCTCCAACTTTGCGCATCAAAATAATAATAAGTACCACGTTCATATGTTGATGTCTTTTCTACATGTCCCAATCCTGGTGCTTGCGTTATCCACACCTTTTCTTCCATATGATATCGCCAGTCTCTACTATACCTAAAGTAATTGCAACAAACAATGTCTTTACCAAATTCATTTTACGAATAAGTACCAAATCATGTGTATAATGACAATTATATGTACATACAATTCCGCTGCTGCTGCTAATTGCAGAACATCCCCAACATTTGTATAAAACATATAAAATAGTAGATCTTCCTTATATCGATTTAATTTAACTGGTGCTAGTTTATCTCTGAAATGAAAAACAATATATAAAGTAAATGATTTTAATTGTTTTTGGCGTGTCTACTACTATATCAGGGGCGACGAACTGGTGACCAGACTCTGCCTGTTCGTCAATCGTGGAATAAAGGAATGTGTCGACCCCCAAAGACTTTCTTGCGATTCACTTTTGTTTTATCTCCATTGCACTCACACTTCGCACGCACACATCAATCTCACTCGCTTTCGTCGAATAGGCTAGTCGCTGTCGTTACATCCCTAGTTGAAGAGGAAATCATGTGGCCCGTGGCGGAGTACAAGTTCGTCACCTCTGTACTACTACATGATGGATAAAAATGAATATGTAGCAACAAATGATACCTGATTGTAGCGTTAATAAGATATTCCGGCGGCACATGAAAATCAATATCCTGAGGTCGGCATGGTGTTTCAGCCCAAGGACCACCAAAGTTTTGGTAAAGGTTCTCTGGTGAATTAAGATTTAATCCTAACGCGGTTAGATCTTGGCCTAGTGCCAAAGATACTAAATTCGGATCTGTTTCAGCTGCCCTAATAAATGTTAAAAGCCCAATCATTCCAAACTGATCTTTTACCATACTAGCTGGTATATTGGTTACTTTTCCTATAAAATATAACAATAAATATTGATGTAATGTATAAGATATAGAAAATGTTTTTAAATAAAAAATATTGTAAAAGAATAACAGCAAATAATAAATGGTATGCTTCATTTTTGCTTTTTTTTTATAAATAGCTTTAGTACCATCGGGAGACGTTTGTATGCCTCTTTTAGATGATTGAGACATATCAGATCCATGCGCTCTATTTGCTTGCAATACATCTTGTCCAATTTCAGGACCAAGTCCAACAGGTACATTTTTGTCTCCAGACACGCTCCCACCTGGTGATGGTCCTTCTCTATTTTGTGTCCCTGGTAATGCTGGGAAATCTTCAGAACTCATAGTAAATTCACTCGATTCAGATGTTGGTTGTTTTACCATTCCAACTACAATTCATATAAATACTTATATAACAATAAGTATTTATTGCATAATCATAATTGTTGTTATGTTCATCAAATTTTTAAATAATAGAGAAATTGAATGTTCTTTAAAAGTTTATAGCTTATAAAATTGAAAATGGTATCTGAAGACATAAAATCTCTGTAGCACTTGAGAAGGTATTAAGCAAAAGCAAGTATTGCTTAGTTTCTTGTTTATAATCGTATATTATTATATAATATATATGCATATATTGTAACTCTTTACTTACCAAATAATAAAAGTAAAAATTACCAAGTAAATCAAACCAGATACAAAATATTCAAGCTACCCATATTATAAGATTCTTATTATAAATTCTGTGTTCAAAGATGAAATGTGTTCTATCTAATAGACAAATATTATTCTCTGTTTTATAGAACTCTGGAGAAAATTATCCTTAACCACATACGATTTATTAAATTTTTATTTGAAGTAGCTTAAGTCCGTGTATGTAACATGAGACTGTCAATATGTTAATAATGAATAAGTACAATAATCAAAATAATGGAATGGCTTGGTATTCTATTAAAATTTCAGTTTTTATAAGAAATTATGCATATATAATACTTATGCTTGCTTAATACCTCCATTTTTTAAATTTGTATTCTGTTTAGATAAATTACTGCCAATTAATTATGGAAACTAAGAAACGATCAAAATTCTACTTTTCTTTTATCGTAGATAATGGTTACTGCTGTACACGAACAAAAATGTAAAATACATTTTAGTACAAAAAAACTTCACCTTGAAATTAGAATTGACCAAATAATAAATTTTTTCATTTGTAACAGGACTTCCGTAAAATTCCTAAAATTTCATTATTCTTTTATTTATAAAATGTATAAAATTATCATTAAATTACATAATTGTATTGAAATAAAATATTCAAATTCAGAAACGTAGACAACATCAATTTTACTTTAGAAAAACTTCAACTGGAACCAATAAAAACCGAATTTTTAATTGATTAAAATTTAGTCTTGAGGGCATGTGTCTATCATATACAGTGTGCAGGGTCAGTTAACTTAAATTTATTTTGTACCACCTAAATTTGCTCATAAATTACTTGTTGTTAAAAAAAATCATAGAAACGAGAATAGTTTAGTATCAAGTATAGTTTAGTATACCAAAGAAGCTTACAATGCGACATGAAGCTGATCATGAAGGTAATATTTCCGTTCAGGCTGCGTCGCGTCGGTCTTCGCCGGTCTTCGCGTAGGTCTTCGCGTCGGTGACCGAGTCGGTAACCGACGACACAAAATTTACTGTATGTATGTATGTATATTAAAAATTGAGAAACTATGACCTTGCGTTTTGTTTAGCATTCAACTGTATCGAACAGTGTAAACGAAAAGGTAAACATAGGATATTGAATGCCAAGTAAAAAAACTATTAATGATGGAACTTTTGTGCATGACAAATCTACACAGTACGTGTCTGCTTAATACAGGAGTTTTAAGAATTTTCAGCATTACTTACATTGAAGATTAATTATAGAATATCTTGGTAATTGTTAGTTTTTTACCCTATGTATCTCAATAGCTTTTTACTCAAGATTGAATATTTTATCGAATGACAAGGTCAAATATTAAAATATAAAAGAAAAGAACATGGTAGCAGATTCCTATTTTGATAAACCAGTGAAATTTCAAAAAGCTAATAATCACA
The DNA here is from genome assembly GCA_028454255.1 of Halictus ligatus. NCBI lineage: Eukaryota > Metazoa > Arthropoda > Insecta > Hymenoptera > Halictidae > Halictus > Halictus ligatus. The sequence continues at coordinate 11,519,754 of CM052129.1, forward strand.
TTGTGTATGCTCCACTTAAACGACTTTCGTTTGAAAAATGATTTCATACAACAAGTTTAGGAGTGAATTTAGGTGATATCTAGTTAAGTGGTTCACTCTTTATACATATAACTTCATAGGCCTTAAATATAACGACACAACACATAATGTATTTTGAAGTTTAAATAATTATTGATACATACCATAAGGTTGTTTCCCAGGCATGGGACTAGGTTGCGGCATAGAATCACCTTGTCCTCTGTTTGTTAATGAAGGAAACTCAGACAGATCTAACAATGGAGGAGTACTTGTATCTCCACCTCCTCCACTGCCAAAAACAGAGTGAAAATTATTAATTTGTCCTTGAGATCCGTAATTACGACTTTGTGGTATTCCAAAAGTGCCCATGCTACCCATTGGATTTGAGGTTCTGTAAATTTGTATAAACTTTTCATTTGTTTCAAATGAAATATCACTGTAGATACATTACAAGATACATAATATAATATAATATAACCGACAAGTTATTTTATAAATTGTGAAAAGAAACTAACCCAAGAGCAGGCATTGTACGTCTGTCTGTAAAAGCTCTCTGCCCAAACAGTCCCCTACTGCCCATAGGAGAGAGCTGTTGTTGTTGTGGTTGATGATTGTTTTGTCCACCTGCTGCTCCTGAGGCTCCAATGTACACGCTAGTAACTACTACCGCAGAAGCGATTGAACTTGAAGTGCTTGTAGACGAGCCTGAGAACATGCCCGAGGTAGGTGTGACATGACCCGTCAGGGTCGACGAATTTAAGCCCCCCCCCACCACCCGTACGCGATGTAAGGCTTGTATTCGCAGTACTGCGTGGCGGTTGCTCAAAGTTCAGGTTGGCCATAGCCTGGTGGCTCCACTACAAAGTACCTGCTGGGGCACACCAACACACTTTTATGTCAATTACCACACGATCACTTCTATTTTATTGCATCACTTGTAAGCTGTTCAATTTCATGGAACTGAGGAAAATCCATGACAATAACTCCTAGTAGCAACCTGCAACACATCCAGGCGGAAAAACAAATATTTTATAATATCAATGGAAAACTAGTTATTAGATATCAGTAGTAACTTAGTTATTATTTAGTAGTATTACTTACTTTATTATTTATTACTTAGAAATCTTACTATCTTACTATCTATATTTTAACAATATGTACGTTGAAATTTTTACCTCTTTATCGTAGCCCCAATGCTTTGGTCATATCAAAATCATAGACAGGAAATGAGAATGGACCTATTGGCAAGGAAAGATATCATTTCCATAAAAATGCTATGTAGTTTTTACACAATTGATTTAATAAAATGAATGATTACATCTAATGCATTATAATACATAATAAAGAAGCTTATTTCTCATTTATTATATTATATCATATGTGAGTAAATAAATGTATACAATAGAATGTGTTATCCTAAAGAACAAAAATCTAATTTGAACTACTTATGTTTTACAAACTAATCGTTTATAGAAGAGGAAATATTTCTATAAAAAAATATAAATAACATTTATTTACTTGTTTAATAACAAGTAAAAGGACATGTGTATGATAATATTAAATAACAAGATCTTCTTAAAGGTTCTACATACACTTGTTAACAAACATAGGTACATACTTTCTAAATACTCATAAACTAACCTGAACATTATTCTGGAATGTTTTCATATTTCTATATAAATCCATAATCATAAAATCAATATGATATGATACTAATTTCGACAAGAACGACTTGTTATTGTGATCACTGATTATTGTATATATGATAACATGGTAATGTAATGGAAATGATTAATTGAAAACTTTTTCTGTTATTTGTATTAGTACTTTAAAAGTGCAATGAAATTTCGAATACAAAGAAGATATAGAAACTTCAAAAAACTATTGAACTGAAAGTTGGTGATTTTGACATTGTAACGACAGAAATCAGTAAGTAACAAGCACAAAGAAAGCAAAGGTTATAACGTCTACATAATCAAAATATTAAGGGTATGATGGCCTAAATTTGATTACCTATATTATGGAATCCGTTGTTAAGTTACTGCATAAAAGAATCCATTAAATTCATAATAAACAAAGTAAATGAGTGTAAAAAAAAACACAAAAACGTCGATGTTGACTTGGAATGAAATCTGATAAGGTAAAAGTTATGTCGGATAATTAGTGGTTTATATTAGAGAAGATTTTCACGCTGACACGTCCCGAAAAATAAACTTTTATGCACATTATAATATTCTTAACAAATAAACTTCTGTTTTGTCAATCAGTTTCACAAACTTAAACAACACTAGAGACACGAATTTCTGCCATATTAACCATTTCTACGGCGCAATCAAATTAAATACCGAGACATTCAAAATTTCTGACATCGAACAAACTACAACCTGTAAATAACAATAATAATAATTAATTTATAAATTATTCAATTCAAATTGGGCTAATATGTTTTAATATTGTTCCACAAGTAAATGATTTTTAATTTTGAATTTGACTAGTGTATTGTTAATTGTTTTCTCTAGACTCTGGAACATTACATTTAGAGCACATTTATACTATCTTGACAATCTTTTATTGATGCTTCAAAATTAGCTTATTTATATTTATTTTTCAACTAGATTTATTTAGAAAACTTTAAAGATGATGTAGTCTTATGTAAAATAATTGTTTGAAGTATCGAAGTATAACATGATCCAATCCGATGCATAAAATCATAGGGATTATTGAACCACGTATGTATTCCAATATAAAGTTTGACATAAATTTTGTATATATATATCAATATATCCTGTAGGAAGATAAATTAAAAACATGGATAATTATTGTCATGTGAACGTACTAATAAATTACTATCTACATTTTGCATTTCAACTGCATTCAATACATTCAAAAATATTAAATATTCTTCCGTTACTTTCTTCTCTCTCTCTCTCTCTCTCTCTCTCTCTCTCTCTCTCAATTCGTAGAAAACAAATTTTAATCAATTTATATTGTGTACAATCTATGTATTCAATGTTACAATTTGATATGTATATATACATAAAAAAATGTACATACTAAACCTATACGTTTCTATATACTAAAGATATTGTGTGTATGTTGACTGATGTTGACACAAATGCAAATTATGTTAATTAACTCTGTACATTCGGAAACTTCAATGAACATATTAATTATTACGTAAAATAACAAATGTTTAACTAAATTTATATGATAGAAAGATGAAAACTTATAAAATATCAGTTTTTGACGTATTTTGTTTGTATACAAAAGGTACACATGCTCAAAGATTCGACATAGTTATAATCATGTCATTCGACGTTATTAGAAGTACATGGTTCGTGGTTAAATAAAAAGTTTTATGATAGAATTTTATAAACATTTTGTATGTAAATAGGATTTAATAATTACTCTGTATATGTGTAGATTGTACATAAAATAATTAAGTAACAAATCCTGTTTACTTTAAGAAGTTATTGATATAAATAAGGATTGGTGCAACAAGGCGAAAAATGGCATTAATTAGAAGAGCAACTCATGCTGGTAGTTGGTACGCAGGCTCTGGTAAGCGTTATTTAAAATGTATTTTCAATTTATTTGATATTTTTACATCTGTTAATTATAATATAATCACGATTATTTATTATTTTGTATGTAAAGTCATCAATATATAGTTTCTTATGTTTGCACACATAAATGAATAATTACAACAGACGTTACACCTACACACACATATTACTACAAATTAATATTTAGTATTAATAATCACTACAATATTATTTATTATTTCTATGTTATATTTTGATTATTCGGCAAGGTAATATACATTTCACATATGTATTGCACCCAACCGTACTTACCTAAATTTTTATTATTGAATTTATTACTTAGTTATTTAATATTTAGAATTTGCTTAAAATTTAAGGGCAACTCAGTGGAAATAATTTTCTAATTTTTCCACAGATTTTATGAAAAACATTTGCATATAGTTCTGTATTTGTGCAGAAATGAGATTATATTGCATTTCTTTTACTTATTTATATAATTTTAACTTCTATCAATAGTATTCCTGTTTTTTATAATTTGCAAGGTTTTATATTAATTTTAATTATTATTGTCTGTATTAAGATAAATATTTTGTACAGGTACGGAGTTGAATAAGCAATTAGAAGGTTGGTTGGGTGCAGCAGACTTATCACATGGACCTGCTAGGGCAATTATTGCCCCGTCAGTAATTATAGCACATTAAATAATTTCTTAAATTAACAAATCTTTATTGAAATACAAACAAAATTTCACAGACATGCAGGTTACAGCTATTGTGGAGCATGTGCTGGTTTTGCATATCGCCAGATTAGTCCTGTTGTTGTGTAAGTTTTCTGTTGTAATGTAATTTACTAATTACATCTGTGGTTAATTTTAAATTTAGTCACTGTTATCACTTAAATTGTGTTATTATTATATTATACATTTATATTATATTTATTTTACATAAAAGAGAGTCAAAAATATAATAAAAAAATTGTATTTAGAGACATAAGCAGCAGTAATAAAGACTTTTATCTACATTCCAGTAATGAAATATGTGATTAAGATAGTACATATAGTAATTTTTATTACCATAGTTTGTATCATAAACTATAATACTCCTCCATTGAGTATGTTCCAATTTTAATGGATTAACTTCAATCTACTCTTTCTAATTATTAATAATTATATTTAAAAAGTGAAACTTTAAGCTATTATTCAATATGAACTTCTATTATCTAAAATGTTAAAACTAAAGTTTATAAGAAAACTAATATTTAACTAAAGTGTTAAGTGCATAATGTGTCGTCGTATAGTCGTAGGATATTCATTCTGGGCCCATCGCATCACGTGAGATTAGCTGGCTGTGCTCTTTCTTCTGCTTCAATTTATCAAACACCACTGTATGACCTGCATATTGATCAACAAGGTATAAATTGCATACAGCAGAATATTAAAATAGATTTTTGGATGGAATCATCTTAATATTGTGAAATATTATGTGAAAAACAAAGATTAGTTCAAATATAGGTTTCTGTTCATGTGATAGTATGCAGAGAACTTGAAGAAACTAGACATTTTGAATGGATGGATTTAAATACAGATGAAGAAGAACACAGCATTGAAATGCAATTACCATTCATAGCAAAAGTTATGGAAGGGTATGCTAGTTATATTAATAATATTTTACTAGTGTATTGTGTGCAATTTTAATCTTTCAATTTTATTCTATCAATATAGATTCAAAGATTCTTTTACTATAATTCCTATACTTGTTGGATCATTAAGTCCAGAAAGGGAGGCACTATATGGGAGATTGTTAGCATCATATATGGCTGATCCACAGACGTTATTTGTTATTTCTTCAGATTTTTGCCATTGGGGACAACGTTTCCGTTACACTTATTATGATAGATCATGTGGTCCAATTCATAGATCTATTCAGAATCTTGATAAAATGGTATGTACTGTAGTTCATATTTACAATTATGTTGTATATATGTATAACAAGTAATTGATCTGTTAGCAATAACTTCATTTTTGCTAAAAAGAAAGATGCAATATTGATTCACTCAAAAGAAAATATCTTGACTATGAATCGTGTATTTTCAAATACAAAGGATTTCCATTTGCTTTGGGTTAATTAAAGAGACCAAATATTCTATTTTTTTTTTGCAATATTATTTCATAAGTGCATATTACAGCTTCAATTTATTGCATGAATAATTATAAACGTGGCCTGATGAGATTCTTCAACATGAGAAGAGATATAAAAAAATTGATCGAACAAAAAACATTCTGCTTCAGGAAGGAAATCTTTTGTTATACACGACATCTCTATAGGTGAAAATATGTAGATGATTTCAAGGTCAAGAGTTAGTTGCCTTCCAATACAGATACTTAAATTATCAAATCGATGGATTGGTCGTCACAGGTCTGTACTATTGGTTAGCTTGAACACTTAATATAACAACATATTTTAGACATAAACACGTTTCTATTCTCGAAACGGGATAGTTAAATTTCTGCTTGTCACAGAAAACACTATTACACTGTAAGAAAAAGCTTAAACTGTCCCATTTAAGAAGGATGAGTTGACCTTGGAATCACCTAGACTCGATTGGTTACTTTATAAGGATCACTTTATATGATGGTAAAATAATACTTTTTATTGTTGTATTATGTATCATATTTTCATATATTTACATTGTAGGGAATGGATATCATAGAAAGCTTAAATCCTACAGTATTTACAGACTATCTTAAAAAATATGGTAATACTATATGTGGCCGTCATCCTATTAGTGTCTTATTACAGGTAATAATTTTTATCTGTTCAAATTTAGTAATTTGAGTTATTTTACATACGTTATTTCACCTCCGAAATTTCTAATAAAATTATGACGTACTATGTTAACAGGCTATTCACAATTTAAAAGGAAATACTAATGGCCAAAGAATGAATCTGAAGTTTTTGAAATATGCTCAAAGCAATCAATGCAATAACATGAATGACAGTTCTGTTAGTTATGCTAGCGCTTCCTTAGTTCTCGAGTGATAAGATTTTTATCTTTAAGGTCACTATTGCCAGTCAAGAAATTTGCACAGGAAAAGAAAGTACTAAAAAACGAGAGTAATAAACTACTAAACTAAGCATTACTTGCATTAATCAAGAGTTTATTAAGCTTTTTTTTATACATATAGAAAATAACAACACTAAAAAATGAGTAACAATTTATTATATTAATTCTTCTTAGTTATTCGTAAAAAAATACATTAATTTTTGCAATAAATATTATATTATAAATAGAAATCTATTATTACAAAGTTGTTTTTTGTAAAGGTATCTCGGTATATTACTTACAAGAAATAATCAGTACTTCCATTTTCGACTTTAATTGTGGGAGGAGCTTAAGTATTTCTTTGCTTTGATTATTATTACAATTGTGCAAATAATAGTAATATAAAGTGTTTATTTTAAAAGTACAGACTTCAAAACAGTAGGCAGGGTTCAATGGTACTGATGAAGAAGAGATTAATTATTTTCAGTAATTACAAAAAATGGGGTATAAAAAAAGTATATGCTGAGGAAATAAATATGAGGTAGAATAATATTTTTTTTATAAAACGTTACAACACATTTATAGATTATAGTTTAAGTACAATGTAAGTATGGTAGTGTATGGTTGCTGTGTAGATTTCTTGTTATTTCAATGTGTACTACTAATATAAAATTATTTATTGCATACAATTTTTAAATTTGGTTAGTTTAATAACGTCTTGTCTAATATACAGGGTGTCCCGTAACTGGTGGTACAACTGAGCAGGGGGTGATTCTACATGAAAAAGTGAGTCGAAAATATAGAATAAAATTTTCTGATACAAGGTTTTGTTTTCGAGAAAAATGAATTTGAAAATGTGTCTAGTGCGCGTGCACTCAGCTTACTTGCGGCTCAACGGATTCCACTGTCTCACGTCTGGATATCTTGGAGATTGCCTTCGTACTTCTAGATACACGAATTCCTCGAAGGTAATTCTAATATTGTAACCTCGACCTTCGATTTATTCGATGCATACAAACCTCGAAAACCTTTGCGAAAAAAGGTTAAGGTAACTCAGAATAAAGTCCGTTGAGCCGCAAGTAAGCCGAGTGCACGCGCACTAGACAAATTTTCTACCTCATTTTTCTCGAAAACAAAACCTTGTATCAGAAAATTTTATTCTATATTTTCGACTAAGTTTTTCATGTAGAATCACCCCCTGCTCAGTTGTACCACCAGTTACGGGACACCCTGTATAGACAAATATTAAAGAGGAAAAGAAATAACAAAACCATTTTTTAATTTTTTTATATACTTGTGCATTTTTACGTATTGTGTATCTCAGGGATGTGCATGCTTGAAACTGGACAACCAGGTTTGAAACATTCTCTTCTGCATCTTTAGCATGAACAGACTGCATTGATAAATAACGAATGGAACATTTATTATAAAAGCTATAGGGAGAACTTAATTATGTTCTCTTTGAAACAAAGCAATGAAATGATCTCAAATCCTTCCTACTCTACAATCTTGTTATTTTTGGTTAGCATAGGAAATTAACACATTTGCTGTCAGACGTCACATACATGTAGATATGTGATACAACGACTAGTTTTCTAACTTTATGATGTGGGCGAACGTATTAAAGAGAACGATTCAGATATTGTACTGTCATAATATAATGTTGTATAAGTGTAAAGGAGGATCAGTACATAAGAAAGTATATGAGATATTTTAGTTAGGACACTACTTTTATGTTTTTATTTCCTATAAATTATCAATGTTTATGTTATAATACAAAATTTTTATAGTAACTCTTACATGTATTCTATTAAACCCGTTTTATAATAAACTACTATTCTTTTTCATCTTTCCATTATCTTTATATCATGTTTTATTTAGACAGTGTGAAATTGTAAAACTGATCCTCGAGATGTTGCTTTTTTTATCATTGTATACTAAGTCAGTAAGGTTTCTATTTATATGAAATCATAGTCGTGTACTATGTAAGGAGATATATGTAAATTTATATGCAAATTTAAAAAAATAAAAACCCATTTAAAATTATTGTAGTTTCAGTTGTAATATCATCTTCAAATGGTAAAAGAATTTCAGATTTTTAACAAATAACTCATAAATAATATTTTTTATTGAAACCATTCATTTGTATTTAATAACTATCACATAGGTTAAGCTAACAAATTAGAGCATACATACTTACATTTAATCTTAGTCCTTTGAGCGTATATTTACATCTATTGAATTAAGATATAACGTTTATTTGTATATCATACTGCTGATCCAATCCCATGTAAGAATCGGACATCAAATAAAATGTAAGTGTTGTACGACCTTTAATGAGAAAAATTTATGTTTTTCTTTTTAATATCTAATATCACACTGTACACATTTAATGTAGTACAATATTATACTATTTTTATAAATACCTAATTTTGAGGGTGTTGTAAACTGTAACTGATGGTATTTCCGGTGGTCATTTATTCCACTCACTCGTTTCAGGGCCCATAATTCTTGATCAAAAATACTACCTAACACCAGAAACCAGCCTTCATCCTTTCCTTTTTGGTACATGGGACAATGCACTCTTAAATTATTGGACCTATTTTTTCGTCTCATTCCAATATTCAATATATAGTCCTGATCTTTATGTAGGTCGATAATAGTAGAAGTTGCTATATTCAATATTACAGGTTTTTGTTTAGTGCCATCAGGCCACTGACCTTCCAAGTTTATATCAATACAAAGTATCGGCATTTCTTTCATCACTTGATATATCTACGAAAAATATTAATAAAATCGTAGTAATATATACTATGTGATAATATTTCAAATTTACCTCGAGTATTTGATTTTTTTGAAACTTTTCATTTAGTGCTTCTACAAGCAGATTCTGTTTATCGTATACACGATTGCATAACAAAGGAAAAACTGAGGGTAAAGATGAAAATAATTGTAGATGTTCTGAATTTATATAAGGTAATGTAACTATTGCAGATTCGTCTATCCATCGAGCTTGAATAATCATTTGAAGTAACTGTATTATCATGAGCGTAGATGCAAGCCAACCAAATTCCGCAACAGTATCTATCATAGCCTGAAAGTAACTATACATTATTATATCAATCCATTATTTTTTAATGAAGCGGATTTATTATGTATGTATACCTGAATAATTCTAATTGCTTGGTCAAGAACCGATTTTAAATCGGTTACATAATCTGGACATGGTAATGGAAGTCTTGAGAAATGTGCTTGAAGTAATAAAAAGGCTTTAGTATTTGGAGAATCGTATGAATAGTTGTCTACTGTGTAACGACACATTCTGCTCAGGTCCCTGTTAAATAATGAAATTGGTCGTTAATTACATCTATATTTTGTTTTAACTATTAACACTAACAACTTACTCGTTTAATAATTCTTCATTGTGTCTGACAGGTAATTCATTGTACTCGTAGGAATTAGATAAAATATGTAGACACTCGTCTAATGTTAGAGAACTCTTCAGCGATTGTTTAAACATCAACATCGTGTGATGCGATAAATAATAAAATGATGCTATTTTACCCATTGAAAGTGGGAAAATAGTCTGTCCATCCTATAATTACAAGACTTCGTGATCATAGTAGTTAATTTTTCATTATCACGAATTAATGTAATACATTTGAATCTACATTACATACCTCATCGAAATCAATGCAATGTGAATCAATCAACACATTTGTTGTGCTATCGACCAAAGAAGATAAGTACTCATTAATCGCGTATGGCTCTAAAGTACTCAAATTATAATATGCAGGATTTTTCATTAATCTTCTAAAAAAGTAAGTCCATGTTAGATAATCTAAAAATTCTTGTTTATTTTTTATTGTACCAGCCACAATTTCTGCATTTATATGATCTGCTAGTACTGCCAATAAACTTGATTCAACCGGAAACGGTTCATGTAAGAAATTTTTATAAAAGTTTTTCTTCAAATCATGTACTAGAACAACTGCAACCCCCGAATCATCAAACTGAGGTCGTCCTGCACGACCCATCATCTGAAGCACATCTGTAATTGGCATATCCACATAGCGTTTTGCTTTACCATCATAGTATTCTGTTCCTTTTATTACTACCAAGTGAGCAGGAAAATTTACTCCCCAAGCCAATGTAGCAGTAGTAATTAACACCTAAATAACATTTTTATAATGTATACAGAATCTAAATACTTTCAACTATCCAAATTAAATGAGAAAAACAAAGCAAAAGATTATGTATTATATAATAAAGTGGGAAGAATATTATAATAATTCGTACGCTAGTAAGCACGGATTGATATTGTATTCGTAAGCTAAGTTGTAACATAATAATTTTTAATACGATATTATTGGATAGCAGCAGATAAACAAATACCTGAATTTTATTATTAACGAATAGTTCTTCTACAATTTTTCTATCCTGATCCTGAAGACCAGCATGATGAAGTCCAATTCCGAAAGTAAGTGTAAGTTTCAAATTTGAATCTCGTACATGATGTGATATATTATTCATTTCTTCATCAAGCATGTGCAGCCATCGTTTCGAGTTATCTTCTGCTGCAAGATAAGCGATTAAATCCATTGCGGTTAATCGTGTTTGTCTGCGCGATGAAACAAATATAAGAGCTGGACTCGATGACGAATGTTGTCTGATCGCTTGGAATGTTGGTCTATTCATTGCTGCCATTCGCGGACAATAATGCTTTCCAGGGAATCCATTTATATGAATTTCTAATGGCACTGGTCGTACAGATGGACGGAAATTATATAATCCCATTTCTCGAATACCTAGCCAATTAGCTAGATCCACAGCATTAGCTAACGCTGTAGATAGACCAACAATTCTTAATTTTCGCATAGTGTGAGAAGAAATAAAGTTAATTCTCGAGACAATAACTTCCAATACAGGACCTCGATCTTCTCCTAAAAGGTGGATCTCATCAATGATTATAAGCGCTACATTTTTCACGTAACTTCTCGTCTGCCAGCTTCTGCTGATGCCGTCCCACTTTTCTGGGGTAGTCACAATAACGTTTGCATTAGCTATGACTTTAATATCCGGTGTTACGTCCCCGGTTAATTCTACCACTTTCTTCCCAAGCTGTTCTTCTAATCGAATTTTCCAGTCCTTTACTCGCTCTCGAACTAAAGCTTTCAAAGGTGCTATATATACAACTTTCTGTGTAGGATATTGCTTGAATACTCGAAACATAGCTATTTCGGCTACAATCGTTTTTCCCGAACCAGTCGGAGCACCCAAAAGTACATTATTATCAGTGTAATACAAACAATGAAAAATTTGTGTTTGTATAGGATTGAAATGAGTGAACTTGTAGAGTCTTGCAAAAGCTGGTTCTTTTAATGCTTTTACTGGTAAAGGTTGTAATTCCAACAAATCTGTATGTGGAGGAAATACATCAGGTAGTATTAAATTATGAAAGGTAAGTGATGTCATATTTTCACAATTTAACCAACGATCACTTGTTGCTTTCACTATATACTGTGCAGGTCGTGGCTCATGCAGTGGTATAGTCATGACAAGTTCTTGCTCCTGTTTACCACAAACCATTTTTTTTGTCAAGACAAAGTATTCATGATGATAAAGAAAATTATTATCTGGGTCTTCAATCCATATCCAAAAAGGTTCTGAGGTTTTGCCATGAACTTTATCGTTCCATCGAAACTGAGGATATATTTTCAAACGTATCCTTAAAATCCTACCAGTGATTGGCTGTACAGTGGACTCCATTTCTAACATAGGTAATTCTTCACAACATTGCTTCACTAATGCTGCTGATTTTGGATTTCGCAAAATATCTCCAATTTCTTTAACACTCATATCATTCAATTTGTCAATTGTTAACTGGTATTGTTCTATTTTATCCATAACGTCGGAAGGTAAACAAGAAAATTGACATAAAGGGTTCATGTGACTCCATTGTTGTAATTCAAGCATTTTTGCCATTTCTAGTAAACGTCCAGACATTAATGCATTATTTTGTCTTAGCATAATTTTAAATAATGCTCTACATATACGTATTACATTTTGTATAATATATGCTTGATCTGACATCAATGAAAATGAATCAATTCGACCACGGGATAGGTATGTTTGTAATAGAATATTCACTTTACCATGAATATTTTCTACACCGCCTTGCGGTCTAAGTTCACAATAATTGTCTGACATTGTTTGTAATTCATTAATCTCATCATCTCGGACCTTTAGTTGCTTAAATTCTTCTGACTGTGATATCATTGCAAGTATTTCTGCATCGTCCATTATTGGTTTCATCAGTTTATTGAAAATTTCGATTGTATCATACTTAAGATAATGGTGACTTGCTATACGTCCTAGATCTGTTGCATTAAAGTCTCCAGTATTTACATTGTACCGAATCATTTTTGCCTTATCTAGCGATTGAGCAGCTGTATCAATTAGTTCCTTTCTCTTTCGGTCCAGGTTAGGATCTTCTATTATAACTTGAGCAGGAATTCCATAAACGTGATGATTTAATTTCATTCGGACAAATAAATAAGTATAACTCAGCCATGTTATGGCTTCTTCTACATTCGATATCGTACCTAAAGCGATCTCAGCATTTAAATTATCCGCTAAATATTTAATGAAGTTACTCTCGATAGGTATTTGATTTGTTAATAACGATAAATAATGATATAATTTATTATGAGTAGTAATAATGGTAGCGTGTCCTTCAACATCAAACTGTGGTCTACCCGCACGTCCAAAAATCTGTAGAACATCTAATATACCTAAGTCAATAAACGAACCTCGCGTTGAATCGTATATTTCTGTTCCTCTTATAATAACTGCATGTGCAGGCAAATTTACACCCCACGCTAATGTTGATGTGCAAACTAAGACTTTAATTAATCCTTTAGAAAAATACTTTTCAACTAAATTTCGCTCTGAACGTAATAAACCAGCATGATGTACTGATAATCCGTTATTAAATAATTCCAGTAAGTGCTTGCTGCGTGTGTTGGTAAAAGCTTTACTTGCAAATTTTTCGTTACTTTTGGGTAGAAACAGATTTAATGTATCATTTTGCATAGCTAAATCTTTTAACGCATTTGCTACCTTAACTGTAGCATTACGTGCATGTACAAAGACCATAACTTGGTATCCTTGACGCACCATGTCCACAACTTTATTATAACATATATAATCCATGTCACTCATTTGCTGTAAAGGTGCGGTTGCTTTTACACCAATAAATGTTTGACTAAGTGGTACTGGGCGAAATCGATGGTCAAAATAAAAAAGTCCTGTATGCGGAGATACTCTTAAAAACTGTGCAACATCCAAATAATTTGGTAGAGTTGCTGAGAGTCCAACAATTCTAATCATACTTTGCGAAGATAACACTTGACGCAACGTTCGTGCAACCAATGCTTCAACCACAGGACCTCTGTCACCATGTAATAGATGTACCTCATCAATAATTAATAATTTCACTATGCCCGTCAAAGAAATATCTCCACTACCCTTTCTGGTTAAAACATCCCATTTTTCTGGAGTAGTAACAATCATCTGTGTTTGTTGAATTTCTGACTTTGTTAATTGCATATCTCCAGTTAATTCTCGAACTGATATACCAAGACATTCAAGTCTTTTACTAAAATTCGTTGTCATTTCTGCTGCTAAAGCTTTCATAGGTGTTACATAAATGATTTTGAATAGATTTTTCATTATTTCACCGTTTTCAATATGTTGTTTTAATTGATGTACAACCGTTAACATAGCAACATTAGTCTTCCCAGCTCCTGTTGGTGCACAAATTAATAAATTTTCATTAGTGTGATAAGCTGCATTAAACACTATACTTTGTATTCGATTTAAACTTTCAATTCCACTGAAAGCCGATTGTCCATAATCATCTAATGTAGATATCATCACAGGTTCATAATTAAACTCGTTTTGAAAATTTAATTGTGATTCTGGAATAGGTATATAAAATTCCTCGCTCATTTTTGTATCTTTCTTCACAACATTTTCTGGTAGCATTATTTTTTGACCTGTCACATAACCGACCTCACGCCTATTATTTGCATCAGAGTCAAATACAAACGGATATTTTTCTCGCATGTTCTCTCTTGAAACAGACTCTTTCTTGAATATGGGTGTACGTGATTCTATTAATGCCTCTTGTTTTTTAATGTGTAGATTATGATTATGTAATTCAGCGTCATTTCCTTCACGTTTGCTCGATATTTTATTTAATTTTTTTTCCTCTTTCCTAATTTGTTTTAATAAATGTTTTTCTTTTTCAGATTGTACAGTTACTTGACCGCTAATCACTGGTCTTTGTAAATCACATTGTTTCTGTACTTTAGGAACAGAATAAAGACTAGGGCTAGGACCAAAAGTCAAAGCCATAATACTTTTTCGATGATGTATAATATACCGTATAAAATCTAATTGCTCGTAACCTAGGATATCAAATAATTCATTTTGCATAGTTTCAGGACTTTTTAACACGGATCTTATCAAGTCAGCAAAGGTTTCAAAAGTCATAGCTTCAGCACATTGTGCATAACACAACTTTAAATTTTTTTTGTAAAACACTTCATCAAACTAGAACATAAATATATGACCTATTAGACATTGATACTTTTAGAATATTAATATTACATTAAAGTAATTTGAAATATACTTGAGTTTTGTATGTTTGCACAGTTTCGTTGTCATATTTCATTGTGAAATTATTTGTACTCTGACTTAGATTTCCTGAGGACATACTACGAAGTGCTTCTGTATTTGGCCACAATACTTTTGCGGGTTTGTAGTCAAATTTTGGATTAAATATTATATTTTTAGATGTCTCTGTATTATCGCCATTTTGTTTTCCATTCCTTAATAGCATCAAAACATCTTCATCTAAGTCTTTTTGAATCGTTACAATTATCTGCAAAAATATCAAATTTGGATTCATTTATCAAGGCATATGCATTCTTAGGGTAATCTACTGTCGTATAACTCTATGACTATATAAAGTCATGTTAAAAAGTTTGTTATAAAGTTATGATTATATAAACTTACAGTCATCATTTTTTCAGCATCATGAAGTGTTAAATTTCTTGCTCTTTCATTCAAAATTTTAAAATTTTTTGATGTTATGAATCTTTCACCAATTAAGACATGTAAAATAAACATTAAAAAATCATGTGTGAGTTCTATAGAACATTCACCTGGAACAATAAACAATTGTTACCAATTTTTTATTTTATATCGTTATAAATTAATACATACCAAATATTTTTGCAACAATCTGATGTAACTCTTGCATATGAGGTAAAACATTTTTAGGTAAAATGTTGTTTAAATCTTGCCAACTGAGTTCACTAGATTACACAATAATACATTTTAGTTTACTACCTAGTTGACTATAATGTTAAATAAAAAAATACCTTTTTAGTTTACTATTTTGTTCCTCTTGCAGTTTTTTAGGTATATCATTTGGTTCTAAACTTGTTGTACTTTTAATACGTCCAAGATTTGTGAATGTTCTCAATGATCTTGTAATACGTGGTAATTCAGGCATTTTTACTTAATTATATCATACATTAACTGAAACAGATCAATATAGATCACATTCATTTATTATATTATATTACAACCAAATTTTATTCTATTTATCAGCATATAATAAAACTACACACAATTATTAACAAAATTAATTTTGTATGCCATACTGTACAATTAAGTAAATGCATTTTTTAAAAATAAATCGTAAAAATAAATGTATAAACAATTTAACGATATTTATGCAAAATTTGATTAAAATTATGACAATAAATTATTAGTTGTAACTATAAACACGTTCAAAAATATTGCATTAAGTTTAAAAAATATTATAAACTTTTTCTATAAAAAGAATTAACTATTAACAATAGCTGCGATTGTTTTAAATATGCTGAAACCTTTATATGTACAGCTTACACACATTGACAGCCCTACCGAATTATTTCAATAAAGAATATTTGCAATGACAGCAGTTTAATAGAAGAATAATACACATAAGATTAATAAACTTGTATCAGTATGTATAGATTATAAATCAAATATAATTTCTAGTATGTTGCATGCAATTCCGTTACTCAATGAAATTTACTAGAAAGAATTGCAAAACGTTATTTTTATACTATAAAAATATAGTATCAAGAACAAATATTCTGCGAGTATGTGTATTTATATACATATTACATATATATGTATATGTAGGCTTATGATGGTTAATTAAAAAAATATATTTCGTTTTTCAATTGAAATTTAAGGTATACTTCATATTTTCATGGAATAAAAACAACTGCATGTGTAAGTTTATAATAATAGTTTATAATAATGTGTATCTACATAGAAACACATCAGGCTGCGTGTAAAATTGGACATTCAGAGATGACGTTCGTTTTTGAAGTGATCAAATCTTACAACATCGAAGAAAAAAATATGAAATGTTTGTAATATTTTAATAAACAAATATGTAATGAAATATCATCAAGCGTAGTTTTTTCATTTGAAATATGTATGTAATTTTTATACCACATGTGTCGTGACTAATGATTATTATTTTTATGGTGTATCAATACTGAATTTGCGAAAAAGGTAACGTTGTTACTTCGTTGCGAAGGGACTTTTTTTATTATGTATTGATATAAGAATAATATATTTCTTACCGTGTTTGCGTACGACCGTTTCAAATTATATTTTAATACAGATTCACCAAATACATGAATTGAAACGATTGAACCCTTTGTCCATGGAACGATTGTGTCGTTGTACCACTTTGTGAGGTTACGTTGAAACAAATGACAGTAGTATTCGGTCGAATACAATCCAGATTTGAAACTTATGTGAAAAAGATGCTAGAAGTGGCTGAGATTAACGCATCTTAGTAACTTCGACTACAGCGAATTCAAGTTTGAATCTCTTCGATAAATGAGAATTTATGAATGTGGTCACAGCGAGATATTTTGCGGGGGGTCTTTACTGGGGTTATCGTGACCCAGGTAGACCAAAAATCCTCCTTAACAGTAAGGTAATATATTTATTTAATATATGCATATCTTTATCTATTGCATGTCCATCATTTTAAATGACCTGTCGAACAATATACCATAGTTTCGAAACTCTTCAGATTTTTTATCTATCGCATACGTATACACGCATATGTATATGTATACGTACATGTATATGTATATTTATATGCAACCTATTAATTTTCGATAATGAATATTTTTAATAGCATATTTATAAATGTTTTCCAACAGGTGTTTATGACCATTTTCGGTAAAACAAGTCATTTTGTAAACAATAGTTTTAAAGCATAGCTTGAATGTAAACATTTCTACAGTTCTTTATTTCCTTAAATTATATCCTATAGTTTTAGCTTGTATATGTTCTCTAATTCTAACTGTAAAACAGTTATAATCTTTATCTTCGAAAAATTGGTGTTCTGCTAAATAAAATAAAATGTAGAGTAAATTTAAATTGTTGATAAATGTACTTACGATTATAGACATAAGTAAAAGTATAATTACATTATTGATTAGAGGCATAATTAGTAATACATGTACATTATCTACTCTCACCAAGATTTCAAAAGTTTTCATTACTAAAAAGTGTTATGAAGTATTCTAAACAATAAATAAATAAGTATTGCTAAAAAATTCCATCAAGTCATTGATACTTTCATTGCAAAAATTGTAATATTCTATATAATATTATTAATTGTATTATTATATCATAATATTCGATTGTTTAGATTTTGATCAAGACTGCCAATGTAAGACTGAACTACTGATGCATAAGATACTTGCCTTTGATGTTAAGTACGGACAGCATCAATGGGAAACTGTTTTTCATGCTTTAAGGTGCCTTTTCCACCAGCCACCACCAATCAATCTCTGTCATTGGAACAAAAAGACGGTACTTATCTGTAACTGTCATTTATATTAATTAGTAATGGATCTTTCATGTTTTAATACATTCAAATACGTATCTTTCTCGTATAAATTTTAGATTTTCAAGAAACTGATATTTAATCTGACTTTGCATAGGAGTCAGCAATTTATTAAGCAATATACATTCAAATTATGAAAATTGTTAGTAACAAAAATGATCGTACAATAGAGTATTCATCGTAATACTATCTACGTCTAGCATATTATTGAAATTTGTTATATTTAACAGTTTTAAGAGACAAGTCAATTTTTGTTTAATTGTATTATTAATTCCATTTTCTGCCGTACTAACAAAAATAACACAATAATTAGTTTACAATGATATTTTCACATAGAGTTGATAATAGTTGATGATGGTTGTAGAAACAATGGAACTTAGGGGCTTGTTTCCAAATTCTTGTCAACAAAGTGGGCATTTGATGCCTGAACCACATATAAATGGAAACAGAAAATCAATCACTACATTATCAACATTCAATAATGTAGGGTCTGATAATTGTGGGTCTGTGCCTAGCGTACAAAATAATTTACGTTTGTCGAGAGGATTTTATACACGTTTACCGCCGTTGAGTAAATCTGGACAACCGTCTGGGCAAAATGTGACAAGTGAATCAAAACAGCAAAGAGAATCGGAGAATAAATTAAATGCTTTATTTGACCAATATAAGGTAAACTTCAAATCTACATTTTTAGTTTTTTTTTTCTCATTAGTTTACATTTTATCACGTTGGCTGTTAGGCTTGACTTTCATTGCCTCTTCTTTAGATAAATGATGGTGAAGTGTCTCCAAAACTTATTGTATGATCAAATATTACTCTGTTATGTTATGCATTACATCTTGCATTAATGGAAAAGGAAACTTTAAGATTTTCGTGTAACTCTCGAAACTTGTATTTTTTTATTAAAAGATTATGTGATCATTTTGTGGCAGCCAATGTGTTAATTACATATCTAATACTAAATTTATAATTTCAATTTAAAATTCTTATTTGATAAAAATAATTTTTTTTGCAAATCTGATTGATAGGAACTGCACGAAGATGTAATTCTAGCAGACGGCATAGAAAGACTTTGCAATGATTTACAACTATCACCGGATGAATTTCAAGTACTTGTACTTGCTTGGAAACTAAATGCTGAACAAATGTGCCAATTTACACGTCAAGAATTTGTGACAGGTTTAAAAGCAATGAAAGTAGACAGTATACGTGGTATACAAGCAAGACTACCAGAAATTGTTCAAGACTTGTCAGTAAATAGTGATTTATTCAAAGATCTCTATCGATTTACGTTTCGGTTTGGTTTAGATGTTAATTCTGGTCAAAGAATATTACCAGCTGACATGGCAATCGTTCTGTGGAAGCTTGTTTTTACATTACGTGAACCGCCTCTCTTATCTAGATGGTTAAAATTTCTCGAGTGCCATCACGTTAGAGGCATACCCAGAGATACATGGAACATGTTTTTGAATTTTGCTGAAAGCATTGGTGATGATCTTGGTGCCTACGATGATGCAGAAGCATGGCCAAGTTTATTTGATGATTTTGTGGAATATGAAAATGATCAAATGAATCAAAATATCAGTAAAGATGATATCATAAAAGATGTTTCTATTGATAAAGCTTAATATTGATGTTTCCAATTTTCATTGTGATAAGGTATTATTAGCTTTCATTTAAGTTTCAAACAAAATCATTTAAAAATTTCTGACAATTAAATGATATAATAGTTTGTCCGTAAAGTTTCCTTACTATTTCAAAGTACTGATTTTGGCATTACAAAGTACTAAACTCAGTGAAATTTTAAATTTTATTTAAAAGATTTTATTTGCAATGATGCAAATTAAAAATTTTGGTGTACTTAGAAGATAAATTAGAAAGCAGAATTTCTATAATCTAAATTTTACGGTACAGTACACGTGAATGTACACGATTCCTAGTACATTCATATTTCTTATACTTTTTGAAACTACTGTTGAAAAAAATGAACAAATGTAAAAAAAGAACAAATGTAAAAAATAGATCTCATATTATATAGAAATTCTTCAGAAATTTATCTGACTATCCACATCTTGTCAGATTAAAATATATGGTCTAACTTTTATTGACATTGGTGTAAAGTCACTACTGTGAAACAAATTTGATAATTTGTGATTGTAGTTTATGATATTGTTTTAAATGGACGTATGGTTTATTTAATTATGTTCCTATTTATTATTATTTTTTTAATATCCATAATCTGAAGTCTTGATATATTTAGAAACAAGAGTAAGTATTAGTAAAATTTTCTTATAAAAACATTTCAGATATAATAAAGTTATTCAGACATATGTATATAGCGCCATGTCTTTCGAAAACACTAAAAAACTATTTGCTAAAATTAGTGATATCTAATATTTAGTGTATCAACAAAGAATTTCTGATCTACTCGTTTATAATTATAAAAGTATATTACATATTTACATTGCAGTCGTAATTACTGCACATAATTTTTAATTTCACATAGCCATGATTTAAAAATTATTTAACGAATTTTTAAATATTTACAATTTTGCTTGAACATAATCAATGTCGTTTGGTTGCTTTATTTGTGACGAATAAAATATTGAAAAAAGTGTACAAAAATTCGAAACATTATTGAATGTTACTTACACAGAAGGACTTGCAAACTTAAGTTCTAGTATCAGTAAAAACTATTTCTTGTAATTATTACAAAATAAAAACTAAAATTGTTGCCTAGTTGCTGCCTTCGTAAAATAAAGAATTGCTTCAACTTAAAAATTTTACACATAACAATTTTTTGTGGGAAAAATTGTTGTATTGAGTGATCATTGTTATGAAAGGACCATATGCAAATACTAAACTATCCAACCAACCTTTTCAAATTGTGTACTATGGCTTTGATATCGATTTAATGCAATAACTTTTTTAATGCGTCCCATAATCAAGAGAGGGGGGCGATTAAAGTGTGTATTTTGTGAAATTTATATCAAAATTAAAATATCTTGAATAAATAAAGTATTTGTTTTTAAGCTAAGTTATAAAATTCATTATAATAACATAAACATTGTTTCATGTTCAGTGCTGATACTTACAGAAAAATGAAATATCTCAAGAATGTAACCACGGCCGTCTGTAGTACATTCCATTCAAAACGGCATGTAAAATTGATTTCTGAACATTTGTTCAAAGAATAAATAATAAATTTTTTAAAATTTACGGCACCGCATATGTTACGATGGGAATGAATAGTCTTTTGTAAAGGATGTAGAGACATCCATATTTTGGAATACATATTGTGGAATACATTGAACTTTTTAAGGCATTTTACTTCAATCATCTGTGTGTGTGCGTGTTCAATTCCTGATCTACATATATGTATGCCGAGGTAGTGTACAGTTTTACTCATACAGATCTGTTTGATATTTTCATCGTGGGAGTTCTACCGATCTCTATTTTTTATTTGAGAAAAACCATCTTGCTCTTATAGTTTGTCTTGTTTTTTCTTCAATTATGTTTTTGGTCGATATATAGTTTGATTATGGTCAACTTTGATCTCTGATCTGCTTTGAGATAGTATTTGATTGTCGGTTACCTACTATTCGAATATGGTTGTATTAGGTAACGGTTCTCTTTATATGTATCCAAAAGAAATCATGGGTACAATTGTATATCGACACCTTGGGTATGAGAAAATTTGTATGCCTTGTATGACGTTAGTTGTCATTGACATGTTGCAGGTACGAAGGTGCGAAGCGATGATCTCCACCAACGTCCACTTTTTAACACAGTCGTACTTTCTGAACTGCACGGCTTTTATTTCTATCTGTTTATGGGTAGTTCATTTTACATCGTCAGTAGTAGTAGTAGTAGTTAACTGAAAGTCAGATATCTATTTAAACAAACACATAAATATTGGCTGCTACCACGTGCAACTTTTTCGTCTGTGTTGATTTTTAACAAATAGACAGCCGCGCCCGTGAGGCTTGTGATATTTCTAGCGTAAACTTTGAGTTAGGTTTTTAAAAAATGCATGCGTATGCCTGGCGTGTTTTTTCTTAACTGAATGTTCAGATATTTATTTAAACATATACATAAATTTAGCTGCCACCTCGTTCTATTTTTTCATTTGTGTTAATTTTAACAAATAGACGCTAGTCAAATGTTGTGTTTTGATCGTCAAATTCGTTGTTAGCGACCTCAAAAACCATTATTATCATTTTTCTGAAAGTTTTGATGAAGTTCGAGTTTTCGTCACTTTAAAAAAAATTTTTTAATAAAAAATGAAGGTTATCTCAATTTTTTAAGTATTAACATACATTTTTTACTTCATAATATTTTAACTGGTATCGAGACAAATTCAACGATCTATAATAATGTAACATTATTAGAACCCAGAAAAGCGGGTTCCCGGACCGCAACGCGCCGCGATGCGTAGAGTGGTTTCCCAATAGCAATGGGGACTTCTGAATGTTAAACTTGAACGTACAAATGACAATAAATAATTTTTTGAGAATTTTTCACTCAAGAAAAATAGTCCTAATTTAAAGATTTCCAATGTGTGTGCTCGAGGAGACCTCCCTCCCTTGGGAGTGCTATTTCATTTATATTTTTCATCTTTCATGTCAATTTTTAGTTTAAGTTGCTACAGTTATTTATGCTTTTCTCATTTCATTCCTGTCATATACGGTCACAAGCATAATTAGCGTTCAATGAATACTCTATGTTTTCATTATCTACCCTGAGGCGGTTCTGATCTCAAAATTATATATATATATATATATATATATATATATATATATATATATATATATATATATATATTTATTGCTGATCGCAAATAAAGGAGTACAGTGTTGCACTGTGTGCAGTTTTTCTTAGCGGTCTCCGCAGATTATCGTTGACTCTGATAACGTTGACCTGACAACACTTTCATCTTCTGAATCCTGAAAGACATCCTTTATGGCTGTGGAATTTCGCATTCGGCGGGGACGTATAAAAGCCCGCCGGCAATCGACTAGATCGACATTCAAATTGCGCTAACTGGCACATTCGGTACTATACTACTACTTGTGTATTCAAATAAGGTACGTGTCGAATTTTAAACAATTCATACCTGGTAAAAATTGTTTCTTTCATTTTTAATATTTAACTCGTCTAAAATGTGTTTAGTAGTTTTTGATGTGTATATTAGTAGCTTTTGAGTAATTTATAATTTTTAGCATCACTCATGAACATCGTCATTTTAATTCTTTTTTTCTTTATCTTTCAAATGTTATTGCAAATGAAAAAAAATAAATACGTATACGTATTTACCGTAAGTCGTATTATAATTTGCGCAATACAATATATATATAAACCTGCCTACGGGTCGCCACGAACATGTTATAAATATATTGAACTATCACTTTAAATAACAACTGTTCAAAGCAGAGTGCTTTCTCAAAGAGACTAACGTTGTCAAGTTTCAATTCTTGTTACTTGGCTCGAAATCAGGTCCATAACTATGTAATAGATAACATACTGGGAATAATTTTGGGAGCTGTATTCCACGTTTTCAATGGTAGCTTTCTTTTGTTCCAGGTGATTCAAGATGCTATTGCCATACATACTCATCTTGACATTTTTGATTTCCGAATATCATACTATTCGGGTTATAAATTATGGCTCCGATATCGACGAGAATACCGATAATTTGGTAATTCGTCGTCACGCAAGCGTATCTTGCGAAGGGGAAGAAAGTGTCTCCTTCCATAATTTCAGTATAACAAAAATCCCGGCGACTGCTGTAATAAGCAGAACAATAAAAAATATTAATTTACAAAATAATTTACTGGATAAAATACCAACGGAATTATTTGATAATGTTCCGCTATTGGAATGTCTCAATGTCGCAGGAAATAGTATTCCATATAAAGAGATATTCAATTTTGGCCATTCTAAGTTAAAAACTTTAATCGTGGATTACCAAAATGCTGTTGACCAATTTAATATGTTAGACACACAGTTTCACTATACGAAGTCGCATTTCCCAAAATTGGAAAGGCTCCAAGTCAATGGGATCAGCCCATTCGTGCTTGATCGATTTCCCAAGGATATATTTTCTCAGTTGACTACATTATATTTAACGGACAACGACATTCGAAATATAGAGAAGGACTTTATCTCTGGCTTACCAACCTCTTTACAACATTTACATCTTGAGAGAAACGCTATCCGTAACTTTAGTGTCTATAATGTAAGAAATCTGGTGTCGTTGTATTTGGATCAAAATCCTTTACAAAGCATCCGTATTTATTCGAATGATACATATTTGGAAATATTATCCTTAAGAGACTGTAACTTGAATAGTCAAATATTACAATACTTGGCTGACTTTCCTTTAAGTAATTTAAATATACTAGATATATCAGAAAATCATCTGAAGTATATACCAGATAAATTTTTCAATAGTGTCACAAATCTACAGCATTTGCTTTTAAGCAAGAATTTAATTACGAAAATACCAAATTTAAATCATTTGCATCGGTTATACAAGTTGTCGTTAAGTTATAATGATATAGAAACCGTCTCCAATTTAATGTCAAATACGTTGAGAATATTGAATCTTCAAAATAATAAAATTAGTAAAATCATAGATTCGAGTTTTACATATCTTCCTATGCTCCAAGTATTGGATTTATCGAATAATAAATTAGAGTATCTGGCTCCTGGGTGGGCATATGGTTTAGAAAACCTTGAGCAATTAAATTTAAGGTTCAATATGTTTGCAAAAATTACAGACATTTCATTGGCATCACTGGCTAATTTGCGGAACTTGTATATAAAAGGTAATTTGTTCCATGAAATAGATGAACATGATATTGAATTAATACCTCAAAATTGCACAACCTACGTGGCATAGATTCTATACAGATTATAAAATGTAGACTATGTTTTTCTTGGTAAAACAACAAATCTAGAGTATTTAGATTAATACGATAATAGTGTCTCTTACAGTTTACTGGCAGAGTTAGTATACTTATATTCTAAAGAGGCATAACTAATTTATAGTATAAATATATGGTTTTATGTTTATGATTTTGCACAGTAATTACTATAACTATATTGCGGATATTTATAACTGACAATTGTAACAAAGTGTAAGCAAAGTGAAATAGAAATTTATTTTCTCTCTGATTAAGTGCGGTAGGTTGAAAATAATATAACAATATTTTTCAATTCTTTCAATGTTTTTACTATTTTGTGTTTCACCCACGCATTTTCGTCATAAATGTATAAAATCCGCAGTGTATTTATAACGATCAGCATTGTTCTATCTTTCTTTGATAGCTTGAATTACTTTGTATACATAATAAAGTATCATTAAAATACAATTATTACTTGTGTAATACGTTTTACTCTTTTCTTGTTATCCTTGGATTATTAACAACACCATATAACAAATTACCACTTTTGCTAAGTAACCAATACTTTCATCTTTCAGGCAGCTTTCAGTATTCAACATTTTTCCTCTAACTAATACCAACAAACTTATGGTAAAAATAGTATGTACGTTAATATATCGTTACAAGCGTACCTCAAGATACGCATCTCAACCAGTTAAGCGTCAATCCAAAATTTCCGTCTATTGCGGTGCAATTAACGTTAATGAATTTTTAATTTCTTATTGAATAAAAATATAATTCTTTCTCATTTAGCTTTACAAGGGCTTTGGCTTTTATAATAGCCGCATTTGGCCTGCGTTCGAGGTGTATATTCGTCATTGATTAACTTTAATTCTGCGCTGTGAGGGATTTTTAAAATTAAATTCCTCAGTTAACTGCAATGAACCATGATTCATCATGATTAAGATACGTATCTTAAGATTTATTTTAATTAAAATTAATTGATTCCACTCCATCACATAAACTGTTCGGGTCATTTGTCTTTATTGTAATTTGCCAGTAGAAAACATTTATTTCATTTGACAAGAAACAAGTGAATTATAGATATATAACTCAATTGTGATGGAGAATTAATTTATATACTTTTACGTTATAAGTTATATAGTTTAATTAATTATTATTATTTATACTTAAACAAGTAAACTAATATTTATATTATGTAAGTTTCCACTTTTAATTTAATTTATGATTTATTTGTCTTTTTAATTAATTAACGATTTCTAGACGTTCTTAATTCCACTCGCTCGATAAATTATACTTGTGTTTACGTTGAGTGCTCTACCGAAATATTATGATATTATAATATGTAATTACAACAAAATTTATGTATAAACTGGTTTTACAGTTAAATTTTTTGCAGTCTTAAAAAAAATATGCAAATTACAAACTTCAGGTACTGTACAATTGAAAGTTTTGGAATTATTAAATTTCTCTAAAACAATTATACATACGTATCGTAAAATAGAACCGAGAATGAATAACAGAAAACCTCGGACTTAATATATTTTATTTGATTAAAAAAAATATCTATAAAATCTTTCCTTATAATTTTCATAAGATTTCTTCATTTTATTTTAAATTACGAATTAATTAAAGGCACGCATGCAAAGTTATTAATGAATGTTCATTTTGTTGTAAACGAAGATATATGGTTTGCAAAAAGTTATCTTGCTAGAAATACTATAAGTAGGTATTGTATTTCGTAGGGAATTAACTTCGAAATTTTTAAATAAAAAATAACATAATATAGAGTAATGAAAGATATTCAACTATTTGGCTGCTTGAAATCTTTCGGAAATTTCACTATACACATTTTCTTTTCCGCTACTACTCCGTTCCATTAACTGATACTGTTTTTATACAGTAATGCCTCATAAAATTCATAAAAAAATTTA
Source organism: Halictus ligatus (assembly GCA_028454255.1). NCBI lineage: Eukaryota > Metazoa > Arthropoda > Insecta > Hymenoptera > Halictidae > Halictus > Halictus ligatus. The sequence goes on from CM052129.1 coordinate 11,547,205, forward strand.
CTAACAGATTATTACTAGTCGTAACTTTCCTGATAGAGATGTCTTCGAACACTTGTCAATTATATACAATGTGCCATTGTTTTATAATATTTAAAATTACGAAGGACTGAATGGATTTTGCAAGACAACTTGTTCGAAATGATTTTAAAGTGAGGAATATTAACAGTCTACTCGTAATAATTTGATTAAAATATAACGAGAAATGTAAGTTGAAATTTTTATTAGGGTTTTATTTACAATAAAACTGAAAGACATAGTTCTAGTGTTTATATCTGCTATTTACAAGAGAAAACATTTCAGAAATGTTAACTCAACGGAACACGTATCGTATCAAGTGTAACCAAAATTTATCAGGAGGAAATTGATCTCGACAGACGCAGCTCGATGATTCGCAATTTTCATTCGTTTCGGGCTAGGTTTGTCTATGTACTGAGGCATTGCTGTACTGCTATTTTTTTTAATCGTATACATTAGAAATTAAGCAGAAGTTTCTGCATATTATAGCGCACTAGATTTACCTTTTCATCGCGACTTCCACCGTAAGTAGGAAGCAACAAACATCACTTTTGTATTTATACTGTTCTATAATACGTTTGGCATAAGATTGTGCAGGTATCCGAAATTAAGGACAACTAAACTTCCGAAAATTCCAATACTCCGAATTCATTAAAATTGTGCAAGTAGCTTCATTTTGCATAGAAATAATATTTTCGAGCAGGATTTTGGGCGTAATTTTCCTACTTTATCGATGCGACGTATTCTCATAGATAATCACCGTGCTTGGGCATTCCGCGGGTCCTTCGAAAATAATTAACTATAATATATCCCTCAAGTGACAGAAATTACAAAAATCGCAAGCTTGGAATAGGTTATTAGGAACATTTTATTAATTTGCAGAATATACACAGTCACTGATATTAATATTCGGACTCTTGGAATATTCGATTCTCATGCAGGAAGTGTACTATTTCCAAAATTTCAGTGAATTCGGAACGTGGAGGTTTTCGGAAGTACAGTCGGGCTACCCGAATGCAGTGTGGCCAGATAGGAGAAATTGAGGGAAATAGAGTTCAAAACAGAGACGAAATGCGTCACGTGACCGGTCCTTGCCGGAAACGGGGGTTGTAGGGGGATACTCGCCGTCGGAGAATGAAATCGTAGGAGTAAGGTAGAGTGGGAGATAAGTCTTGATCTGGCCACACTGTCCACTCGCCCGAGTCCGTCCGATTTCCTCCGGCCAGACCCGAACAGTCGAGAACCCGACACATTGTAAGGCCCGCACATCTCTAGTTTGGTACCATCGAACCTTTTGCTCGGTTACACCGAGTAAGTACTTCTTCAAGAATGCTTTGGAATTTCTTCGATGTATAGTATACAAATGCAGGTGCATATTTTATTTTGCAAAGATGGTATCTCGTAATTCCGCGTGCAATCGTTCCTACGCCTGAAGAAAGTCAAAATTTCTAACGATTCTAAAGCTGAGAAAGTAATTCGAAACATTCTAGACAGTCAGGATGGACGTTCTTAGCCATTAGGTATGTAAACGGACTTAATTTCTAAGAAGAATCGTTCTCGTTATTTCTTATACCGTGAGTGCACACTTGTTGGTAATAGAATAATTGAAGACACATCAATATAGCGTCAGAGACTTAAAGATAGCAAAGAGTGTTCTATTAATAGCGTTCAGACGGTAACCATTTTAATTGACGTTATCGTTAAAAATCGCTCATAAATAAAAAAAAAACTAGTGCTGGTGTGCATACGATAAAAGATACAAGGACAATTATTATTAGCCGTACTGTATGAGATTAAAAAGAGCGTCGACGTTCTCTTTCTCGGATTCTTGTTGTCGTACGACTTGTGTGACATCTTGAGTCAGAAAAACCTGCTCGATTAAGACTGTTTCCGTGTCAGGATGCTCGGAAATAGCAATGCTCTCTTCTTTACCTCTTTCGTCATCGTCATCATTTACTTTAATTGTGTTTTTTCTCCGTTTCGCTTTAGGCCTATCGGTGTGTATCCTCATGTGTCGCCTTAAATCGTATTTGCCCACGAAACGAGCGTCACAAATTTCACATCCGAACGGTTTACCACCAGTGTGAGTCCACATATGACGTCTCAATGCTGCACTGAAGGTAAACGCGATTCCGCATACATTGCAAACGTACGGTTTTTCTCCTGTATGCAGAAGACTATGATCCCTTAACGTTGCCCTCTGATTGAATCGTTTCCCACAAACCTCGCACGTATAACTTCGCGGATTCGAGTGAATTCTCACGTGATTCAATAAATTCCCCTGCTGCGAGAACGACCTTCCACAGACATCGCATTTGAACGGCTTTTCGCCGGTATGAACACGCATATGCGTTTCCAACGTGCGATTATTCAGGAATCTCTTGCCACAAACTTTACACGGGTATTTAGGTAGGTGAAGACCTTGAGGATCCAAGTGACTGATCAAATGTCGTTTGTAATTGCCCTTATGGTTAAACAATCGCGGACATTGGCTGCAAGCATAAGGTGCGCCACGTATATGCGTCGAAATGTGTGACTCTAACTCTGATTTCACTTTGAATCGGAGACCGCACTTCGGGCACCGATGTCTCGGAAAATCCGTGTGACACACCATGTGCCTCTTCAGATACCTCTTCATCGTATAAGCTTTACTGCATATGAAACAGGAGTACGGGAACTGACCTGTGTGTGTTTTCACGTGTGCTCGCAATTCTCGATGACTTTCGCAATCTTTCTCGCATACCACACAGAAGAATGGTCCACTACTTGGTACGTGATTGTCTATAGTGTGCAACAAAACACCGGTTAATTTATCATAATTTTGTAAACACAATGTGCATTGGTACTGTATCGTATTGTCCTCGAGCTTGATCTCCTTTATTCTAGTAATCGTATCGTTCAAACTACCCAATATATTATCCTTGGGATCAAGAAAATAATCAGAATCGGAGTCTTCGCTCTCTTCCGTCTGCAGTTTTAATTCGAACGAAACCTTCTGTTTGTTTCGTCCATTTACTTTCTCCCTCGAACTCTTCTCTGGGATCGAGGATTCCCAAGATTGTTTGTTTCGACTTCTTTTACTAACCTGCGTATCCTCAATTTTTTCAACATAGACAGTATCTAAGAAATCCTCGTGGTCCAGCGAATCGTCAAATATTTCGTCATCGCAGTCACCTTCCAGAATTTTCTTTTCATCTCCTAATTTAATGGTACTTACTGCTTCACAAGGTACTGCGTTCTCGGCATTCATATGTTCCAAAGAAATCTCTTCCTCTGGTATATACATTATCGTATAGTCTAAATGCTGAGATTCAAGCATTTTTGAAATTTCATTTGGTATCTCGCTTTTTACATGTTTTTCTTGCTCAACTTGCGTTGCTGGTAATTTGGAAATAAGGATATTTCTTAAGTCAGACAAGTCAGCCTTGTTAAATTCTTCACTTTCTTCCACTAACTGGCACACATCAATTTCTAACATATGTTCTTCTTTACAAGTCATACCAATTTCATCAGCTACAAATTGTTCTGAATGAACTACTGTGTGCATAGACTTAGTATCCTGTTTGTTGTCTAACAATTTTGCCTCCAGCAACTCATTTGTTTGTTCTGAGCAGTCTTGGTCAGCATCGTTGCCCATTATCTCTTCCTGAAAGGTAACATAAGACAAATTATGCATGTGCTATTATAAATTAGAATAATAAATAGATAAAAAGTGTAGTATATGTAATTTTACCTTTATTGTCCAATGCATTTGTGTTTCAAACATTTTGCGAAGTTTCTTCTCTGTGGCTTGAACCTGGAGTTTAAAGTCATAAAATGCATCCGTGCGATATGCACATTTTGCACACAACATGTTTGGTAGCCCGTCAAACCTATCGATCTAGAGAAGAAATATATACATATGTTAGATAATACAATTAGATAATACAATTGCATAATATTGATTATTGTAAAAATTATAGTATATATGCTTAAACCCCTTTATTTCTATGCTTAAAAATGACTTAAATCTATTTTATATAAAGGTTATGTACTTTATTAAAAGCTGCTACATTCTATCTTTGAATAGCAGCTATTAATTAAATAGCTAATTCAATAGCTATCTTGAATTCTTTCTAAAAGTTTGACTCGTTTCAAATAAATTAATTTAAAGTTTGCATGCTCCCTCTTTCTTTTATGTTCATGGTGTTTCAATTGTTGACAATTTCAAATACATCATAAGTTGTTATCAAACACATTTTAATTATATAAAATACTTTTAAACACACGGTTGATTTAATATTATCCTTATGTAGACGTTGTAACGAACAAACTACGAACACAGTATTTACTAAAGGACATATGTGAATATCATTTTAAGGTTATGTGGTATCTTCGTGAAATTCAAACACGTATAATTGTCAGAAAAACGTATTGAATTTATTCATGAGTTGAATATATGAAGTAAAAATACTCTTTACTAACCTGTATCGATGCCAGTTCAGCAAGTTTATCAGGTAAATTTTTTTGGCTGATTGTGTCGTCATCATACATAGGGAGAAGAACGCCGTCGACCTTCATGCACGCACGACACATATCTGCACAGCTGATTTCCCAGCTCATTGTTATCTTAAATATCGAAACACACATAAAATAAAACTTTCACGCCGCTTTCGTTCACTTACAAATAAATGCATTTCACAGTTCGTGATCAGCGTCGCGTTTTCTGTAGGACATAGCAGTCAACATAAAGTTTTGTCAAACTGTAGATAGAGCTTGCATCTACACGTTTGCCCACAAGTGGCGCAATCTTATAATACTGAAACGACATCTGATGTTACGTATTAATTTTATGTTCAAATAAATAGTACGTGACCAGAGAGGAAGTGATAGAGCTCGCTAATGAAATATAAAATACAACTGATTTTAATAATGGACTTGGACAGTGATATGTGCATGCAATAGTTTATTTAAAGACACGATATTTTGAAATACGTACTCAAGTGATCATTATTCAATAATTCCTTTCTTGCGTCGAAATATATAACCGCACGCTGTTCACTGGAAGACCGAAGAATTGGTCGACAGGTATTGGCAGAAAATCAGTGGTAATTATCAATTGTTTCTTCATTAAATAAACAAAGTATAGAATTTGAAAAACAGTGTGTACATACATCTAAGCATAAGATATCGCGGCAAAGTGTCAAGTAGCAAGCTTGTCGGCGTAATCGCGGCAGCCGTGTTTTATATTATAATAAATATTTTCACAGAAATATTTTCACCTACGGCACTTAAACAGTGGCAGCTAAACATAATAAAATCACATTTTGATTATCTCCGATTTGAATTCAACTTAGTCACATCTCTGATTTGAATTCAACTGCGACAATGTCCCACCATCTCTGTGTTGGTAACGATCATGTTCGCAACACTCCGAACCGTTAGCTGTGTCCTGTGTCCGTGTACTGTACACTTCGACATCCAGACTGGCAGACCTTTTTTAAAGGTTGTTTGTGTTATAATTTTATTTTTCTCGGTATGCACAGAAATTAAACCGACTATAACTGGCCGGGAAGTTGATAATTGTAGTGAGTGAACGAGAATTATTACAACGGGCAGGAAAAAGTGCGATATTGTGAGAAACTATTTCAAACTGTGCGATGACGACAGAAAATGACAATCTTCGATCAAAAACTGCACAGCAATTATTACGGTACGTAAAGTTGTCATATTTGAATATAAGTCTAAATGTGTGGTGCCTGTGTGAGACAGTGAGCGAGTGAGTGAGAAAGAAAGTTGGCGAACAAGAGTTACGAAAAGCGTAATGATTGAAACGGAATGAGCGATAGGTCGAATGAGGGAAGACCGCGAGAGAACCATATGAGAGAATGAGAGAGAGAAAGGGAGAGAGAATCGCGAGGCAATTCGGCGACAAGTGCTTGCAGTTAGATCCAGACCAAACCGTGCGTCAAAGCGGACGGTCGGAGTTGAACCGTATCACGTTGTGCTGTATAATTCCAGCTAATTTGCCGGCAGGGTTGTAATCAAAATTACAACAAATGGAAAAAATAATATAATATTTATAGCACTTGGAACTGCAGCATCCAAACGAATTTACAATTGTTATGGTTGCAAAAGGAGTGTGATATCGTCGGGCAGGTGAAACCGAAACTGTGCCGGATTCGGCACCGGGCAACGGGCGTTACGTCCCAGGAAGGACAAAATGAATTTAGATAATATTGGACGCAGTCCAATTTTTTTAACCTACCTGTATCCACCGGCTTTGGTTCGGGAAGTTGATGAAGAAGACGACGAAAACCCTTTGGCCTACGACCACGAGTGAGACTCGTGACAAGAAATTTGGGCCAAAAACAATAAGCATAAGCCTGACCCGTGGTACCACGTTAGACCCAAAGGTAAACTACACGAGTCAGAGTCGTGGCTCGCGATATACATACCGCATACATCGTGAGCTTCTTCTTTATTGTGGCCCGAGCAATCGGGAGTTAGCAGGTAGGACAAGGGGTTATTAAATGCTTGGCATTTAATTATAAAGTTTATATAAAAATCTGTGATCCTTAACACGTTCTGTGCCACGTGTACCATCGGTGGTATACGTTAAACCTGATCTTCAGGCTACGTGTACCGCCGATGGTACACACAGACATATTTATTTAACACGTTGACTGCCATGAGGGTCACCGGTGACCGGCATTCGACTTGGCTACAGCGCCGTGTGGGCCACCGGTGACCGGCGACGCAGCAAATAATAAAAGTGCATAATTAGAGTAAATATGGATACTGATAAATTTTTCAACAATACCATTGTTACTATAATGGTTTGAAGAAATTAATGCACGAAAAATGCTTCAAGCATGATTTTATAACTCACTTTATTTACTGCAAATAATATTTCAACATAATATGCATGGCATAATGAAAAATTCACGTTGGCGCCTTGGGCAAACCATGGAAAATGCGCCTGGCAGTCAAGGTGTTAATACCCAAACATTAAATGGCCTGAACGACAAGTCAAGCAAGAACGTGTTACTCTGTGATCTGTGAATATTTCAACGAAAACTTTAAAGGACTGCCGAAGTTGAAGTTGAGGTCGGTTTGTAATTAAATTGAGAGCTGAGATGTTTGTTAACTAACGATATATTTCGCACATGTGTTCGGCTCACACAATCGTTAAAGGTAATTGTGAACGCTTACATTTTTCGCATTCCGATTCGCTCGTTTAGCTGCTCGGCGGGAAGATCGAGAAGGTCCAGGCGGGTTTACACGCCTTTGATTTCGAGTTCGGATTCGCGTAGGGTACACTGGGGTTTCACTGGGATCTCGCTGACTTCATTCTGTTTAATTGTCCGACAGGTTGACACTTCTCTTGACTGACCGGCTCTTCTTGCTGGACTGAAAGTTGATCGATTGACTTCTCTCGATTTACTGAACCGATTGTTGATTGACTGACTGTTGATTGTTCTCGATTTACTTCTCTTTAGTAACTGCCTCGATTGACTGACCGACTCTTCCTGATTGACTCTTGATCGATTGACTCCTGTTTATTAACTGACTCATTCCTCTCGGTTGCCTAACTTCTCTTGACTGAATCACTTATGAGGAGGAACTGTTGCCCCTTTTTGTAGGCGGACTATTCCTTTGTTCTAGGGTAGATATTGGTAGGGACCCAGATCGTGCCCTTTTCCGTCCCTTGCCACTTTCCTTTTCATTGGATCATCCGATTTCCAGCACCTTGCAGACGAGATCATTGCTGAGTCAGCATTATTGTGAGCTGAACACATTGATTCTTCGAAATCTCCTTTCTGTTGATATCGCACCTTCACCTATATAGGTCTTTGTGTGAAAATTAGTCGTCAGCGTATTGTTTATCGGCTCTTTGTTCGATCCGTCGTCGGAGTGCTGCTTCCATCCACCGCGTTAGTTTATGTCCTTGGGCTGGACCGTGCGAGTGTGGTTTTTACTATGGCGGTGATTTCTTGAGTTTGGTGTTATCGCGAGCGTGTGTTCGGTCGGTGTGGGTGCCTTGGTCCTCGTGCATCCCTCGACCACCCTCTTGGTTTCCGGAAATCGACGCGGCTCCTGTTCTTATTTCGATGGCTGAAGAGGCCCCTGCGTTTCCTTCCAATTGTGTCGAAACTAACACATTTTTTCTTAATACTTTGAACGCCCTACTAGAACCCCCAAAAATTTCATAAAATCAAAGTAACTTATTTAATGAAATAAAAATTGCAAAAAATTAAATGTATGATACTGAGTAATCCTTCAACTTTCTTGCATGTTACAGATCCTAATCAAGTTTAGTACAATGAGTATATCAACGCAAATATTCATCTTAAAACCTGCACAAATAATTTCGTCACACATATATGGGTGACGCGGCGACGAGCATGTTAAAGGTACGTCCGAAATACAACTTGTCTCCTACAGTGACTCACGAAAGTATTTGAACACTTACCATGAAATACTTTATTTATTATAATAAGTATTTTATACAATGCTTACAGAAATACTATTAACGTTGTAAATAGGTATGACTCTCTAGATTATACAGGTCAAGTTTCAAGTGAATCGAAATATGTATATAATAATTAAGAATTATTTCTTACAAACACAAACTTTGCTGATGCCACAAAAGTATTTGAACAGGTAACTTTGAAAGCTTTAATATTTAGTAGGTCCACCTTTGGCACGAATAACATGTTGTAAGCGAGTATGCATACTGTTTACTAACTTTTCTGTAACACTCGGAGATATAGAGTTCCACATTTCGAGTATTTTTTTTTAAACTTGCCTTGTACGATATATTAAAGTTTTTTTAGTCTTTTTCCTATTATTACCCATAGATGTTCAATCGGGTTAATATCGCGGCTTTGTTGTGGTGTGACCAACATGTGGGGGGTATTGTATATGATCCATTCCTTAACGATTCCTGCAGTGTGTTTAGGATCATTATCCTGCTGAAAGTAAAAGTGTTCGTACATAACCAATTTTCTTGCACTTTCTTTTAAATTCGCTTGTGAAATGTTCAGATATTTGTATTTATCCATTATTTCTTCTATGAAGACCAAATTCCCGGTCCCGCCTGCTGACATGCACCCCCAGATCATAATTGAACCGCCCCATGTTTTACCGTAGCACGTAAGCTTTTCACTTCCATTTCAATATTTGTTTGTCTCCAAACAAAACTGCGTCCGGCCGATCCAAAAACGTTAAATTTCGATTTATCTGAAAATATTACTTTATTCTAGAATGCATTATTTTTACTAATAAATTCCTTGGCGAATTTTAATCTCTTTTTCTTATTAATATCATTAATGTACGGCTTCTTTCTAGGAACCCTGGCATGATAATCATTTTCACGTAGCGCTCTTTTACATAATTCTGGATTTACATCGTTCTTGAAGTAATCTCTAACTATCGTTGCAAGTTCTGTAGCAGAAATCTTAGGACTTATTTTTATTTCACCGATCAAAGCTCTTTCTTCTTTCTCCGTTAGTTTTTTTGGGTGGCCTGAACGGTACTTGTTTTTTACAGTTCCTTCATATTTCGATCGTTTAAGAATATAATGTATTGTAGATCTATTTATATTTAATAATTTACTTATTTCACCATACGTCTTTCCTTCGTTACGCCACTTCACAATTCATTTTCTCTCATTTTCAGGAATTTTAGATGTTTTGGGACACATGTCCAATTAGAATATTTCACCATGAATGCTAGACTATGACTGACGCACGTACAACAACAAGTAACAACAGTGAATGTTTACATTCAGTGCCTGAAAAACTTTGTTTTCATTCATTCTCAGAGCTCATTTCTGTGTATTCAAATACTTTTGTGGCATCAGCAAAGTTTATGTTTTTGAGAAATATTTCATAACTATTGTATACATATTTCGATTCACTTGAAACTTGACCTGTATAATCTAGAGAGTCACACCTATTTATAGTGTTAATAATATTTCTGTAAGTATTGTATAACATACTTATTATAATGAATAAAGTATTTCATGGTAAGTGTTCAAATATTTGCGCGAGTCACTGTATGCCTCCTAGCTAATAATTCCGATCGGTTTTAATATTTGTTTCCGTGTTTTTCGCGTGATCTTATACAACAAAATGTAGTAAAATTCTTCAACGAGAAGGAAAAATATGAAAACACGAGAAATCATTGTTCGCGTAAGGCAGATTATCGAGAGTCGTCTTCGTAGCTCATCCGACGATGAAAAGTCGATCGGTCGAGAGGAGAGAGGATCAACACCTCTTTTCGAAATGTACCGGCCCATCCCCAGGCGGCGAAGTTCGACGAGCGCTTGCGCCTCCGACGCTAGCTATAAGAGTCTGATCAGCACTCGTAGGACCTTCAGTCCACCCCGTGGTACCGGTGCGGTGTTGCGTTTCGTTGTTGTACCCTTCGTCGCCGTTTCTTCCCCAACTGGGAACGCTTTTCTCGAGGACGACGTAGCCGCCGCCGCTATGTTGTTTCTCGCGACGTAGTGACAAAGAACGAATGACAGTACGAGACAAGGAGAGACGAGACACCAGTGTCAACGGTGAAGTGCTGCTAGAGATAGAGAAAGTGAAGGGAGAAAGCGAGATAAAGACAGAGACAGATAGATAGATAGATAGAGAAAGAGAAAGAGAAAGAGAGAGAGAGAGAGAGAGAGAGAGAGAGAGAGAGAGATAGACAGATAGAAAGGGGGAGCGAGAGTACCACAAAGAAAAAGAGCAGCTTTTCCTCACTCCTCCAAGTTCCTTGAACGGTAGGACAGCGTCGTCAACGTCAGCAGCAACGTCGGCATCCTGTACGATCAACGTACGTTCACATCCAAATCGTATTTCTGTAGTAGTAGTCACTTGTTTTTTTCCCCCTCTTGTCGTATATATCGGTTCTGGTCAAGGCTTTCAAATTTTCCCGACGACCAATAAAAAATTCTGGCCAATTTCAAGCGTAGCGACGGAAAACAGTAAATATTTCGTATGCACTTTTTGTGAGGATTGAATTACCTGTGGCAATCATATCGAACTCGGAACCCTTCGGTTTCCCTGCGTTCCCTTCGATGCATTTCTCAGGGTCGAATCAATTATCTTTAATCGATCGGGCGGTTGATCAAGGGATGAGAAACTGTTCGAAGTTGCTACGTAAATTTCTACTTTATGTATACCGTTTGTCACGGCTTTCGAGATAATGGCTAATTAATTTCGCAAGTGCTTCTTAATCGAGGCGCGCAACTCCAGGTTCAGCTTCACTGAATTTATCTTCCCAATTAGAAAATTTTGCGTTAGTTTAATTAACGTGACCCCAGCACTGATAGGAAATGCCGCGAATCTTACGGTATATTCATGTATTCATCTTTGATAGAAAATTTCACGGACCCGCAGCTTTATCAGACGTCGAATAAAGCTCGTTGCACTACAATGAAAACACCAAAAAACCACACGCCTAGAACATTAGCTCGGGGTAGATATTTAATAGTGTATATAAAACCGAGGTAATTAATCATTTCAGTGTTATTGAAATCTCGAGTCGTGCAATTTACTATTTTCCATTTCACAGTATACCCGTGTTAAAGTAGCCTAACGAGGTAGTAGTTTAAAGTAGACGTAGATTATCGTGGACACGGCTACTAGATTTCCTTGCGTATTAGAATAATTAATATTTTGATTTCATGCGTCTATTAATATTTTCATCTCATTTGGCCGCGTGCAACTAAAGTAGGTTTGCAATTAAGTATTTCAATATTACGTGTGATTTGATTACAATCATATTAAGATCTTCCATATTATTCGTGTCAAACTAAATCTTTGCGAGAGATTATCGGAAAATTGTGAGTTATAAATTATTTTAAAATATGCGGGTAATAGAAAGCTTCTTCGAAAGGATCGCGTAAAATAAACTTGAAGGAGTTGTAGTTACTATAAAAATGAAATCCTCCAAAACTTTATCAGATGCGAAGGGGGGAGCTTAACACATTCAAATTTTATCGAATAAACTGAATATTGATTTTTAAATGATATCACAGACGTTGAGGAAACGTGGTAATACGTTCCCGGTGTATGTAATATCTGAATTTTAAAGCATGTAACACCATAGCCAATGTTGTTTTATGAACCGTTTTTCGATAATTACGCTTTGGCAAAAATATTTGACAATTCAGCTTTGATAAACGTCACAGCTCATTAACGTTATAAAAGTCTGCATACATATTTTTTTTATATATAACGTTTTCCGTGTTTGATAGAAAATTCATTAAGCAAAGCTTCATTGCTACCTTAAAGTCCTATAAATTACGTAATTGTTTTCCAAATGCGGTGCGATAAGCTTCGTCAATCGCTTTGGAATAGCAATGGATCGCAAGCTAGTGTTCACTTCTAATTAATTATAAATTTCGTAACAGCTTGCAATTGAAATTTGATTATATACTCCGTGAACTTTGACGTAAGCGAACGATCGGTAGTTCCGAACTATCGATTCTGGTGGATTCATCTCCCAACTTTACGAATAAAGGATGAACATCCATTGCTACGTCAAACGCTACACGTTATGCATCCATAAAACGTAACAGCAATGTCTGAAGGTGACATTGAAATTCTTGAGGACATTTCTAAACGATCATGATTCTCAAATTCAATGTTACCCTTCAAGAGAAGAGACAGAAGAAAACAGAGAAGAGTTGTACACAGAGTTCTGTACAGGTTGTTAATTGTTACTTGAGCACCTAAATTATTTCCGCTACTATTGAAAGTAAAAAAAAAAAGATTTTTTATAACGCGATGTGCTGGTCAGCGTCGAGCTGAGTTCAACGACGTTGAAGTGACCTTGAAGGCGAAAAAATCAGTTTGAGTTTTAAGCGGAAATAATTTAGGTGCTCGAGGTGATGGTTAAATATTATTACTATTAAATGTACCATTGTTTAAATGAAATGTAGTAAACAATTAATCAATCGAGCGCTGAAGTACATGCTACGTTATTTTCTACTATTGAAAATAACTTTCTTTCTGAATATGTGACATTCCATTTTTTCAAGTTTAATTTATTCCGTATCGTATTTGTGCATTAACTAATCTATACAGAGCAAATACCTTAAGCGTGGATGAATAACGCATTTGTTGAACTACGTCACTTAATTATTTAATGCAGTCACGCGTAAGATATTTTGTTTGGAGATTGTAATTTGCAAATCCACGAAGCTACGTGATTGGAAATTCAGGAAATATAAATAATACTTTGTGTAATCACCAGTTTGCACACTTGTTATATGTATACGTATACACAACATTCATTTACCGATCAATATGCGTTTTTAATTTGATTTTAACATCTCGTAAGTTTCGTTATATGTACATAGAATGCAATGCGAGAGTCTGAATAATTCACGTACCAAGTTTACGGTAGTAGAAATAATGTCTCTGTATTCTGTTTCACAGGAATAAAAGTAGACACGACATTTTTTTAATATATCGATGATTGCTGTATAGCTATTGCACTGTAATTTTCGGTGAAAAAAATATGATATATCTAAAAAGATATTTCGGTCAGGCACATTCGCGTTTTGTGGAACAGAACAATGCGAGATGAAAATTGCAATCGACTTTACCCCTTCCCTAAATACTATTGCTTCAAAAGGCAAAATTTGTTTGTTGTTTTAATGGATCGACTACTCGTGAAAAAAGGATACGGAAGAGCTTATACGTTGCAAAACGTAAGTAATAGTGGCACCAAGATTTTCTGATTTTAATGAAAAAAATTTAATATATCCCTTTTTTAATATAGTAATTGGGTCTCCTACCCGATACGTTTCGTTGCCACGATAATAACATAAAAGCTATTTTGCATTTTAGCAAAATTGCCTATTTTATAACGTGTCTAGCATGATTGCAAATATCGTAAATGTACAAAACTCGCAGTTTGATAATAACATTTCTAATATTATCTAAACCTGTCAGCGGTTTTCTGTTACCGGACAAGAACTTGTTCAACGTTTCCGCCACGCCAAGCGAATTAAAACTTTGCAACTTTCCGAAATGGCGTAACACTGAAAACAGACCATCTAGGTATCGTATTATGTATAATCTGGAACAACACGAACAATTCGTGTTGCACATAAAAGCATGGCGGTCCACAGAACTCTTATTGTATATGTAATATACAGGGTGGTCCAATAATTATTTCCATTATTCATAATAATATGCATATGCGTTGATTTTGCGGAGTAAAAGTCCAAGATATTCGTCTTATTTATTCGCTTAGATATTTTCACAAAATTTCGGGCCTCCGCGACGTATCTCGAAGTTATACGAATTTGGAGGAAACAGTGTGTTACGGCAAACATGACTGCATAAGCAAACAGTTAATTATGGACACAATGGATTTGTTAACATCGCTATTTTGGACAGATGTTTAACTCGACTCATTGTTAGTTCCACGTGGGTTTGTAAATACGAACAGTTTGTTTATGCTTGTTGTACGTTTTCCGACCTTGAAGATAAATTTACTTGGATCAACATACTCGTATTTTATAAACACATTACAGCACGTTGCCACGCATTGTTCGTTATCACACGATCAAATCGATCGGAATAACAATCGGATTTGTCGACTTGTTTTCCATTGGGCTCACAAAAATTCGTTCGTAAATTGTATGTCATAATTTTTTACATACATGCGGATAGCATTTAATTAATTAGTTTAAGCAAATGTTCGATATGGAATAGTTAACAAAGTTGAGGCGGAAATTTTCGCTAAGGAAAAAGTATACTACAAACGACCTCAGGAATCATCCCTTCCAAGGTTTTCCGACATTTTTGGGACACTTTGTATATATTATATTTAGTTAATTTAAATGCGCCAGTGGAAAGGGTAACGTTGATACAGAACGAGAATGGTATTGTACGGTAACGAAATGCAAGCTGATAGAACAATATATAATTAGGTCGATGGAGAATACGTAATATGATATTATCTCGAGTGTTAATTACAAATAGGTATAGTACGTCACAGACTAAAACACTTGGGATTTGTATGCAATGGTATTCAAGCTTAGTGAATGTTTCAAATTGATTTTCTCAACAACAAAATGTTTTTTGAATTTTTTTACTTGATATTTCTGATGGAACGGTCATCGCATCTGCTTTGGTCACACCATTCGTAAAGGGTTTTGTAAAAAAGGTGTTAGCACACATAATATACTACATATGTAAGTCTTTCGCGTGGAATCCTGGACTTGGAACAAAGAAACCGTTGCTTAGCTAGAAAAGGATATATATTCCCAGAGCGCATTTCAAGATCCCTATGCTGTCTAAAGTGTGGAAGCCAGGCTGTTCCAAAGTCGGACCATTGAGAGACAATGATTGAATTTGAGGAATCAAGAGTTCGTGCTTCTCATACTGTTTGCCTCTTTTTCATCAGAAATGATCAGAAATTACTCTAAGAGATATACAAATTTTCCTGGATATACAAACGATATTATTGCTTAATTCTCGGTTAAGGGAACTGCAGCGAAGCGAGGCAGTCGGTAGCTGACTTTTCGAGTTTTCAAGCCTCGCACGATTGAACTTCCACGAACGTTCGAGTTCTCGCTAAGAGTTCGAACTTTAGCAAGAGTTGTAAGCTTTTGTGAGTTCGTATACTATTTCTACCGACCTGAACTTCTCGTTATGTGTATACACAGGATGGGTCGCCTAAGACTAGAACTTGAACATATCTTTGTTGCTTTTAAGAGTCAAGGGTAGTCACGTGACTTTTGCAGAGCCATCAGGTCGGTAACTGCTGCATAATTTCCTTATACAGCCTTCAACCACTGACTTAAGATCCGTCTTGGGCTTGATCCGATGGGTTTAAGCTGGCCTGCAGGCATTTGGCCTTGACTGTCACGCTATGTTACGCTGTGACTTTTTTCTAGACATTTTACGTGTTAAATAAGTAAGTAATCAATTAAAAATGCATACCATTGTGTTTGTACATGTCTTTGCTACGTCTATCCAAAGCCTTTTTTCGATACGAACACTAAATCTCTCGAAATTAAGAAAATCCCTCTGCGGCAGCCATCTTGTGACGTCATACTTGCTTCAGAAAGCGAGTTTCCTGCCAAATATTACAAATGACTCCACGATGAGGTAGAAATTCGCAATTTGGGCTCCGGACAGACGTAGATTGGACATTTAGGAAACACAAGTGACCACTTTTAAACTGCTCATTGCAATTTTGAAGCGTCAATTTGTCAAGATTTTGACCCTTGCAAGTTCATGTACGTATGTATATTGCAGAGAGATTCTCTTAATTTCAAGAGATTTAGTGTTCGTAACGAAAAAAAGACTCTGGACAGACGTAGCAAAGACATGTACAAACACGGTGGTATGCATTTTTAATTGATTACTTACTTATTTAAGACGTAAACTGTCTAGAAAAAAGGCACAGCGTAATATAACGTGACAATCAAGGCCAAATGCTTGCCGGCCCCCTTAAGCGACTAAACTTGTCACATTTTTTGCTCTGTATTATCCATATTATGAATTCTAATGCCAGAAACGTGCTTCAAGTTTTTCGCTTTACTTCGCGGAGAATCGAGACAAAACGCAGCTCAATTTGTAGCTGCAGATATTTTCTAGCGCTCGCTACTCTCGATTTCATCCAGAAAACTCATCCAATGGCATAAAAAGGTTTGGATTTCACGGCATGCGCGTCGCCAATTTTTGGCCTACTTCTAACGCCCGCTACACTGAACCTTCCTCTTTCGAACGAGCCCTTTCCCAGCGAAAGATGTTCTCATATAAGGAGGAAAAGTTGAGGAACGTGAAACAATTTTTCACCTATTTTTGTTGGTAACCTGGTTACTCTACCTTATCGCTAATCTACGGAGTTTTCGAAAAAGCAAACATTGCGACGTTGTTTAGTTTCGACATTTCGTCTTTATTAGAAGTATTGGCAGAGTCAATTTGGTTCCTATGACGCGACAGATTTATACGTTGTTTTAGCTGAAATTTGCCCTACTTCGTGTCGGTTAACCAGGCTATGTCAAGCATGAATCATGAAAGAACCAGACGATAAAACATACTTCAAAAACACATTACTCATCGTGATATTGAACTTCGATTACTCAAAGTTTCTTTCGTTAGTCACCCTAAATCTTCAGTACCGTAAAACAAGGCTAAACTACTGTTTATTCCTTCTAGAAAATCGAAAAACGTAATCTGAAAATCATAACTTTTGGGAATGTTCGAATGTCGAAAATAAGAGCCACCCTAGTGTACGGTGGCTGTTCAAATTTTCGTTGTGCAACAGTACGAGCAGATAAGTTATAAATTGCTAAATAAACGAGAGATCACGAGACGAATTCGTTTCATGCTACTATCGTTCTTCGTGATAGCTGTTCCAAAGTTGATCTGATATTGTCCAACCGGGCCCGGTATAAGTCGCGAATTATGGATAGAACTCTCGAGAATTCGGTTCTAATCGATCCCGTAACTTTTCCAAAGAATTCACGTTTCCTCGAAGAAGTAACAGTCAGTTGTAACATAGTGTGCAGAGCAGTCGATAAGTCCTCCGCTAATATTAAGGTGTCCAGATTTAATGAAGCATGATCGATGACAAGGCCCGTGCCAATTTATTAGCTCCTTTTGATGGATTCCCGTCTATTTTGAATGTAATCAATAGCTGATGCATTCTCGTCCATTTTACGCGCTGCCAATGAATTGACGCACACTGTAGAAACTTGTAATTTTCAATGGAATTGTATTTAAATTCGTGGAAAGTATAATATGTTGAAAAGTTCCGAAAATTTCGCTGGGCAAAATAAGAAATTCAAGTTTCAAACATTGAATTTTTCTTTATTTAAGCATGTATAATCGAAAAATCGATTTTTCGTTTGTTAAATTCATTTTACTAAAAAAATCTCGGTACGTCGAGACCTCCAGAAGATTTTAACTTGAAATTCGAATTACCGAGGTTCGACTGTATTATAAAGTGGCAATAATTCTTTTGATCGAGGGGCAAAAATGGAATAATTGCCGTCACGGCTAAAGTATCGGTTAATGAAAGGATCGATATGGTATTTAGGTTCTTTCATAGCCGTTACTGCAGTGAACATTACGATGCCGGTGAAATGTAACAATTAAAATTAATAATCGACGATTGCCCATGCAAAATACTCGAGAAATATATCCGCTGTTGGTTGAAATTATTGTTCGTTAAATTAATATTACGCGATTCTTGATGAGACGTTGTTCTACAGAAAATGGAATCCATTTAATAATAGTATGAAAAACATTTAAAGACTGATCTTCGTAATCGACGTAATTTCAATGAAGTAGCAAAAGATACTTCAAAATCAAATACTGTTTTTCAACATTGTTGTTCTACTGCATTTTTGTTTCGAACATGGTCTCGTTAAAATATCAGAGATACCTCGATCACCATTTATGGATTTATGAACCATGTTGTTTGAATGTACGAATGTTGCTGCAATGAACGCGTATGTATATGTATATGTATACACTTGCTAAAAACGTGTAATAATAATTTAATCCGTAGGGATTGCATGTTTAATTTATTCGGTAGCATTTCTACCTGATGGATGTTAATTGTCCGACAATGCTATACACAGTGGAATATCTGATATCAGAACATCCGTCGTTTAAAATTGAAATACTTTGTTGTCCGATTGTTTTGCTACCCCCGACAGAAAATACTTTATGAAAATCTCGAATATAAGAGTGTAGAAAGAATTATTTGGGCTTACATTAAAAATGAAAAATTTTTCAAATTTTCATTGTAGGTACAGACAAAAAAGTTGAAATAAATTTGTACTTTTTAGTCTTAGGAATTCCGACTAATGGGAGTTTTTTTGAAAATTTTCTAACGTCAAGAAACCTTAACTCATTCGGTACAATTTTAAGAAGATTATGCGATTTTTAAACGCGGTCGAATAGTTTTCGTCAGGGGTAGTACATAGGAATGCCATCAATACATTCTGAGCTGTTGTTTGAACTAGTTGGATGTTTGTTGAACAAGTTAAAATGGGTCGAAATGGTAACGGGGAAGGTTTATCCCACGCGTTCAGACGGAAAAGGATAAAGTTCCGCGAAAATCGTTACAGTGTTCGGTAAAGTAGTAGTTTTACGAGCACCCCAGTTGAAAAGCTACTTCGAAGTGAGATGACAATAACGTGGACATTCGTAATTCGCATGGAAAAATACTTTTTTTAACTGCGCTTAAAAATTTTGAAAATAAACCGTTTCAATTGTCCATTTATGGCAAAACACGAAACAAAAAAAGGTATAAAAGGAATTTTAGGGCCGTGCACGTGTCCGATAAATTTTTTCTCCTATGAACTTAGGCAAAAAAAGAAAAAAGAAAACGACGCGTTCAATGAAGAATAATCCCCCTTAAGGACACAAATGAACGTTTCGTTGGCGCTTCTCTTCGATTGTAGAATCAGAGACTTATGTCGCTAGGACAAAAGAATGTATCGGAGGATATTCTCAGTTGTAGGAAAAGCTTTTATAAAAGAACATTGTACATGGCCATTAGACTTTTCCGATAGCGTCGCTCCTGGACTGACGAGGGTACACAGGTGCACAGAATTGTTCTCGCGTTGGGTTACTGAAAACCGATAGATTACTTGCATCGCGAGCGATCAGTCAGATTGTTGCTTTTTTAAGTACTATCGAGGGTAAATGTTTCGGTTGCTGCATTTCCACTGTTTGTTTTCGGTAAACACCATTTCACCTAACCGTGCCATTGAAAGCGTTGGTTGTATCGTCGTTCCGTATAACGAAAGTATTGTAAAATCTGCGCTCCTTTGTGCCAAGAACGTGTGTCACAGACCGGCGCTAGCTAATCAATCATAGTTTATTGTATTCTCGGAAATTCTCTCTCGGTCGAATAAGGCGCACAAAAATATTGAATACAAAATACGTTGAAAATGTCATTTTTGTCAAATAAACAGGTTGGTAAAATGCTATTTGATTGTCATGTGTAACGCGAAAATAAATTGAAATCGTTCTTCTCCCGGAGTATGCATATACACGTGTTGTTCAATTAAAACCAAAATGGGCAGGATTATAGAATAAACTTGAGCTGCAAATGCGTAGGAAATACAATCCACACTTCTATTAACCCCTTCCCGTGCCATTTAGTTCGACGAAATCTGTGCGCAAACGGTAGGGGTGAATGCGCGATAAACAGACCAGAGTGATGCTCGAAAACAGTTGTAATACTAGCCGAAATGTAAATACCTATGATACAGTCCTTTGTAAATCATTCCACGACTCTTACTCGTGATGTTTACATTTGACAGATTTTCAGTCCACGAGTCGTATATCGTGATATTTACGTTTGTGCCAAAATCTGCATTACGAGTCGGACTCATTAAAGTACGGGAAGGGGTTAAAAAACGTATCGTTACGTACAAACGTTTTTTAACCTTGAGAAAATTCGTTAAACTTGCACAATTTCAAGAAAATTGTGGTTTTTCCGATACAATACGATTTTTTCACTCTGATTTCAAATCTGGTTTCAAAATTTGTCTACGACTTCAGGATTTTGCAAAAAATAGATTTTTTTGACAAAAACTAATAAAATCATTTTTTCGTTGAAATGATTTGATAACACACTAGTTTGAAGGTATATCGTATTCTCATATATAAAACACAATAAAAATAATAATAATGAAGTTTTTGAACGTTTTGAGTTACTTACGAAACATGAAGTACTTCGCATCTCGTCATCACTTGACGTATCGCTGTCATTGCTACTGGCACTTTCTGCAGACCGTGTGTGGCTGTAATGTAGTATAAAGTAGATATCTATTGTCCATAATTATATTTTCATTTACAGAGGAAGTAAGGTAAGTATTTAGTTATACCAAAGAAAGAAAGTTAGAAACTTCGTTGATGAAAATACGTAAGTTAAAAAAATTAAAAACTTACCTTACTTCCTCTGTAAATGAAAATGTAATTATGAACAATAGATATCTAATTTATACTACATTACCGCCGCACATAGTCTGCAGAAAGTGCCAGTAGCAATGACAGCGATACGTCAAGTGACTATAGGAAATGATGTATAGCATGTTAAAAAAAAATTTTTCCGCGCGTCGTATTGAAAAAACCACAATTTTCTTGAAATTGTGCAAGTTTAACGAATTTTCTCAGGGTTAAAAAACGTTCGTACCATAATCTCCCTATTTGTCCCATATTCTACAAAGTTTTAGCTTTAATTAAAAAAAAATTCATCGCTGTACTTCATTTCTATCGAAAGTTCTTTGATTTCGAATCCGATTTCGTCTAAATTGCCCACTGTGCGGCTGTCCTCAGTCTGTCATACACTTTTCACGTACAACATTCGAAAGCGAAGAAGACGCTCAATTTAACACACATGTTTGCCGTATTATGCGATTCTTTCTTCTTGTTGTTTACTTTCGGAAGTTTCCTATGTAGTGTTGACTGTGCACTGACTTGGTTTAAATTCTGTGGCATTAGAACAGTTTGTTGTCGTCGTCCCTCTTCTTCGGTGGAATAAAGTTTTCGGTGGTGGGTAGCAACGGTACCCGTTTCCCTCGATGGTTCACGCTGACCTTATACATCATTTCAAGAATGGAGTTACGTAGTTCGACCGCGTAACTTGTTAGTTTCTCTTCATTGAAATCTTTCTCTAAGAAGTAGATACAGTGCATGAAAATGAAGAAAAGTATTTATCGAAACTATTTATTTGTTTCTATGCTGTATCAGTTATTCGAAGTCTTCAGTTTATAAAACACCGATAGATGACATTGACATGCTGCTACAGTATAGCTGAGTTATGAAACATCTTGCATAAGAGATATATCGATGCTTTGAGACACGCCACTGCCCAAGAGACCACGTCAAGTTGCTGGAAGGTTCTACATAATCCTCTGCTGAAAATTCCGCTCATGTCGTATTATGTATTATGTCATATTAGATGATTGCTGCAAAAGTTCATGACTGATTTGAAAGTAAAACACAAGCATTTGAAAGTAAAATTCACGTTTTAAAATAACAGTTTATATTAATCAATCGTAATATGCTCACCACCATTCTTTGCAATCGTTTACCAAGAGGGATTTTTTTAAAAGAATTATTTAGAAGGGACTGGATCCACGTAAAACGAACGAGGAAGGACACGTAATAAATTTTTCAGTTGAATAGGTTGGGTTCTTATCTGGTCACATTCCGTAGTCCAATGTAGTCCAATGTGACAATTCGTGTGGAGAACCTTATATGACCTTCCCTTCCATTGCACCCTGAGCACGCATTTTCCGGAAAGGGAGACAGAGTCCCATTTTTCCTGGTGAAAATTCGGCGCCAAACGGACTACGCTCGTACGTGGCTCCGTGACCTAGTCGATGTCACGTATAAATTGCGAACTGTCGGATGTCACGGAGACCAACGATTGGTTTACAGAAACTTTTCTGTTTTTGTTTTAGGTCGCATCGCCTGCACAGGTTACATGTACATCCATACGTGACTGTGAACACTTCATTTTTTAATTATTTTATTATTTTATAAAATATACTTTCTCCATTTTAGTTCTAACAATTACGGCCCCTAACGAAACGTGTGTTTGAATATTTCAAGAGTTTTTCGAACATTTCCAATCAATGTTATTTTTGTCATTTTACTTTCGTAAAAATTTGTTAATACAAACTACAGGCAAACGCGAGAGCCACGTGAATATTATACCTATATGGTGAGAGTTTCTAGATGGAAGTTTCACGGTATACCAAGCAAAACGTAAATTCATATGATATTTCCACTAATTATATTATGCCCTGTGCTATTAATTAGACGCCGACGGCAAATATTTTCACCGCGACAAACCGTTTAAATTTTATATAAAAAAGCTTTTGTAGCTTTCTTGGTTTATGGTTACATTTCATTGAGATACGGTCGACGGGCTGATATAACGGAATGCTTTTTTTACGTTTCCGAATACGGATAATTGTGTTCCGAGAAAAAATATTCGACATCCAACGACTAGTAATTAAGAGCACGAAACATAATGCAATTTAGCTGAAACACCATAAAATTTCACAAGAATTAATACGGTTTCCACGTGTATTATTTTTATTGCTCGGTAGTTATTATTTAATTAGAATGATTAATCTGTCGACTCTCCTTAGCTACACTTACCGAAAATTCATAAATTAAACGTGTAAATACTACTTTCCGCGGAGGTACACGTTAACGTGGATGTTGTTTTGTCGTCCAGTCACACGATTATAATTACTTCTTTTAGAACATAATGTTTCAGAAGTTGCAAGTTGAACATGATAGCTTAAATTTCCTGCAGCGATACTAGTAGTGCTGTGCCGGTTTCTTCATCCAAGTCGCGGTCTGTTATTTCTTCAGTAACTATTTTCTTTTACATTAGCATCCTAGCGGTAATGTTGGCACGTTGTTATCAGTGTTTAACAACTCCGCTAGGATGACATTCGGAACCTCTGCTTCGAATGTGTTATATAATAACAGTAGAACTTATACAGCTTTAATATCTTTGGCCACACTAGTTGCTGCGTTGCTTCCTTCAGCGGCAAAAACTTTGCACATACTTGTACGCCAACTGGCAGAGTTTAAAATAGCAGTTAAAGGTAGGGGAGGGGAGGGAGCACGTATCGAGGAGAAATTAGTTACCCTCTCTCTGCCAGTAAGAGTCACGTGACGTCCCGGTCACGGTCATGTGACCGGGTAAATTAGGGTGGGGGAGCAAGTCTTGATCTGGCGACTCTGGTGTTTAATGAAATTTACCGGTAATAACTCTTGTAACTGTAACTCTTGTATATTGCAAAAAACACATTTAACGGTATAATTTGCTGTGTGTACTAGAGGTAAATGTAAAGAAACAAATTTAGTCTAAATAGTGTACTGAAAAACAAAAGTTTTTCGTCGTCTCATAAATGATATATTTCTTGCGAATTAAATGAGTGAGGTAAACATTTTAAATGACAGGTACATATAAAATATTTACATATCATGACATCGAATTTTTCAGTTGCCAAGTTTTCTCGTTGGATCTTCGTATGAAATGCCATTCCATTTGATGTTTCCTTGTAAATTCAAATACGTAAGATAAATGCAACTGGTAAAGCAACGGAAATAATTCCGCGCATATAAAAGGAATTTTACTAAAGTCAGATTCACAAGACCTAGCTGGTGATGGTCATAAAAAGGAATTCCTATTATATCCTTTGTCTACGTTCCCTTTTGAACAATCTCTTCGCTTCAGGCTTCAGGCTTCACTAACCATTGTCAACGGGCACATGCTCGTAATGCATATGTAGGACTTGAAAAAAAACTTAAAGGGTAAATAATGTCTCTTCAAGTTGCTGCGACGAATGCTTTAAATATGTACGCTCATAAATTGTAATACATTCTACTGATTATAAGAGACATAAGATAACAAAGAGGTGTAGAAGTAAAAAGATTTATTGTTATTTATACTTCTTAATGATAACTAGTTTGCAGATCTTCATGCACAATAAAAAATATTTGTATTGATTGCAAGACAGGAACGAAATAAAACTTTCTTTCAACTTTTAATTATTTTAGTAAGCCAAAACTTAATATATCAAAATATACTAGAATATAGCAGAATACATTAGAATGTACCAGGAAATGCCAGAATATAGCAGACTCTACCAGAATATACCAAAATATACTAGAATATATCTGAATATACCAGAATATACCAGAATATACCAGAATATACCAGAATATACCAGAATATACCAGAATATACCAGAATATACTAGAATATAGCAGAATACATTAGAATATACCAGAAAATGCCAGAATATAGCAGACTCTACCAGAATATACCAAAATATATTAGAATATATTTGAATATTCCATAATATACTACAATACAGCTGAATATACCAGAATGTACTTGAATATACTAGAATATAGGAGAATACAATAGAATATACCAGAACATCCCAGACGCTGGTGCATTTAAATTTTTTCAATATGTCCACTGCTTTAAATTGTGGTTACCTATTTTTGTCATAAATGCATAAAATCCGTAGGCTAATGATTACCGATAGTACAAATTTCCTGATAGTACTATTTTCCTAATAACACTATTTTCCTGTTTCGCAAATTTTAATAGTGATTTGACAATTGAATTGTCAGCTAGCGTGTAGAGGGCAATTGTCTAATTGCCTCACCTGCCGATCACTTATCCGCACACGCCCCTGTCATTCGCAGATCCGTACATCGAGAATCGCTCCTCCTAGGATCGAGTCATAAATCTAGACAATCATTGACATCACGTTTCACACGGAACACTAATCAAACGTAATATGTAGCTTATCAGATACGTAGGTCCTCTAAACTGCACTTTTATTCTTGATTATAATCAAGGTTTGACTCATAATAATGAGCCAAGACTCCGTAGATTCGCAATGAGGTAAAGTGACCACGTTACCGACAAAAATAGGCGAAAAATGGTTTTACGTGCCTCAACTTTGCGTCCTTGTATGAGAATATTTTGTCGCTGCGAAAGGTAAAAGTAAGTAATCAATTAAAAATGCATACCACCGTGTTTGTACATGTCTTTGCTACGTCTGTCCAGAGTCTTTGTTTTCGTTACGAACACTAAATCTCTCGAAATTAAGAGAATCTCTCTGCAATATACGTATATGAACTTGCAAGGGTCAAAATTTTGACAAATTGACGCTTCAATATTGCAATGAGCAGTTTAAAAGTGGTCATTTGTGTTTCCTAAAAGTCCCATCTACTCATCGTGGAGTAATTTGTAATATTTGGTAGAAAACTTGCTTTCTGAAGCAAGTATGACGTCACAAGATGGCTGCCGCAGAGGGATTCTCTTAATTTCAAGAGATTTAGTGTTCGTAACGAAAAAAAGACTCTGGACAGACGTAGCAAAGACATGTACAAACACGGTGGTATGTATTTTTAATTGATTACTTACTTATTTAAGACGTAAACTGTCTAGAAAAAAGGCACAGCGTAACATAGCGTAACAGTCGAGGCCAAATGCCTGCCGGCCTGCTTAAGACCCGTCGGATCAAGACCAAGTCTTGAAGGGACTTACACAAAATACAGTGTTGAACGAGCATTTTTATCTATAGGCTTTGTGTTGGGGTATGGAAATTTAGATTTACCGTACCTACCGACAATTTAAAGTTATTGTACACAACATTTTTGCGACAACACTGTGCGCTTAAATCGGCTATATAGTCTTTCCATATTTCATGCTATGCATTTGAAAAAGTCTCCATGTAAGTACTACTTTACTCTTTCGGGTATTTGGAAGCAACTAGTGTATAATGGGCTAACACGATCACTAGATTTCAAATGGATTTAGCACAGAGAATTACGGATTAGGCATGCATGTAGGACATCAACACCCCTGTATCATATATTTGCGGGCCTGTTGCAACAAGCTTGCGTCTGACATATGGAAATTTCACAAATAGCTTTATCGACGATCATATGATTGTAGCTAATCTTCCGAGACCATCTGTTCCTATATATTTTCGGTGAAGATTTCAAAATGTAAATCTGTTTGAAGAAAATACAAACTAAGACCGTATAAAATTAAATCAGTCACATGGGCGCATAATTTCACAAAAATGAGACATCAATCGACAGTCGAGATCATACGATTCGATACAATTAATGTTTCTCCTGTGGTTGTTAATTTGTTTCTTTTTTTCTCTTTTTTTGGGAAACAAAAACACGATTGACGAGCTGAAATTGAACCCCAATTATGTGAACAGGTAGCGGAAAATTGAGTCTGGCTCGTGAAAAAAGCCGAGGGGTCACTTCAATGATATCATGTTTCACAATTAACGTCATAGAGCAGCGTTCGTGTTAAACTAATGAAACCTGAAATATCTCGAACAGTTTGTGCTTTACTTTAATTAAAAGACACTACGGTCAACTGGTATAACCCTGTGTATATGTATAATAGAGTACATATTTACATACATAATATCCAAATATGTTGCATAAACAGGTTACTGTGAATTGCAAATTGTATGCATTTATTACAAAACTGAATCGATAAAATACGTATGTAACTGTAGAGACATCGGAACAATTGAAGAGCACTATCACGCTATTCTTGTCATTTTAAGTTATTAATAGAGGAAATAAATTTCTATCTAATTTCGAATTCATACGACCGATTAAGAAAACTTTTATTTATTTTTATTTATTTTTATTTCGCAGAAAAATTCGCAGCCTAGCATCTACGCTACTATAACACGTCGTACGATCGAGATAGAATACACGAATTTCTTCTACAACAATCGGTATTCTCATTTCACTTAGCAGCGGCGAACAATAAAGTTTCGCAGTTGCCAGCATCTGCGGACGAATAGTACCTCTCCAGGCATTCGGGATGTGTTCTCTATCTCGTAACAGTAAATGAGTTTCTCCTTTCCTTCATACTGTGCTCGAGACCAACTTAATGAGAAGCACAACAGCTGAAAAAGTATGTTGCTTAGTAGCCATCGTAAAGACGGAGTCTAAATGATTGACCGCGACCACTGTTCACGAAGTTGAATCTTGCGACCCGTACACGAAAGACAATCGAGAAAAATTGTGGTCCACGTTTGCTGTCCTCGTCTCTACGGGGCCTCGTTCAGTCATAGCACCCCCTCCCCTTTTCGGTCAAGAAAATAAAATAATTTAAATTAAAAACTTGAGTAAAAATAGATTATACATAGATTTTGGTACTGGAGTTGATTCGCCTCCAAAATTCAGTTATTCATTAGGACGCGTTTATTTATTTTTGTTACATACTGTATAATCATTAGACATACATATATACATATACGGTTACAGAAAATTTAAAGCGTTGACTGGTCATCTCGAATTCCCCGTTCTGGCCGCTGTCGGATCGATATGAACGGGTAGCAGGAACTGCGAGCCGCCTCTATTTCACTCGAATGTAAAGGGTATCCAGTGAATTACAAATATTTTCGGAATGTTAACAACAGTATTGTGTTTCTCAGCGAGAAAGATGTAATTGTTGCTAACAATACGGAATAACAGAGCAGATTAATTGTGAAAGTATAAATCCAAGTAACAGAAAAGCTAAATACGATTCTGCTTTTGTTTCCCACGATGTATCTTGTCGTAGAGACGGCTATTGTTAAATCGAGGGTGTTTCTGCAAATGTAAACCTGCATGGTTTACCTTTGGTTCGCGCGGGATACTTGTATGTACTTTGCTCAAGCTTTCCAATTAAATTAGAAGCTCGTCGAACTTGGACAAAATATCTTTGAAATTTCCCAGACAGCGGTGGTTTCGTGGAGTTTTATGCGAATTTCGCCCTGATCTTATGATATCGTTACGTGGAAATCTTACCCCTCAAACTTGAAGTATGGTTTACTCTCCGCAAGAGAGCTTAGACCAGTCAGCAAGGTAATCTAGAAGATGATCCTCCTGAAGGATGCTTCTGACGAGGTATGCTTTACATGTGCTTCACTCTTAACACCGCTCGGTAACTCCTCGGTTTTTGCGAATTGCGACGTCTATCTCATTGCCATTCTGGCTAAAAGATAAGCAAAATCTCGAATTCTTCGCGCATCTCTTGTCGTTGGAGAATTTCAGTTTCGGTCTCTAGTACGTACCTGACCTATAGAATAAACAAAAATACAAGTACGTGTACTGTTAGTCCCAACGTCTGCTAATAAACGGCAGAAAACTGATTCAAGTATTATACCTAATAATATTTTGTACGATGACAACGCTCGGCCACATCTCGCGAAAAGAAGAAAGGACGTTACCTTATTCGTTGGCCTGGCATGAGAGGCTCCGCCTTGCGCGGCTTATTCAACGGATCTACACAGCTCCGGATTGCTACCCATTCCGATCGTTCCGACATCACCTGTCTGATACGCACTTCAAAAGAGTGCAGGAGCTCTGGAAATGCATTGACGACTTACAAGCGAACCCGCTAGCTTTTCTTCGCGACGGGATTTGTCAGTTGCCCAACAGATGAAAGAAAGACATCGAAACTAATGTTGAATATCTTCAACCATTGAAATGTATTTCCTTTTTCTGTCAGCTAATGCACAGATCGCCAAAAACATCATTGATCGAATTGAGCTTTTATCAATTTATATAATTCATTAATCTCGATGGGAAAAGTTTCATAGCTCTGCAGAGAAAAATTCCTTAAAATTTGTTAACGAAAAACCTTGAAAGCCTTGAAAAAGAAAAAGATATTTTTGTATCCGCAAAGTTCAGAATTTTTGGAATTTGCGGGATGGGAATCTCTTTCCTTGTTATTTACAGTTACGGAGAAAGCAGCTTACGATACCTTATACGACGCGTCCTGTGTAGCTCACCGCTGCGCTGCGCACTACGGTACAATATTTCTTCCATATGGTCGCGTTATGCGACCTCTGCTTCCTTCGGTTACCATTGTACTTCGTTTCCGCTGCCGACTAGACAGAATGATTCGTTACCGAATGAAACGATCGTTAAATCGTGTCTACTGTTCGTTACACCATTTTGGAAATGGCGGGAAACGTGGAAATCGTGTAACCTCGGTTGTTATACTCCCATTACGGGGTCGACCTTATTTCAAAAAATGTAGCGCGAGAAATTGTTACATTTTCGTGTAGTTTATATTTTCTTAGTTCATTTTATTTTGTGTGTACGCATATTTTATTATTACACTGAAAGTTGCCAATAGTTACTTAAAAAAAAAAATAATAAATAAACTCTTCGTATCATACTTCCGATGACATTGTGCAATCTTTCCAAATGTCTGTCAACAAAACTTGCTTCGTAAGACGAGAAATTTTCAGTTTTTCAGTTCTTTTACAGCAGTCAACTTAAAGTTCTAGGTGTACCGGAAACTTTCTATGCATAACTCCTAATTTAATTTTACTGCGTGGGCACTGAAACTTGTGCTCTTTGATCTTGATACATGGCACTCGGCCAATGTACTACGTCCCATGGTAGTCAACCATGCAAGACACTTACATACATCTTAAAAGGATTATACCATGATACATGCTACTAGACGTGGACTTATCGGTTACCGATACTTTACCGACAAAATCGATCACAAATCTGGTATGTTTATTGAAGTATTGGTAACAAATCGACAATAAATATTCAACGTTTAATGATTTTATTGATTTCCTATCAGAATATCGCTTGTAAGAATAGAATTATCCGGTATTATTTAATATTCTTTAGATGTTAACTTTTCGCCTGAACGATTCTGAACTGACTTTCCTGTAAATGAACGATTCAAAAATAATGCCGGTGTAAAAGTAACAATTTATTTTTTACAAATAAAATCAAAGGAACGTGAGTTTATCTCAACACACGCCTCGACACGATCTAAAAAAATATACACATAGTCTTCCATTTAAAAGATGGAACCTTCGTTCCTGCATAAAAGAAAGATAGTGCAAACACAACAATGAAATGACGTACGCCATTACGTTCTTTGCAGAAACAGAATTAATTTGTCCACTTGAATATTAGAGAAAAATGAAATGGGTGATTATTTGCAAGAAAAACGCTGGCTGATAACACTGTCCAACATAATCAAACTTTTTTTCGAGTTTTGCAACACCTGTTGGGTGATTCTTATACACTTTGTTATCCTAAAACCAAATCTGAAAGTAGAATTGCTCCATCACGCTACGTCTTCGAAAAAGTTTGGTTTTTGTAAAAATGCCCGATTTGGTACCAACGTCAACTACGCATAGCGACGGCCCTGGCGAGTCGAGAAAAGGTTGCAATGGCCGTCTGGCGCGAACGCGTCGCGCACACGCTGTCAATTAATATTTTCTGAACCTTCTCGTACATTAAGGGAACCAAATATTTTTCGTGAATGGTTTCGTTACCAGGAATGCCTGTAGAATGTATTCCTGTTTAGTAAATTCCTTCTATATAAAGGATTTTTCACATAAATACAAAAATAGAGCGTACAAAGTACCCGCGCCAGCAGATTTTCAAATTTTAACAACCATTTACAAGTATTAGGAAGTACATAAAAATATAATTGAATATATGAATATGTAGAGGAGAGTTCCCCCTATCTCCTGACTCAAATTTAAACTTTCTCGCGTGTTTAGTTTTTGCGTAACACGTCATGTTGTATCAAAATTGGGCATTTTTACAAAAACCAAAATTTTTCGAAAACGCTGCGTGATAGAGCAATTCTGTTTTCAGATTTGGTTTTAAGATGACAAAGTGTATAAGAATCACCCAACAGGTATTGCAAAACGATTTTAGTGTTGGACAGTGTAATAGCATGAACATCCTGTATAAGAGACTTAATAGAAGGACGAGACTATAAAGGAGAGTAGGACGGCGCGGCGCAGAAAGTGTGCAGCATTACTTCTGCATAATATGTCGCTACGCCATTCCTTTGACGCAAGCAACAAAAATTCACGACGCATTAAAATAATCTGGGAGTGCAAACGAGTTTCATTATATTGAAGCGTTCCACTTTGCAGACTTATGTGACAGTTTAAAACGTCTCTGATTCTAATATTGCTATTTTAACATAGGTACTGTGACATAAATTCACATTTATTCATTTGTTCACTTTTTCTCCTCGAATTAGTTTATATAACGGAGATTCCACTGTATAACTTCATTACCGAATCATATATGTCTAGGTATTGTTGCTCGTAGGCGATTTATTTACAAACTGATCGAACACGACTTTTGCATGTATCAAAATTGTGCCTCGGTGGACAGAGTTACAGTGAACACAGTCATGTAATCTTTTGATTGGCTGGTATCTCGTTCTTGTCAATAAGAACCGAATAGAATAGGGGGATATGATAAGAATACCATTCGAAAGAGATCGACAAAGTTCAGTTATAAAGGGGATACTATAGGCGGTTCTATGCTACGATTTTCCAATATGTACCTACACCTGTTGAATGGTGATAAAACTATAGAAATTACGGTTTTATGATTTCGGTGGCACATACATATCGTATTGATAACCATCATTTGGAAATTGATAATATGTGTAATAACACGAGAACATACCGTGATTCCCAAATTGGTATTTGAATATGACATAATGTACAATCTGGTATAGAATAATAGCTCGCTTACCAGTTTTCTTCATTTTTAGAGTTTACATGCAAGGTCATGTTATACGTACATCTTGGCTACTTTATGCATGTACAGGGTATGAAGAGATTATAGCGAAGATCTGTTAAGAAAGTTTGGTGCACAATTGACCTTAACCGAGCTCTTCAATGTCAAACATTTTATTTTACTTTTCATTTTTATATTTCCTTAAATGGGAATTGTAACGAACTCTTCGGAGAAATATCTGCTGAATAGCAAGTAGTGCTTCAGGCGATGAGTCTTTAATCAGTCTCCTAGGTAACAATTTGAATTCTAGTAGTCCTGAAACGGCGTTTCTAGTCTTAAGCTTAGGTGCATTCCATAAGCAGTACTTTGAATCTCAAATCGATAGCACATACAGTTAGGCTGTACGTATAAGGGCTCTATCGAGTAAATGCGATGGTACGTACTTTCAGAATGCAAACCAAAGAGCTTTTGGCAATTGAATTGTACGCGCGTGTAGGAACTTGACGGACCAAATTACTTTTCTTCGTTCGAATAGTTCGTGATTCAATATGTATATTATTATACTATATCCACATTATATCACACGTTAGGAAAACCAGAATTGCCCCTCGATACAACTATACAAATTTTTCACGCTATTACTAGCCAGTGTTTTTCTTGTAAATAGCAAATATTAGAAAAAAAAATGACAGAGCAATGGCGTATGTAATCTTTTTGTGTTTATTCTATTTTGTTGGATATGAAGGTGGTCTTCAATTTTTTTAAACGGAATGCTGTATAATTCTTTACATCACATGAAAGCGCATGTCTAGACGAATTCATCCGTATACTGCACACTGATCTTCAAGGTCATGCAAGGTCAGAAATGGCAGAAACATTTTGAATATTTCATACCGATGTGAAGCTACTATTCGTACCGAAGTTGTTGGATTTTCGGAAACGCTGGCTAGTTATTACTTCACGCTATTGCGTGAACACCCTACATATTTAAGCAGAAACTTTGTTTACGTAAATACATGTATTTTCAAAGGCAACACGTTTTTACGGAGTTCAGAAAGTGGCTGAGAGAACGGTACTTACCTTTCGAAGCATTTGTGGTTGGGTCAAGGATTGGAGAGGGTCTGGGTGTAGAGTACGTGCTTTAATGGGTCGTATCGGTCGACGGTTACCGACGCGGCGCGACGCCCACGCGGCACGTCACTATCTGCTGTCAGATGAGAATTGTTTATCCAGTCAAAGGCGTTGAGAATATTTCTGAAAGGTCTTTACTTAATACCTCCAATGACCCTCTTTAATTGCACAATATTTACAATTTATTTATGCACTTTTAGTTGGGCCCATTGTCCTTTTGTTTGTATGAGATTTTAATTAATTGAATTATAACTCAAATGGAAAATCCAAGGAAACGAGATCAGCTCAATTCATTTAGTTAACCTACGTTAGGACATTGCACTATTGTTATTTATTATATATATCGAAAATACTCTACCAACATGACGAACAGTTTGACAAATTAGACAGAAAGATGCAATCGGAAGTTCCAGGAAACAAAGGCAAAGGTTTCTCTTAGCCCATTGTTCTTTACTGTCGCGATCTTATTCGTCTCGGTTTATCCTGCTTGTTCCTTTATTCTGTGGTTATCTAGATAGATCTTCGTACCCTGAGAGTCATGCTGATTCCTTAGGGTACAAAGATACAAAGGAGGTGTACGAATAGAGCACAAAGAAAGATAGATTTCTGTCCTATCGATAGCTTCAAAGATTCAGCTTGTTGTTCTTATAATCATTGTCCTTATCAATTACCTTATGGTTTTTAAAATTCATATATTTTTGCTGTTTTACGGCCAATTTTTCATGCATTTCGATATTTAATGTTTCAGGTATTCTCGACTAAAGGACTCTAGAAGACGGAAGTCGTGCGAACGCGCGGGCCATGCCCTTGGTCATCCTCCAGCCCTGGTTAATATTTGATAAGGTAATATTCTAGAATCATGTTCGTTTTCCATAATGTACGGAATGAGTAAATTATACATCGACTTAAGAAAGGATTTAATCACCCCCAATCATTCAGAATTTAAGTTTCATTCACTATTTCAGTTTCTTTCTAATTTTCACATAGAGGTAGACTCATAATGTTATACTTGCTAAAAAGACAAAAGAATCCATCGTTTTATTAATATTTTCCTGAACCACTAATTAGCTCTTATATCATATTTGTCTCATATATATATATACTCTTCAGTCATCTTGTTTTGCGATATTGTTTTTCGAATATTTTATAACATCAACAATGACATTAATAATGATAACGATAGTGTGATATTTAACTTAATTATACTTCCTTTTTGTTTCAAAGCAAGCGCGAATCTACTTTTCAATTACGTTTAAATTTCACCGACGATAGCCAATTTTGTGCGAATAGAAATGAATGTCTGAGGGCGAATAAGAAATGCAATGAAGGGTGCGGACGTGGCGGATTGGAAATTCGAATCAAACGAGCTTAATCAGACATTTGCTGCAGTCGTTTCTGGACCGAACGACTGCCGTTAACGATGAAATCTGCCGTAAGATTGGTTCTCAACTTCCGTAATGTTTCCAAAATGCAAGGAGTTCACTGTTGCTCGACAAACTAGCTTCCTCACAAATTTTCGAACCATCGAGCAGATTATTTCACCGCGATTGGTTACACGAGGTGGACCAATAACTACGATATTGCTATGAATATTTACGTTGCGTGTAATAATATAAAAAAATTACCATATATGTTAACGAGATATTATCAAAATAATTTTCAATATTATGCTATGCTATCCTACTATTTACCTTAACACTAAATCTACCAAGCATTAACAGTATCTGCTAAATATTGCCTAATAAAAATGGCAACCGTAAATTTATTGTCCATAATTTTCAATATAATAAATGCTTCGACAAGAAAATTTATTCCACTATTTTCCAAATGTGAATTTTTATAATTTCAATAATTGTGAAATATACAACCGGTCATTTTGACCATGGTAGGTTAAGTGTTAGTGTCGCTATATTCACGTTTCAATAAAAAATTTGAATGTTTGTAGAGAAATCCTTGTGTAATTATTCGCGCGAAATTGATGCACCAATTTTTTTGACGATATCCGTCTCCTGGAATGGGAGAACGAACGAACGAAAAGCGAAAATTACGCACGTTGATTGGTCAATTATTTCCTGGGGCCAGAACACGTTGATTGCTCCAGGATGAATTAGACTTAAAGCAGTTCGACCTAATTAAAGGACTGAATCCGAGAACTGGCCTATATCGATCGTTGAAAGTTTCTTACGAAGATACCGTGATTTATGGCAGTATTTCTGCTGGCCGGGTTCAGGGATGCATAGTTCACGGAATCTGATGCATGCAAGGTTAACACTTTCCGGGCCCTGCTGCCCGCACGTGCTCGGAATGCCCGCACGGGCACTGCTGCCCGCCGGGCGCAGGACTGTTCTCATCTGTAGACACGTGACTACTCTTGACTCTTGAATTGTGATTACGAGGTCAAATAGAAAATTTTCGGAAAGTAACTTTTTCATTTTCTCGTGTGATACTTAGCGATTGCAATTTCTTCAAAATCTTTTTTGCACGACATTTGGTAAATCCGTTTCTAAAAAGGTTGTATTGTTTTAAAGGGCGTTCGTGAACACTTTCGCGAGCCACTGTACATGCATATCGAATTCACTGACACAAACTTCGTCGATATAAACATTGATTGACAAGAATTCACCGAAACCAAGCCTGATTGACGCTTGCACCAGTCGTCAGCGGTATTGAAGCTGTATCCGCATGAGTGCGTGCGAAAAATGGGCACCTTTTACACATTTTTTCCACATTAAAGGATCTATCTACACGTTGTTTAGAAAGTTACTGGCCAGTTTTCTTTTCCTGAATTTCCTATGATTTCATATTTCATTCTCGCATAGTATTATCGACTTCATAGAACTTTGTCAAACGAGAAAAAGAAAAATGTAAAGCATGATTTCATGTATTTGAACTTTACGGGAGACATGAACTATTTCCGTTTCTCATACATTTTGTCGGTACCTAGAAAGTGAGAGTTATGAGCGATGTTACGGTACATTGCTCGAAGTGATAAATAGTGCTGTAAATCATACTGTTGCTGAAATATACAAACAGTAATGTATTGCGAGGTAACTCCCGGAAAGTCTGGCATCGGACAAATTATTCATTCGCGAAGAGACAATACGATTTTTCAGATCAAAAAAATAATCGAGTCGAAATATGAGTTGTAGCTTTTTAAAAATATCCGAGAATTATGTTAAAGATAAATCAAGTAGGCGACCGTGCACTAGTATCGAGCACTATCGTAATACTAGATTTGATATGTCACCTAAACTGGGTTTTTCAATATAAGAAAGTGAATAATTTTTTAATGTTCTACTCGTCCACCTACAAAAAGAAAAAAAAAACACCATTAACATAGAATTATATCCATCACGAAGTCGTTAATTTTGGTTTCAAACGTTTTTCTTTATCACGAATAATTTCGGAAATATTCGGTTGGTCCATTTCAAATGGGACACCCTGTATATACGAAATTGACTACTAACGTACTTAGAGCGTCGGTTGCTTTTGAACCGACGACATCACCAACGCTTGAAGCAGACCGTTATTGCGTCTTCGGACAAAGTTTGCTTAGAATGTGTTAGAGTGAATGTAATGTAATTCCGGATTCCAAGACGAACAGGGACGATTACCGCCGTGCGAAAGAGATCTTCGTTGAATGTGAATAATTAGTGTTCGGGGCAGAGCGGAAGAGTTTCCGATGACTGTTTAGGGTGGATTGCACCCGCCACGCGGAGCAATCGATTCACGATTCGAGTATTTTACAATGTCGAAAAATTGAGTTCTGTAATAAAATAGGGATCTGCAACTGAACTGTTCCTACAGTTGCGTGCTGCAAGTTTTAAAAATGTAGCGTTTGAGATTAAGAGTGGTCAATAGTGAGTAAACGCGAAACTGATGATATACGGTAATTGTTACATTGCGTGACGATTCTTTTGAAAATAAACTTGATGCAGACATTCTTAATTCTCTAGTGCACGGACCGGGAGCTATGAAAAAAGAAAGAGATAGCACTGGAATTCTCGAAGATGCTTTTCCCCTTGTTTGATTGTCTTGCGATTGCTTATCGGATTAAGTAATTCTTTCTTATTCGATGCGATGAAACGATTACCTTATAATAAGTTAAAAATTCTGTATCCATTAAGAACAATACAGACAATGTTTTTAAAGACCATAATACAGTGAATTCTCAATATTTGTCAACAACACGGGTCTTGCCAGCGTTATGTATCGTCCTGGTGATATACTCGAGCCATGTTATGTTTACACTCCTCGGCGTCCGAGGCCTCTCGAGATTCGTGGTCCCTCACGGGGTACACGATAGTGGGGATAATTCCGCGACGTGTATCATCCAGCCCTTGGCGACATATACAGCGAAATCACTGTATGCACTGATGTGACCAAAATTATAAATGTTTATCGCTCAACAGTCTGTGTAATTTGGGAAAAAGTTGTTCAGAATGATGAGCAGTAGTGACCTATTTCAAGGTCATTCAAAACCGGCGAGGAATGCCCTATTGTAAATAATCACCCAATAATGTAAACATTGTTAGCAAAACACAAACGATACTCGAGTATACGATAGAATTGGCTTCGTGCGCAACAGTTAAATATATCTGTTACCTAAAAATGACACTGTTCGCATGTAACGGTAGAAAGTATAAACATGAATTTAGGTCTCGCCACTGTCGAGCACAATAGAACGCAGGACGCAGACCGAATAATGAGGAATTCTCATAGCCCTGCGATGTCCAACTCTGGAGTCTGGAGTCCCTTACGCTCCTGTTTCGCGATTGTCTAGACGCTTGTCTGTGTTGATGTTACGGTTGAGAGGGACATTGTCAAGACACAATGCCGGACCAAAGAAGACAATTTAAACAGTAAACGATTCGAGAAACTCCACAATTTTCTGGAGAGGAGCTACACTTTACAACAGCTATGAATTTTTCGCAAAACCGTATGAAACAAGAAAAACAAAGACGTCAAGTGAGATCACACTTTACACCTACATTATATATAGTATTATGAAAAATCATTTCGTAGAAACTTTCAGTTCGTGTCAACTTTTGTTAGCCGATGAAAGGAAAATATAGGTGGCGTGAAAGAGATTGTTAGTATTAATAATAAGTGTTAGTATAGTAGAGATGATATTATACCT
This sequence comes from Halictus ligatus, assembly GCA_028454255.1. Lineage (NCBI taxonomy): Eukaryota > Metazoa > Arthropoda > Insecta > Hymenoptera > Halictidae > Halictus > Halictus ligatus. The sequence continues at coordinate 11,585,575 of CM052129.1, forward strand.
AATTTAATGATATAATCGAATTTTAAAACGCAATTGTATGCGGCAGAATTTAGAATTTTTATAATTCTATTTTCCGTCAACTGAACTCGACGAATGCTTATGTGCCAGCCATGGCACTGATCTATTCTATCATTTCCCTATTTTTCTCACGGTTCCGCACAAGATTTTCTAATTTCCATATGTATTCGGGACTAGGCTATAGCGTCGATCTCCGAATACTATAGTATGTACGCATGTATATCACATTTCTGTTGCATTGACAAAATTTCTGTATGTCTAACGCTATTTTTAATTTACAATGAGGGACACTGATACTCCGTTCTTTTCGTTCAGTTATCATGTAGAAGCAAAAAGAGAAATATTGTTTATTTTAATTATTTAAATTTAAATAAATTATTACTTAAATAGTAAATAACCCTATTTATTCTGAAGTTCGTATATAACTTTGGAAATGAAATCCTTATCTTCTTTATTTTAATTCATTTCCGCCATTTTAAATACTGTTGCGAAAAATAATCTCACTGCTGTGCGAGTCTTGACGAATTGTAAGTGAAATTATTGCAGATGTCTTTTGTTAAGTGTTGCGTGTAATATGTGATCACTAGACTGCGGATTTTATGCATTTATGACAAAAATGAATAGGTGTAATTCGAAACAGTAAAAAGATCAATAGATTTCAACAATGTTAATGTACTATTTTTAACATAAAAAATATTAACGAGCGAAATTAATTTTTACTTAGCTCCCACATATTGCAATTGATATATACACATTTTATTTTGCATGAAGATCCGCATAATGATCACGCATAAATATTTGAATATAATAATGGATGAAATATTATTCTTTCTATTTTTACACTTCAATCGGACGAACGCAGCTACCTCGTTTACTGTACGCTCGTTCTTTTTATCGTTTTATTATTTTCTCTACGTTTCCCTGAGCGTTCTTGTTTTCTTCTTTGTCCGCTATCGCGTCTTATTAAATTACTTTCCCTCCTTCTGTCTTTTCTTTTTAAAAACTGACATCTCGATCCTAAGTCAATTCCGTTTGAGCACGCTGACATTCTGTACATCTTTCTGTACAAATTCTGGAACTTTTCGCCATCTTTAGTTTTCTTATTATTCGATCGCATAGATATCGGGTTGCTCGCAAAATTGTCAACGAACGTTGTTTACCTTCTGATTTATTGTGTTTCAAGACAGTGAAAATTATTATATTAGTTTTTCTAACAATTTCGTTAATGTTTTACACTATGAGATAATATGCTTTTTCTAAAACGATTTTTCTATAGCCCTTCAGATATTTTACAATATTTTGCAAGGAGGATGAAACAGAAAAAGTGAAAAAAGCAGTTGAAACAACTGCACACAATTCTTTTGCCAATCAATGTATTTACAAATTAGATACCTTCTTCAAAAATTTGAGCTATACATACAGGAGGTTGGAGATGATTAATTTCTGAAGGACTACGAACAGATGGTAGCGTAAAGGCAAGAACAATTGCACTCTGGCATTTCCCAATTTTCACCTTTGTCAGGTAGCAGGTCGTTTTTGCCTGGAACGAGTTTAATGAGGTTGACTTTTCGCCAGCTAGATCGAGCAAAAACCGCATTATGCGACGCACAGTGGTGCTATTTCTCGCAAAAGTTAGGTAAAATTGAATATTGGAGGCACTATACAGGGTGTACCTGTTAAGTTTTGTTCACCAATCTTTAGTTATTTCCGGTAGTGCAATTGAAAAATGTTTCAGACGAAATTTGATCATTACTTGTTTCGGATACATTGGTACATGTTAGCATATTCTTAAATCTCAAAAAGAAAAAGAAATGCTTTTTACGTAAAAAAGTTCCGTTAAAAATTTTTTTTTAAATATATCGGTTCTCGAAATGTCGTTGGAAAATAACGAATTTCTACAAAAATGAATATAAAATCAACGTTTATACCAGGGATATTAGATTTTGCATTCGAAATTTTGCAGTTTTTAATAACTCTAACAAGTGAGGAATATGAATATCAATTTCTATGCAAATCCAATGGAACTATGAATTTTGACCAGGTTTTCAAGAAACAGTGTGCTATTGTGATCACCGTGTGACATCGCTGTGTGTTATTGCGATCGTTGATACGCAACATTTCAAAATCATACACCTTATTAATGGAAATTGGTCATCAGTAAAATGATTGTGTTCAAGCTCACTCTCACGGCAAATCCAGCTTTATCTAGTTTTGATTATAATTACCATAATTATAAGCTCCTGTTTTGCATCGTGTACTATTCATCCCTTTGTCAATAGAGTCCTATTTGTTTCGTCAGAGTATAGATATGTTGTATCGTAATTAGCGCGTGTAAACTTCTTTCTTCGTCCCTGCCATCGCACACCAACTTTTCGCCTCGGCACGAACGTTATGGTTATAAATAAGTTTGCTGAAAAGTGTTATAATACCTCAACATTCATCTACTTAATCCTCGAAAACGTGTATCGTTCTACAGTACATTTTATTTTATTTATTATAAAACGACCTATTCCACCGTTCGAAACCATTTGAACGATAAACTTATGATCGAATAATACAGGAATAGCCACTTAGCACTTAAAAAAATGTGTTCGTAAAACTTAGCTCCGTTGCAACAAGCTAAATGTCCTTTAAGTTTCAAGCTATGAACTGGTAATACCAGAATCGCATTAGATCATGTGCGACGACAAGTAATTTCAAATAATTTCTGTCCTCGAATTCTGATAGGTGTATTAAAAAATACGATAACGTTAAAAAAAAGTCACTGAAGGTGACCTTCACGTGCCCTCTACTTCTTCACCTGTAAACAGAGAAACTATTACCATAGAGTGATGCCCCCCTCGAAACCATATATTTAGCTTCTGTTTCGAACAGTTTTCGATTTTGTTAATAATTTCGGAGATATTTGAGTGGTACACTCCAAATGGGACACACTCTACATATATGTATTCGTAATCTACAATATGTGCCCTACGTATATGTTTGTCTCTTCCCCACGAAGGGCAGATGTTGTCACGCCAAAAATGCATGTTGAGGAGGAATGGGGAAACCTCTGGAAAATTCTAGACTTGAAGCACTTGAATCCGCTTGCGAGGAAATCCTGCTCTGTGCTAGTCTGGTTGTGTAATGTGCAAAATCGACGACACTCAGGCTCAGACAGGACGTTGGGAAAAATCTGGTTTAAAGAAAACAAGAGAAATTTTAAAGGCATACAATCGAAAGATAAAAATTTGAGGCTCAGCTCTCTGTATCAAGTATTTTATATTTTAGTACGATTCTTTTGTAGAAGAATTTGATTACCAAAAATCGTGAGAAAGAATTGGGTAGTTACCATCGCTACAAAATACATCTTTAAGAGCCAAGTCGGTAACTGCTGTATAATTTCCGTTCACAGCCTTCAGCCATTGACTTAAGATCCGTTTTGGACTTGATCCGACGGGTCTTAAGTCTCTGACTAAACTTGTAACATTTTTGCTCTGTATTATTAATATCATGGATTCTGACGCCAGAAACGTGCTCCAAGTTTTTGGCTTTATTCCGCAGAGAATCCAGACAAAATATAGCTCAATTTGTAGCTGGAGATATTTTCTAGCGCGCGCTACTCTCGATTTCATCCAGAAAACTCATCGTCAATTTTTGTCCTACTTCTAACGCTTATATTACTGAATATCTGCATAATCTCATCAGCTGATGACCAGCGCGCGCTAGATTGAACTTTCCTCTTTCGAACGAGTCTTTTCCCAGCGAAAAATATTCTCATACAAGGACGAATAGTTCAGGCACCATTTTTCTCCTATTTCTGTCGGTAACGTGGTCACTTTACCTTATCGCGAATTTACGGAGTTTTGGCTCTTAACAATTTCTCTGATCGGAGTTGTGCGACATATATAAAAACAACTTTCTGTTTAGTTATAGACTCGAACAAGCCCGATCAAAGTAAAATTTGGCACGACCATGAACGATATAGATTTCAGAACCAGCTAGAACGTTGAAGGGCTTCGACCAAACCAGTTACCGTACACCACAACGTGAAATAGGACAGAAAACTTTGTGCTGGCGTATGAATGGACTTTTGTAATCAATTTTTCATTAAAAAATCATTGTATTAGCAATCAGAGGGCGGTAATGGTTTTGATCCAGAGGCAATTATCCGAGCGCTCGAAACAAAAGGGGCTATTGCCATTCCTCGGCCCAGTGACCGAGTTCTTTAGCAATTTCCTACTAATTATGTATTTGGTTATTGGCATAGCATTCTCTGCCTGTATCGACAACGCTGATTCCAACGGTCAGAAATTTTCATCGTTCCGATTCAATTCCACGGACGCGTTCAAAAATAATGTTAGATCAATAATGTTCGAGTAGAATAAAATACACTATTAGAAAAAAGTATATAACAAAATATTCGGCGCGAGTAATGTGACATCGCGTTGCGATTTCTTCGTGTGCAAATAACATTAATTTTGTAAAAAGGGTCGCAGTAAACATTTAACGGGAGATGAAATGCAAACATTTCAAAAGGAAGAGAAAAGTATTCTTGCACGAGAAGTTTGTATGTTTCGAAGCGAAGTCGGATAGTTCAGAACAATTTATCAAAGAATGCTAAAAGTTATGGTAAAAAAGGTATTGGCCGAGCCAGGACCATAAATTCTTGCGAAGAAAGTGCTGCTTCAAGGAATGCCTCGAATTCTTCGCCCACAGCGAGGCAAATAACTGATGCGGCAGGTGTTGTTACAAATGTACGAATATACAACACGTAATACAACAAGGCAAGCAACCATTAACTGTTAGGAAAAAAGCAAATCGTTTGCAGTTTGCTCGCGAGCATGTTCGTTCGCAAAAGAAAGAACGAATTAAAACTATTCGGGACGTTGCACAGCAATGCAAATACTATTCGGATTCCATTGAATTACGAAAGAAAAGTATCATGGAAGTGTTACAAGTTTATAACTTATTTGTACTTTAACGTCAATTTTCGAGAGAACGGTTTATTTATGACCGACCGTTCCCCCGTGAAAATGTCGGTCAGGGTCAATTTTGCAGTAAACTTTTTTAACAGATCTTTACAGTAAGAATAACGCTATTTATGCATTAATTTTCACAGTTCAATCATTTTAGGTTGTATGGTCGGTCCTGAGGGGGTTAACAGTGTCAACCAGCGAGAATGCAACTGTTATTGGTTCCCAACGAGAATCCTCATCCGGATTCTCATCTGCGAAGAGATCCTCTTGTGGACACTACGAACCAACAACTACAGATTCATAATCTTGCTTCATATTCGGGTACTAGTCGATTTCTGTAGTATTGGTTTGTGCTGCACCCGCGCCCGCAACATCCCAATCTGTGTTTCCGCATTTCGCGAGGTCGTGAATCCCATATATGTGTGTTTCCGCCGACAACTACTATAATAGGATCTGCCGCAAGATTGTATAGACGATTGCACGAAACGGGTGACTTACTGATTTATTCCATAAAATTACTCCTCCGTGTGCACGAAACATAATCGAAACGTAATCAAAAGTCAATGCTGCTGACCGTGAAAGTTAATTTCGCGTTTGGTCGTTTTGAAAATTGAGCAAATAATTATCAGTTTAGTTGGCGACGTCGGCGAGTTCGTCGTGTGAGATCTGTACAATTTGTTGAAGAAGAATATGACAAATTGAATGGTTATAATATGCCAGTGTAGGAAATGGAAGGGAACTATGTCTGGGCTGCGAATGGCCGCGTGCGTAGATGTGCGGGTGCATGATACGATGGGTACGGAAGATCCAATAAGCAGTCCGTATTGGCATCTTCCGATATGCAGATTATTGCAGATGCGTTTCGTTTCTGGCGAAAACGCCTGGGCGCGTTCATGTTAGCTACTCGAACGGTTAACGTATAGTGGAAATTCTGTGAAGCATAATATTTTCATTTAGGACGTGTATTCGACAACGTTGCGCTGTCTGTTTTCACTGTTACATTAAACAACTTCTCTTTTTAGAATTTTGCAAACATGTAAAACAACAGAAAACAAGTGTTCTATATATACCTACCAATCAGAAATTATGTATTACTGTATATTAATCATTAACACATAGACAGTAATAGAAACACGGTCATTTTTGTATTCGCGTAAATTATGCGTATAAATATCTGCATAAACTCGTCAGCTCATGACCAGCGCATAAGGACGAAAATTCGAGGCACGTAAAACCATTTATCGCCTATTTTTGTCGGTAACCTGGGCACTCTACCTTACCGCGAATCTACGGAATCTTCGCTCTTAAGTTAGCTAAAACAGGGCGTAGATAACAATCATGGAGTCAACGCCTAAACACATAGGGCACTTGTTACACACTGGTATCCATTCATCATAATTATTACAGTTATACTACATATGTATATTACTTGTATACGTATTAGGTATAATTATAATAGTACAATAGCTCTGTTACTAATCACATCATAGCTACCTTCAACTAACTTTACCCGAATAACCCGATTCACGGTATTCATCATTCTACAGAGATTCTGCGTGGGAAAGTTATTCTACATAAGAAGAGAAATAACGTAGTCTAAGTTAAACATTTATATAGAATTTAGTGGTTTTTTTGCGAATATATCCCGGAAAATAAAAGAGACCGCCTAGTATTATATAGGAAAAGGTTGTCCGAAATGTTGACCTTGACAACATATTTAAATTTCATCGAAATTTGCTAGGAAGGTGCTTTCCGACAACTTTATCGTTGAAATTTCATATTCATCACGGAATTCTGTTTTCGTGACCAGTGTGCGACGCATCGCAACGCGACGCGTCGTCGGTGAGTTGCGGGTTGCGGCATAACGGGGCGAGTAAACGTTTCGCCGAAGCGGATCGAGCAATTTCAATTTTATTATTGGTCCTATAATTTTACAAATGGTCGTGGAGAATTTCGATGGAGAAAAATGTGCGATGCGTACGGCGTTGCTCCGTCCGTACGGACAGCTGTCGTTCTTCGAACAGTTCGCATTCACATCATTGAAAAATCGATCATTCGATTCCGTACGAACGTGAATTCTACAGAGACGTTCGAGACAGGCAGCCTCTTAACATTTCCAGAAAGTATAACTTACTCCTGTCCCTGAATTTGATGCGAACGTTTCACGTATTCTGCGCAAAACGTTTATGACATAAATCATGCAACATACGTAAATTATTAACTCCATTTACTGTCCGTACTTTAATCAGTCATCTAATATTATTGTGGCGGATCACATTCCGAGCAAAAGCGTTGTACGATGAATCTATTTTGATCTCTGGAATTGCGAAATTATTGAATTTAAAATAGACAACAAGTTCTTTCGCGAGAAGTAATAAGTAAATGAAAAACATATATGAACAATCTATATGTCCATGTCAAGCATGCGATTAACTAGCAATTTTAGCAATGGTGCCATGTATTGATATTTTAAAAATATTTTTACCTTCCATATTTTATGCTATAAATTTTTAGTTGGACTTTCATAAGATGTCCCTGTACGAACGCTTTCCCGTATAAAAGGTTCGTGCTAAATCAATGTTGGCGCGATCTGTTGTTTCGAAAACATTTTTTGAGGTACCGACGTTGTTTACATACCATGTGGATATCTCGATGGGTTTGTTTACACCAGCCGCTTGTTTTTCACAAACCTACGAAGGTACAACGAATTATTCGCGAGCGATTTCCTTCAATGTGCAAATATTGTCGCAGCCAGATTCGAACAATCCTACACCGGATACACATCCACACTTGACACACTCTATACCGTATACTCTATGCGATCAACACTAAAGAGTGACTGTGTATTGTCGGAATTGCCCAGATTCTGGCTCGTACGGTTCTCACACAATGCTAGACAGATACGGCTGGTTTCGAATACATCGAAATAGCGAGTTTAAATGGCTGACCGTTCTCAAGACTCCATATATTCGCGATAAAGTAGAGTAACCAGGTTACCGACCAAAATAGGCGAAAAATGGTTTTACGTGCCGCAACTTTTCAACCTTATGTGAGAATATTTTTAATTTCGACTACGCATAGCGACGGTCCTGGCGAGTCGGGAAAAGGCTAAAATGGCCGTCTGGCACGAACGCGTCGCGCACACGCTATCAATTAATATTTTCTGAACCTTCTCGTATATTAAGGGAACCAAATACTTTTCGTAAATGGTTTCTTTATCAGAAATGTCTGTAGAATGCATTCCTTTATAGTAAATTCCTGCTAGATAAAGGATTTTAGTCAGCAGATTTTCAAACTTTAACAACCATTTACAACTATTAGGAAGTACATAAAAATATAATTGACTATATGAATATATAGAGGAAAGTTCTCTCTATCTCCCGACTCAAATGCGAACTTTCTCGTGCGTTTAGTTTTTGCGTAACACGTCATTTTGTATCAAAATCGGGCATTTTTACAAAAACCAAAATTTTTCGAAAATGTTGCGGGATAGAGCAATTCTGCTTTCAGATTTGGTTTTAGGATGACAAGGTGTATAAGAATCACTCTACAGGTATTGCAAAACGATTTTGGTGTATTTCGGGAGATCTAGTGTTCGTAGACGAAAAAAAGGCTCTGGACAGACGTAGCAAAGACATGTACAAATACCGTGGTATGTATTTTTAATTGATTACTTACTTATTTAAGACGTAAAATGCCTAGAAAAAAAGGCATAGCGTAAAATAGCGTGTCAGTCAAGGCCAAATGCCGGCCAAAAATACAGTGTTGAACGAGCATTTTTATCTATAGGCTTTGCGTGAAGATATGGAAATTTAGGTTTACCATACATACCGACAATTTAAAGCTATTGCCCAGAACATTTTTGCGGCAACACTATCCATCAAATTTGATTTCTCTTTTGCGTTTCGAGGGTAACAACCAGTAAGTAATTGTTATGGCACTAGTAATTTTACGCGTACTAATTTTACACGTTGTAACATAACAACGTTTGTCGTGGGAAATTCAACGGTTTGAAACTCTAAATCACTCCAGGTATTTCGAGGTAAAGTTCGTACCTAATTTTGCAACGATTGCTCAACCGTGATACAGTTCTATGCGGAATAAGTGCTACTTTCGAGCTCGGGGGGTGAGAAGCTTGAATCCTGCGAAGCTTCAAACGAGAAAACGTACCAACGTCATTGCCTGTGTGTGTATGTGTGCGTGTACTCGTCTAAATCTTATGCGGGATTGCGCACGGGCATTAGTTCGTATGATTATGGCAGTCACCTCTTACGAAAGCACAAAAAGACGGCAAGCTATATCCCGTTCTTTATCCTGACTGGAGGACTCCAGAAGTGTAAAATCGATACGATAGCTGTATCGTAGAATGAATGACAATCAAGAATGCATTGAGTAAGTGTTTCATTGTATTTTAGAAGACAAAAAATGTATTTTTTTGATTGCCATATTATAGAACATCGCGAGGGGACCATATTGCCAATTCTTTCTTCGTACAGATTTGAGAATAATTAAGAATAATAAACTGAAATATACTTTAACATTTTCAAAAATGAATTATTAAAATTGTTTATAATCTCAGCCCCTCCCATGCTCTGAAGGGGAAATTTGGTGATTGGCAAAAACATAGAATTTGTTATAGTCATCCCAACAGTTTTTTGGCGGTAACGTGTATAGGAAAAATTTGTTCAGAATGATGACCTTAATAACATATTTCAAGGTCATTGAAATCCGCGAGGAAGCCGCTACTGTAAATAATTACCTTTCGTTCTAAGCGAAAATCGAAAAATATCCATCGAGACGTGTAATTTTTACTTACAATAGTAGAACAAAGTTATAAGCTGACCCAGTTACCAAAATGATCCCGTAATCTCCTAGGTCTCACGGAATTTACTCACGTCGATGTCCGACTATGGAGAGTTTGCTCTTATCTACCCGTCTCTCAACGAGCGTCTGCAATTGTCAACCTTTATTCTCGATCTGATCATCTTCCACCGAATCTACTTCCACTTCAAACAACTGGTTAGCTCTTTTACCTTCCAGCCATTTACAGCCGAACGTGCTCAAGATCTGGGGCGATAAATATCATCAGAGGTAACTTAGAAGAACTTGATTTCCGATAAATTGTTTAGGTATTTTATGTCGAAATAAATGAAGGTACTGATAAATCGATATTATGTATTTTTTACTTTGAAACAAATAGATCCAACGTATGGTTACACCTAGAAACCACCTGTCATCTTTTTAACAAAAAGTAATTTCTAATTATCGAAGAAGTTATTTTTTAACAGTAAACCTACTAAGCATTAATAGTATCTGATAAATATTGCCTTATAAAAATGGCAACCCTAAATTTATTCAGATTGTCCGCGATTTTCAATACAATAAATGCTTGGATAAGGAAATTTATTCCACTATTTTCCATAAATGAATTTTTATAGTTTCAATAATTGTAAAATACAAAAACGGTCATTTTTACCATGGTAGGTTTAGTGTTAATGAAATAAAGTAAACAAAATCTGTTTGCGTTGATTCCCACCTTTATATATTTGAGTTATCCCCACCTTTGCGAGCTGTTGACACGCAAGTTTCGAATTATTTATTTCGGATTATTATTTTTTTTATCGGGAATAAAAATCATGTCCGGAAACGCGAAACGCTGACAACTGCGTATACATCCTAGGCACTGAAGACATGAACTCCCTGATTCAACTTGATAATACTAATGTAACTACGTGGTAGTGACACATTAAGCTCGATACAATGGTAGCATAATACCGGAATTATCTTCGATGCGTACACGGTTTAAGCCTGGCGCGCTTCGTTGCGTTGGCAGATCGTGCATGCAAGATATCTGTATGCGCATTTAGATCCTAAACCTCTCCAACTGAATTTTTCTGAGAATCGGACGCGCCTGAATAAAACACAGTTGTCGCGCATTAGCTTCTCGGGTTTCTTTTCTTCTTGAAAGTCTGTTGGATGTCCAACACGAGATTTCACAAGCAGAAGAAACTACCATGAGCAATTTGATTTCGAGAAGTAATTATTATCATTTCACTTACTTTGTTCAAATACTTTTTCTATGAGCCGCTCACTCGTGAGAGCCAATACGCCGTAGATTCGCGATAAGGTAGAGTGACCAGGTTACCGACAAAAATAGACGAAAAATGGTTTTACTTGCCTCAACCTTTCGTCCTTATATGAGAATATTTTTCGCTGAGAAAGGGTTGATTTGAAAGAGGAAGGGTCAATCTAGCGTGTGTTGGTCATCAGCTAACGAGATTATGCAGATATTTGGTAATATAAGCGTTAGAAGTAGGCCAAAAAGTGACGATGCGCATGGCCTGGAATGTAAGCATTTTTATCCCATTGGATGAGTTTTCTGGATGAAATACAAATGAATGAGCGTAGCGCGCGCTAGAAAATATCTCCAGCTACAAATTGAGCTATATTTTGTCGCGATTCTCTGCGAAATAAAGCCAAAAACTTGAAGCACGTTTCTGGCGTCAGAATTCATGATATCGATAATACAGAGCAAAAAATGTGATAAGTTTAGTCACAGATTTAAGGGGGCTATATATACTACTGGCAGGAATTTGGCCTTCACTTTCACGCTATGTTACGCTGTGCCTTTTTTTCTAGACATTTTACGTCTTCAATAAGTAAGTAATCAATCAAAAATGCATACCACCGTGTTTGTACATGTCTTTGCTACGTTTGTCCAGAGTCTTTTTTCGATACGAACACTAAATCTCTCGAAATTAAGATAATCTCTCTGCAATACATGTACGTATATAAACTTGCACGGGTCAAAATCTTGACAAATTAACGCTTCAATATTGCAATGAGCAGTTTAAAAGTGGTCATTTGTGTTTCCTCAAAGTCCAATCTACGTCTGTCCGGAGCCCAAATTGCGAATTTCTACCTCATCGTGGAGTAATTTGTAATATTCGGCAGAAAACTAGCTTTCTGAAGCAAGTATGGCGTCACAAGATGACTGCCGCAGAGAGATTCTCTTAATTTCGGAAGATCTAGTGTTCGTATCGAAAAAAAGGCTCTGGACAGACGTAGCAAAGACATGTACAAACACGGTAGTATGCATTTTGAGTTGATTACTTACTTATTTAAGACGTAAAATGGCCAGAAAAAAAGGCACAGCGTAACATAGCGTGTCAGTCAAGGTCAAATGCCTGCCGGCCCCCTTAAGACTCGTGGGATCAAGACCAAGATGGATCATAAGTCAGTGGCTGAAGGCTGTGAACGGAAATTATACAGCAGTTACCGCTGGCTCTGCAAAAGTTACGTGACTAAATGTGTACCTGTATTTCGGAGAAATTCTTTCCAGTTTTCATTTGCTCGCTCGTATTCGTGGGCAAAACGAAGCACACTTTTTTTAAAAAGTTCGAGATCTCTGTAAGCCCCTAATCTTAAACTTCTTTCTTTACACTCTGCATAGGTAGCGTCAGCTGAACCACTTGCAAGAAATCGCGAGAAATACCCAGGTTTTCTTGCAAGCTCGCGCGTAGGCATAATTGGTGTCTTCTCATATAACAAGCTCAAGGTCTTCGAAGAAACATGCGGATTACGAGTTCCCTTTTGGATGACTGAGAAGACTAGAGATTTATTTAGGATTGATTCAAACTATTCGAGTTCTAAACTGTATCCGAACAGCTTTTCACTCGTTAGGGAATTTTTGTCCGAGGCAAATTGTGGAGAACCATTTTAAAATCATTTTAATAATATTTTATTGGCTCAATATGTTTACACACGTATGTTTTGTTTAAAAATGAAGCGTATTCCGTTACTTTCGTCGTCCACAGAAATTAACGATTTGCTACAATTAATTTTCTTTATCCATTTTTCTAGTGCAACAACTTATCATTCACACGGATTGTTTCTTTATTATGTTTCAGTATTATTGAAAGGCATTTCATCCTTCAATGATCAAGATGACCGCGGAGAACATTTTAAGATGGATATCGTACACTCTCATTGTGAGCGAATGCCACAATTGGAAAGGACATGACGAAGACGGTTCCAAGCTGATACGTATCAATGGCGACGTTATCCTTGGCGGAATTTTCCCAATGCACGAACAGGTTTGTGTGTGTGTGTGTGTCTGCATGGAATCATACATATATCGTGTGATCCTATAAATTAATTTCGAAAGATCTGTGGCATATGTAATTTTTCTAAAATTGCGAAGACGAATCTTTCTTGAAAATCTTTTCCGTTCAATCGTTAATCCATTTTCTCGAATGCTTGCGTGTCGAGAAATACCTGCACCAACTTATTTTGCACAGTAAACCGGAGAGCATGCGAAATGTATGAAATCTGGATACACTTCCATTAAATGGAAGAAACATGCAGAATACATGAACTTTCTTCCGGTGAAGTCGGCGCGAGCTGCTGCACTCTCGTGCACGATGCTGTACAGATGCAGACACTATATAAAAATTTATGCGTGATCGGACTAACATTTCCGAGTCGTATGCTGCGCCGACAGAGGTCTGTGATGTGTAAAATCTACAACAGTACGCGGAAATGAATGAAACATGCAGTAAATGTTCCCCTCCCGTAGATTTTTCTCGGCTGTGTTGTGATTTTATCCTTACAACGGTACCAGTTTCGATAACAAAGGACTCGAAAAAGTTGCCCTCTCCCTCTGCCAGTACCTCTGCGTTAGTATAATACACGAATAGATTGGTTTCACGGAAAAAAATGTTTGTGCCACACATTTTTCTGTCTCTGCAATAGTTTTCGTAGTAGGAATCGATTGTGCACATTTACCCCTGACACTCTGTGCGCGCGGAAAAACAAACAAACAAACTCCTATCTCTTGCGAACGCAACTACAATATAAAAAGAATCCTATCATGGGAATATCATGTGAATTTCTATCTCGGTTTGCGCTCGTTTCTTTGCGGCCATTCGGCGCAGCGTCCGCCGTTTATTGGCAGATACGAAATGAAATAAATGAAATATTGAACACGATTGTAAAGTGATTTTCCTTTTGAACGTCGATATCTGTAATCGAAATGTATCAGCAATTGGCAGAATCCGTTATTAGATTATTGACAATGTTTATCGACCGATGTCGTTGCATTGAATACCTCGTATCCGAGGAGTTTGCAGATAAAAGTCGGAATGCACTTTACGATGTATGTACAATAACGTCTTTCCTATTGTTTCCGTTTGGTTAACAGATTTTATTTGTATTATTTTATATTTTTGTTCTTAGAAGCTGTATAGTTTTACCGTGAGACTTGACAGTCCAATTTTCGACACATTTAGTTGACCATTACGAGCAAGTAAGTAATTTCAAATGGTTATTTAAATCTTAATAGGTTTTTTATTTCTATCTGCACAGACACGGTTTATCCACTTTTTAACACAGTTTTCGTTACCGCAGGAAATTGAAGTCTCGATAATTATTTAAGATCAGTAGCTTCGGATATTGATCGAGTTTCCAAGATAATTTGTCATTTCCCCCCGTAGACATTGGATCGATTAGGAACGCTGCTGAGACCAGTTCATCAACCAGTTTTCCTCCCTAGCTCCACAGAACTTTTTCTCTAAACTTCAATATTCTGTGGTTCCTAACTACTTTGGAACCCTTCTACAGCCCCAAGCAGGTCTTTGATTTATCTTTTACATTAGGAAGTTTCAAAGCAAAACGTCATACGGACCTTTAGAACCCCTTCGCTTACATCCAAGTCTATACAATGTTAGTTCAAACGTTTATTCGATTTTGAGATGTTAATTGATCAGATTCAAATCGAATCGATAAATTTAATAATTGTTCAAGCAATCGTACAAAATCAATAAGGTGGAGTGGGGTAAAACCGACTCAGAAATTGTAAAGTTTACTTTTAACTGATGAATTTTCTATCTATTCCACTAAAACCTAATAATCTTAGTGTTTTTATTTAGCGCATGGTTTATTGTTTAAGTTGCATTAATTTGGATTAAAAATATCTTCTGGAACTTATGATTTTCTTAATAAATTAAAAACAGTGCTCCTAAGGCGGACTTCCCCGGAACCTGGGGCAAAACGGCACCTACCTGTTTAAAAATTATTGAATCTTATTTCCTTATATTATGGGGCAAAAGCGGAATTATTATTAGTCATAAAATAACATAAAAATAAAAATTCAAATTTTTATTCAATCATCGTCAAGACATCTCTCACATTCATATTGTACCATTGTGCATTTGTATTGTTTCTACCTTACAGTTGGTATAATGCAACGTATATTCGAATAAATAAGGGCCTAGTGCGGATTTGCCCCGTGTACGGATTTACCCCACTGTACCTTACAAAGAAAATGAATTACTAATGCAATGTCCCAAATGTGTTTAAAAGAAGCCCAGTTTTAATTTTTATGACGTTGTTATCGTAACTATCTTTTTGGAATTTTATTTTATCTTCTGAAATACATATCTAAATGAAAGTTTTCGTTCCCGTTTTGTATATGGCAAAATTTTAATCTCATAATCACCTACAGAAATCGTACAGTTGGTACAACGCAAAATATAACGAATGCCGACCATAATATTACGATATACATAATATAAAAGTTGAAACGTCTTGAGTTGTGACATTTTAAATGTCACAAGTTAATTTTCCAGACGTAACGACAGATTTTGCAGACCATTACCTTTCAAACTCACCAGCAGCGAATACTATCATGACAATCATTAAAGTGATCTCACAGAACTGCATAAATACCTTGAAAGGGGGGAATCTTTTGTCTGTTTCTTCCAACGGCGCCAGTGGAACCGGATTTATTCAAGCACTTGAGACCGAAGAACTAGTTCGTGTCATGATATCAAAAGATCCGGAAACATGTACAAAAATTACTGTAGCTAAATACGTAGTTGCGTCCTCGCTTCGAAGCTGTGGGGTGTGATACGGGAAAAGCTTTTTTAGCTGCAATTTTTGTTGTAAATTACTGTTGCGAACACTGCACTACGTTAAATTTTAAAAAATAATCTGACGCTATCAGAATTAACGTCAACGAGTAAGTTCCGAGCTTCGCCATGCGAATAATAATTTCTGTGTATTATTTAATCCTGATTATAAAGTTAAACACAAACTTTTTAATACTAGTTCAATTATTTTCACACCGCATATATATATATATATATATATGTATAATCAAAATTACGAAAATTTTTTGGAAAGTATAAGAGGCAATCCATTAAAAACGCATGACTAAGGTATTCTGCGTGAATAATGGAACGCCAACTCATTTCAAATGCACCGCTGGAAGCTACTTCAGCAAAAATTATCGTAGCTGTTGGATTGTTAAATGAAGATAAATAACACGGCTTGTATATGAACTTGTCGTGATATTCTCCCTCTCAAAAGCATATGAAATAGATTTCTTTGTATATGACAGTATATATCCTTTCGTAACCATTAGAATAAATCTAATTAGAATGCGAATTTTATGGATTTGTAATAAAATTGTAATTGCAAAACAGTGAAATCGGAATTTTTGAAAAGATCGTCATATCCTTGGCAGCTCATTAAGAGTATCTAAATAAAATCTCTACGTAGCTCCAGCAATTAATGTAGACAACATTAACTTTTATTTTGCCTAAAAATCTGCAGTCTCCTGTCGTGGAATAGTTGACAGAAATTCTGTAATAGTCACAATCAGAACGAGAATTACGGAGATCTTCTCTTCTGTCCAAATTAATGGAGAGTGCATTTCTGCTTTAACTAGGTCCTTAGAATACTTTTCCCAAAGAGGCTATTGCAAGAATCGGAAGAAAAAGGTCAAGAATTTGAAGGCATTACGACCTTCTCCTTTTCCTCTTGGATCTTTTCCACTGTGAAACGTATGAGAGAAGTTAACTCACGGAAAAGGATAACATTGAGATTCCCTAATGTCCTCCCAAACGAGCACCAAGTATTGAACCAACTGAGTCAGCTCACTTCGCCCTTCGGAAACGTGAAAGGCGAAAGACTATGTAACAGTAAGAGATCATGCTGGGTCTAATGCAGTGCTATGGTTTTTCTAACGAAAAGAGAACATTCGAGTAATGATTTCAAATAGGACTCTAACATATAAATTGCTAAAATCCGCGAGCTAGGACAATTACGAATTTTAACAGCCAAGACTCCGTAGATTCGCGATAAGGTAGAGTGACCAAGTTACCGACGAAAATAGGCGAAAAATGGTTTTAAACACCTTAACTTTTCGTCCTTATATGAGAATATTTTTCGCTGGAAAAGGGCTCATTCGAAAGAGGAAGGTTCAATCTAGCGTGCGATGACCATGAGCTAGCAAGATTGTGCAGACTTTTGGTAATATAAACGTTAGAAGTATGACAAAAATTGACGATGAGCATGCAGTTGAATCCAAGCATTTTTATGCCATTGATTGAGTTTTCTGGATGAAATCGAGAGTAACGCGCGCTAGAAAATATCTCCAGCTACAAATTGAGCTATATTTTGTCTTGATTCTCTGCGAAATAAAGCCGAAATCTTGAGGCACGTTTCTCGCGTCAGAATTCATGATATCGATATTACAGAGCGAAAAATGACAAGTCTAGTCAGAAACTTATGACCTATCGGATCAAGACCAAGACGGATCTTGAATCAGTGGCTGAAGGCAGTGAACGGAAATTATGCAGCAGTTATCGACCTGCTGATTCTGCAAAAGTCACATGACTGCTCTTGGCTCTTAAGTGGATACATTTTCAACGTTAAAATATTTATCCCCCTTCGTTTCCATAGAAATACATTGTCGGATGGACGCGATTATCGAACATTGTGAAAACTGCGTATCGTATACATGTTTTATTCATAGACAATCACGTTTTTATTTACAGGTATCAGGCATCGGTCAATCACCGTGCGGCGCAGTGAAAGAAGAGAAAGGTGTGCAGCGTTTGGAGGCAATGCTATACATCCTCGATGAGATAAACGCGGACAATGATTTATTACCTAATACCACATTAGGTGCTCTTATTCTTGACTCCTGTAGCAGCGATACTTACGCCCTCGACCAAAGTATGGAATTTGTACGATCCTACATGAACCAAGTAAGTGAGTGTTTGAACGGTAGAATTTATTTTTTCAAGATAGTTTCTGTCTTACATCAAAAAGTGCGCTTGTATACTGTTTCGGTTTTGGCGGCAACATGATTAAAAAAAAGTAATTTTTTATTTAAGTATTATTTAAAAATGTGTGTTATTTAAAAAGAACAAAACGGGCCTCGTACATACAAAAGAAGTGTAAAATATATAAATTACTCCTGCTTGCAAGCTTCACGAAACATTTCAGTAAAAAATAAACTCCTCTTGTTCCGAACACCAAAACAACTAACGGTAACTAATTCCTCCAGGATTAACCGTGGCTGTTCTGAGAAGTATAAACCGGACTTATAAGTTTATCCAGTTTTCCAAGCTAGTACCCCGGAGTCTTGTTTGGGGCTTTGTATTTTATTTAATCTGGCACGATCCAAGTTCGTACAGCGATACATCACAATACGTGTTTCTACTTTAGAAATTTCACTAGAAACAAAAGTTCGATCACGATCCTTCCTTTTCGGTTTCTATTAAGAATCGGACGACAGTCTAAACAAATAAATATACAAAACTTTGTCTTCAATATCTTCTTTTCATTTACCAACCGATTAAAAAATCTTTTAATATTTATAGTTTTTATAAGAACCCAACACAATAATTAATAATAAAAACACCCCGACATTTGTATCGTTTCAGACAAGGTGCAGTTAATTTTAAAAGCCGGCATATACTATCGCGAAATGCGGCGAAGAAATAGGAAACAGAATTCATTTCTTTCCGCCATGTGTTGACCTAATGGATATAATCCTATACGGTTCAATTAACTGTAATTTCTTTTCGCTTTTCCCAGACCAACGCGCCCCGTGCGGGCAAGTTTCCTCAGCTCAATAGCTGGAAAATAATGAAAAAGTGTTATTTCACTTGACCGGTACATATTTATTGACAATCTTGACGGAAGTTCATTAGGGGTGTGCGAGTACCCGCACACCCCAAGAGTTTATGTATGCGTTTAAAATTCATATTTTGCTTTAATAAAAGTATTGTGTGTCAGGGAGATATATGACAAAAAATAAATCATTATTAACACGTAAATTATAATTAAAAAGTTAAAAGAAAAAATACAATTCTAGTTGGTGAACACATAGTAATTACCTTACAGTCTAACAACGCCACAAAAGTCATTTAAGAGAATAATAAATTATAGAAATTCTTTTATGTATGGCGAAACTGGTTTATTTATAATAATTGTACGATACTTACTTTTTATATGATTTGTTTCTTTAGCTTTTTCATTATTTTTACATTGTTCTAATTGGAATTCCTTTTTTTTTATTTTAGGTTCTTTGTAGATCACGATGCCATATTGAACTCATTTTCATATCTGCATCGACATCGCATTATCAAAAGCAGATATTAATAAGAGACATGTTTTATCGTCGCCTGATGTACATCCCAAGCTGTAAAAACCATTTTTAGTTAGTAACTATTTTTATTTAGTAATTTTTTAGTTAACAATACGTCCACTGTACCCAATCCAACAACGAGGATACTTGTTGTTCAGTGTGGCTTGATAATAGGTAAGCGGGAGCAGTGTTCTGCTAAAACCACACTTGTCCCGGTGCTAGGTTGACGGCTTGCAGAAGCAACCGCAATTTGTCCCGAATGAAATCTTCGTATCTCTGTCCACTAATGGCATGTACCATAAAAAAGGAGATTCGAATGGTATTGTATCCATTAATAAGTCCACGTCTGACGCTAACAGACCGGTGCGGCGTCCTGTTGTGTGGAAACGAACGCGAACGGTGCCAATGCGAAATGTGATTAGACCACTAATAGCTATGGTTTCGAGTCACTTACGCCTCTCTTATTTTCCAACACTCTCACAATTTTTCTTGGGTGGCTCAGTGCTGGGTAAAACAGGATTTGAAATGTAAAATGTAAAAATATTTTCAAAGAAATGATTTCCTACATTCCGTGACGTTGGTTACTTTTAAAATACTCAATTTCTCTTTTAATCGCCTGAAAAAGTCGAAAATAATATAAAAATAGTAATTAACATTTTTCCGAAACAATGATATACTTAAACATTTTTCTAATATAACTTACAAAATTAATTTTATAATTTTAATTACATTTAATAACATGTTTCTACAAGAAATTATTAATAAAGTTTACGCACGGAATTGATTAACGAGCGGTAATTACCTGCTTTGTAGGTACACGCTGTACTGATCTCAGTGGGTTAAACAGTGGAGTAATTTCTTTCTCATATTAACATTTATAATTTGACGTTCTATGTATCGATATTTCCGTAAATGTAATACAGTGTGTCTTCGAAAAACAAAACGTTCCGGCATGCATAAAGTTCGTAATTTTTCTTCCGTTTATTTTCAGGATATATCAGAGTATAAATGTGAAAACGACAAGCCACCCACATATGCGCCTCATAAACCCGTGACTGGTGTTATCGGGGCTTCCTTCAGTGTTGTTTCTATTATGGTCGCCAATATTTTAAGATTATTCAAGGTTGGTAATATAGGCTGCGGCGCAAATTAGTCCCCACGATTTTTCATCCCCTTCGGGTGATCGGACAGAAAAGTGTTTCGTACCAAAGTTAATCAGTATTTATTCGACAAGAAATTGCAATTTTTTAAATTAAAAAAAACCTATTTTCAACAAAAAAAATCAAGGTCGCTGTCATATCTTTTAATGGAACTGGGTATTTTTAATTTCATAATATTGTAGGCGACGTCGAAACGAATTCAACGACCTGCTATACGATGACTTTCAGATGACCTTGAAAGAAAACTTGTACATTCATTAAAGATAAGAATTATGACTATATTAAGTGTGTATTGATAACACAGTGATAATAAACAAAATTGAAAGATTCGGCAGTAGACGGTGAAGGGATAGATTTAGTTTCGGTGTGATGCATCTGCATTGCGAGCCGACGCGACGCAACGCGACGCGACAGTTTGTCAAATTGGCATTGATTAAATTACGTCCGCATTCTCGATGCATTTGGGGGAGAGAAGGAAGTAACAGGTTTCGTGCAGGGTACATTGTCCGATTGACGCGCACCGATTTTAGTGCGCTTTTAACCACATATACGCAACACAAATACGTGTGATGCGTGAATTCACATCGGCACGCGTAAATGTTAAGGGATGAATAAAACAGTCTTCAACATTACAGTTCAAAAATCTATTTCATGAAATATTACAGAAACTAACAGGCATAGCAAATATTTCAGAATACAGTTTGTGTAGTATATACCGTGTTACCCGAATTATACCATAATTTTTAAAAAGTAATGTTTCCTTTGACCACAGATACCACAAATAAGCTACGCATCAACGAGCACAGAACTGTCGGACAAAAGTCGCTTCGAGTATTTCAGTAGAGTGGTGCCGCCAGATAATTTTCAGGCGCAGGCTATGGTGGAAATAATCGATCAACTCGGATGGAAATATGTTTCTACGGTTGCAGTCGAAGGTGATTACGGGGAGAAGGTAATTAAATTTAAGTACATTTCAGAGTCGATAAAAAATACACTTAAACAAATATAAATATAAGATAAAAAATACACTTAAACAAACACCACAATATCATGTGACACAGCTACAGTTTTTCAAACATGAATGTAGAAATAGTTATTTTATCAGATTTTATAGCAACATAAAATCAATGAAAGTCAAGTTGATTCAGGTATACATACATGTGTGCATCTTAGTTAATCTTGGCGAAGAAAATTTCGAATTTGCACAAAGAGTGCGCATTTTTCAGGGAATTGCCAGTTTTATCTCGTTGTCAGTGGAATACGGCATCTGCGTGGCCGTAAGCGAGAAGATTTTAAGAAACTCGAAAAGCGAAGACTTTGACAAGATAATCGATCGTCTTAGTTCCAAACACAATGCCAGAGGTGTCATACTGTTCGTCGATGAGGATAACATAAGGTAAAGAAATATTTGGCTCCCCCTTGGTCCTGAAACAGTAAAATAATTAATTTTCAGAGACAGCGTCGTAAACGTTGTTACATTTATATTTTCATTTTAGTTGTACTAAATCGAACAGTGTTGCTTTACCTATAGAGAACAAGCTGACACGTTTTTCTTACAGAAAACTCCTTCAAGCAACTGTCAGAGCCAACCGCACAGGCCATTTTATGTGGGTGGGAAGCGATTCATGGGGTGCAAAAGTATATCCGGTGAGGCATCAAGAGTTCGCGGCAGAGGGTGCAATTACAATTTTACCTTATCGAACGTCCCTTAAAGGTGTGTAAAATAACAATTATCTTTTTTCTAGCTACATGCAGAAAAAGAAAGAATTTCACAATTTAAATGAGACTGCACGAAGAAACTATTACATTAAGTTGTCTCAAAAATTCGTTTCGTTTCCGATTAATGCACGCGATGCAAATTCAATCCAGTTTTTAAAGAATGCAAATTGCGTGGCCGTGTAAAATAGTTACACGGCCCCGTTTATTTTCCATAAATATTGCATATTTATTCCATAAATATTCTATTCTCATTACGCCGACTAATTTCATGTAAACTCTCTCGACCTTAGATTTCGACAATTATTATTTAAACCTTCGCCCGAGAGTGGATAACGAGTGTGACGGTCAGACAGAAAGTAACATACCGCATAAACAATTGCCTGGAAAAATGGTGAATTGTCGGAACGTTTGGTTTCGCGAATTTTGGTCCCAGCATCACAAATGCAGTTTCAGCGCCAATTTATCAGAAGGAATAACTCGTTGTACCGGTATCGAGGAACTAACTAATTACGAACAGGAAGGTTTGGTGCCGTTTGTAGGTAAGCATCACTCTTTTTTTTTGTACACGGTAATGGTAGCGTGCACTTGACTATATCTCTATCTAAAGCAAAGCAATTGACTTAGAGGAGTAGGGGTAGGCCGTAGCACAGCCGTAGCTTGCCACGTAGCTGTGACAATGCGTGTGACCAGTGTCGCCAGATCAAGACTTGTTTCCCCACTCTAAACTTCCCTTCTATCACGCTATTCCCCAAGTTTCCGACGCGTTTGTCTCTGTCGTGCATACTCCGATACTGGCAAAGAGGGGGTAACTTTTTCCCCTCAATTTGTGCTCCCTCCCCCCATCTGACGACACTGCGCGTGACAAGTAAAACTTGTAGATTTCAATAAGATATAATAATATACATACACATTTAATTTTGCTCAGTTGATGCGGTTTACGCGATGGCGCACGGCGTACATAATTTAATTGTGGAAGAGTGCGTGAACGGTTTCGGTACGATACATTATTTATGCGAAAAACTTCGCCCGGCTCCGGACGGACACCACCTGCTTCAACATATTCGAAACGTTAGCTTTGTCGGTAAGTGCTCACACTGTTATTAATCCAACTATTATTTATGGATTCTTCGTTTCTTACTTTGCGTCAAGTCCTTGTAGCTGACTAGTATTTTTATATCTATACAATCACTGTTGACTTTTATACGCAAAAATATGTCCGTATATGATAATGTAATGTATAGATTTGATAAACCTGTCATTTAGGTCGCCAAGGCACAGAAATTAAGTTTAAAGCAGATGGTGACGCGTATGGATTTTATAACATATATCAGTACCAAAGAAACGAAGACGGTACTTTCGATTATGTTCTGATCGGCACGTGGAAAGAAGTGTAAGTATATTTCAATGAAACTATGAAAATATATGGACATACGTTATATATATACAATGACGTCATGCACGCTATATGAAACATTTCAGTTCCGAAGTTTTCACGTACATATTATACATATAAATGCTTGTATACTGTATTTAAAAACTACGTGATGTCACACAGCATAAAGTAATTGTCATTGTGAAATTTCTTATTTAGATTACATCTTCATATCAATATGACAAGATGGACAATGGGAGCTGGAGAAGCGTATATTCCTCGAAGTTTATGCAGTGACAATTGTCCATTAGGTCATGTTCGTAATTTCCAGGTAAGTAGAAATATTAAAACCGTGTAACGAATTACAGCACGATAGTGAATTTCGAATTATAGCACGATAGTGTCGCTACATTGAGACTTGTCTTCAACTCTACCCTTTCCCTCCCCCTTCCCCTTCTGCGACGTTATTCCCCTATTTGCAAACAAAGAAATATTACAATTGAGTGCCTTAAAACGAGCATACAATTTTCAGGATGCCTGTTGCTGGAATTGCGTTGCATGTCGAGAAGATTCTTACGTTTTCAACGACACTTGTCGCAGTTGCGGCCCAGGATACGCACCAGACGATACCATGACACATTGCGTGAAACTCACAGCCGAAGTTATTCCGTGGTCCAGCCCATGGGCATTAGTACCATTAATATTTGCCTCCATCGGCATACTCAGCACTTTGTTTACTACGATCGTTTTCATTCGGTAGGTTTATACACGTAATACTTCATTACTGTACAGTGTAATCGACGATTGGATTAATTTCGTATAAAAATATGTTTCAGTTACAATCGTACTCCTGTAATCATGGCATCTGGACGCGAGTTGTGCTACGTACTGTTGGCAGGAATTCTATCATGCTACGGTATGAGTTTTGTGATATTAAGCAAGCCAACAACATGGAATTGTACATACTTGAGAATCGGTTTGGGTCTGTGTTTAAGCATTTGCTATAGCGCTATATTGACAAAAACGAATCGAATATCGCGCATTTTCAATCAGGAAACGAAGAGTATAAAAAGACCTCCTTACACGTCGCCTAAGAGCCAAGTTGTGATTGCAATTGGTGAGTTTACAATTTTCAAAGGCATCTACGTATGTATGTACATATGTATATACTGTATAATAAATATAATTAAGGGCAGCTCATTTTTCACATAGAAATATGTCTATATTTTCAATTTTCTAAATGTTATTACGTTTAAATATTTTTAAACGATTCCTCAATGGAGCTACTTACATATATCAAATTAATGTTGTCATTTAAGCATAATTCAGAGAGAAACAGATTATAAACGTTTTTGTATGATTTTCGTTTAACCCTGCGTTAAGACACGATCATATTAGTAGCATAATCAGACACGTAGGAAACATGTGTCATTCATTTTTTTAAATAATTAATGAACAAAACTGTCAATGTTCGTAAGCATCGTTAACTATACGTATAGTTGTAAAAGAGGTCAGCCGTCCGAGAATTAAAATGCTCGATAATTTACTAAAGCATTTTTTGTTGTAACCAATAGGTAAGTCATTTTACATAAGTATGTAATGCCTGTTAATCGATTACACTGTATATTATATAGAAAATCTGTATAAAAATCTGGACTATCGAGTAATTAGAGTGCATAGTAGAAAATAGAAATGATTTATTTTCAGCCTGCGGGCCATAAAAAGGAACTCGGTTTACAAACTTCATATCCTAACCCACACATCCTTCCGTACATCCACGCACCCACGCATACACTTTGCTTTTTACTATCGCAGAAAATTGCTTCGCTTTCCTGTCCCTCTCCCTACTCTTTTCTTTCCTTTCTCCTTCTAGCTTCCTCAGCCATTCTTCTATTGCTTCCTCTGATCCTTTCTCACAAAAAAAAATCGAACAGATACTAAATACCCAGATACATATACTAAAATTCATTCGGATTTTTAAGTTGAAAATTCTGGTTGTAGAAAATGAAAAACCTGAAAAAATCGAGCGACGTAACGTAAATGGTAGGGGAAGAGTGGGGGCGAGTCGTGCAAAAGGTAACAAATTTTGCAAATCTGTGCTAATTCATTTATTTATACCGTACTATGTTTCGTTTCACAGATATGGTAGCGAATACAGCTGATGACACATGTCCCCCACGCGCTTAACGCCGGGTTAAAGTCTTGATCTTGATATCATATTATGTAATTCCCGTTTTTATAGGGATCACTGCAGTGCAATTAGTAGGTGCTATCGTGTGGCTCATTATCGAACCACCGGACACCACGGAAATCCATCCCTATCCACTATCAGCGGTACTCACATGCCGTGTCTCGACATTCTCTCTGATGATGTCTCTCGTGTATAACATGTTCCTAATACTCATGTGTACTTTGTACGCGTTCAAAACACGAAAAATACCGGAGAACTTCAACGAAGCGAAATACATTGGTTTTACAATGTATTCGACCTGCATCGTATGGTTAGCTTTTGTGCCGATCTATTTTGGCTCAAATAATGACTACAAGGTCCGCGTTTATAAGTATAAATTATGTTAATCACTTTGACACGACACACGATGCCATGCAACATAAATAATAACAATTTAGAATGGCTTACTATTATTACTGTTGCAAACGAATTTAACACTATAAAAGACTAATTGTAGCGTGTTAAAAACTTACTATTGTCTGAACTTAAAATGTTATAAACGGCGAAACCAAATCTTCAAAATAATCTGAAACTGTCACTTGTATATAGTACATATGTGTATACATATACATATACATATATGTAGGTATTTACCTACATAAATCACAAACATCTAGCACATGCCTACTCATACACAATTGTTAGCTGTTTTTTTTTCTTAATTTATTTAAAACATAGCATATTCTCCGTATAAAGTAAATGTGGGTTTTAAAAATAAAAACTATTTTCTGAAATATAGGAAATACATGATATCGACTTTGCAGGTACAGATAGCAAGTATGTGTATGTGCATCAACATCTCTGCATCGGTAGCCCTCGGCTGCCTCTTCACGCCGAAAGTATATTTAGTACTGTTTCAACCATACAAAAATGTTCGACCTGGACATTCCAATGTAAGTAGAAAATTTTAATGTAACGAAATAAGGTGATAGAAGAACGAAAGGACTATTAAATTTAAATACAGAATAAACAGAATAATGGATACAGTGACTCTTACTAATATTCGGACGCTTTTAAAAATCGCATAACTTTGTTAATATTGGACTATATAGATTTTTAAATGCGTCCGAATATTAGTAGGAGTCACTATATACCGAACGTATACCGGATACCGAGAAACATTACCGAACGCAGAACTATCATCTTTCGGTTGTATTCAGAAGCCGAACGATCATTTGTTTCAGACCGGAGTACTGCAAAGCAGTAACCGTGCTGCGTACAGTATGCGATTTTCCGTTGGTCGCAGCCAAACAATGCAGAGCATGACCTCTTGTTCTCGCAGTAGTCCGCCACCATCGCGTCCTGGACAGGACGAGATGAAACATGCGAACGGTGAGACACAAGCACTGGCGAGCCCGTCTGTCGAGGAGACCTCGGTTAGCTAGGTCTCTCTCATACACCTCCCTCCCTGTCTAGAGTGTCAGGAGAGAAATCGTGGTGAGATCGCGGTGGAGGTGTATAACGATAACAAAGAAGAGCGAAAACTCTCGACAGTCCACGAAGTGTCAGAATCAAGAGACGTTTCTAGTCCGTCTGTTTTCAACGATAATTGCCGAAATCGAAGCCGCAAATCGATTTCCAGCGATTCTGATCAGGTGATCGATGTGTTTTATTAAACTTTAAATATGTATAATAAAACACAAAGTACAAACTCTGACAATCAGTTTCTGATCGGATGATCTCGTACGACAGTAAGAGCAGTAAGAACTAATAGCTTGTTAGAATGTTATTATCAATTTTTGTTACGTGACAAAACGATTTTATTACTTTACTTTCTCATAAAAGGTATCGAATTGAATTTCGTTCAAGTACATCTCTCTTATACTGCACAAATCTATAACATGTACTTATGTATAAAGAAGATGTTCTAATTGTTATTTTTATAATTGTGTTTCGAGTCGGGCGATCCGGAGCGTAAGGTGCGCGTGGGAACGATCAGTTGCATCTTCGACAAAGTGGTATCTCATAAGATGGATGTTAACATGTTGCCCAATGAAGATCAAACTTTCCATATTTACAGCGATTCACCAACATTCTCCGATTATTCGTCGTAACTTGCGACATTTAATTGTTAGAATGAACATAATATATGTTAAATGTCAGTGACTCATTTCGACTCATATTTATCTTTGGAAATACCTTTCGTTATAAAGTTCGGCCATTCGTCATGTAAAAGCAACCAAAGAACCTACTCAAACGAAAAAACAAACTGATTAGAAATGTACTATCTTCATTTCAACAGCGTACATTTCATTTCAGTTTTATTCGTTCCGATTTTTTTATAACGGTCGAGTTTACTACCATACAACTATACCATCTACATTACCATTACACGAATTTAATAGTAATTTTTATAATATCGAAATCGGAGGATCTTTGATGCTCGAGATGAAAAAATGATGAACTCTGTTAGTTCCTTGTGCCCCACTTAAAAGTAGTAAGCACAGTCGCGCTAACACTTTCACAGTTGATCGAAGCGAAGATTAACTGTCATCTCTTTCGATGACTGCAATCACTATGATAACAATCAAGATCTATCGAGATCTATAGATCATATTCTATCGTTTTTCTTAACTATTTCGAAAATGAAACATTCAAAATCAATTCTTGTACATACAATCTCTTCAACCAATTGGACTCTATTCTGCAAATAAACATTGGCGATCATAGTCGCCCGATGAGAGGAGGTAGAACAAATCGAGGAGAAAAAGTTACCCTCTCTCTGCCAGTAAGACGGAACGCGTCACGTGACCGGGCCCATTGATCTCAACGGTGATGCATTAAACTGTGAAAGGGTTAAGTACTTGTTATAACAATATGCAATCAAAATTCGCTATGCGTATATCAAATGTTTCTGTTGATCTTTTTATGTACTGTTTATTAGTATATTCATATAATATATAATAATATAATATATAATATATATATATTATATGAAATATATGTATATGTATATACATATACATATTGTACTGTATCTATACATATAGAGGGTATCCCAGGTTTAAGGTGTCAAACTTCATCAATATACTCTATTGGTCTATAATTGGTTATAAAAACACAGGTTGTTAATTGTTCTTTTTGAATTCTGTTTGATTTTTGTTTCTAACTTTGTAATAAAACGTTGAACGGACTATGTCTATATAACATTTCAACTTTCTTGTTTAAACCTAGGACACTCTGTGTATGTATGTATTGTATGTATGTATATGTGATACAGTTGCTCTACTTTAATCAATAAGCGATTGCGTCTCAGGAAATATTTAAAATTGAAGAAATTGAACAAACAGAGATGATATACATTTATTTAAGTAGAGTCTTTAAACAAAGCGTAATAGAAATAGGTGTACGAACTTTAGAAGCGTATTCAATTTATCCCCAGAATGAAGGGAGGTAATACGAACCATTAACATATACAGCAGACTGTGAAAGAAACCACTTCGTAGTTCTTGTGAAACAAAATTTTCAAGGCTAAAGACATTACTTTCCTTCAGTGCTTGCGATTTCTAAAATACGATCCTAAAATTCATGCATTTATTTTTTTACATGCTGCATATTAATGCACTTCACTGAATTAACAGATTTCATAAAAAGTAATAAAACGATTTTTATAAAGACGGAATAAATAAATATCGTTACGTTGCATCATTCCATTACTGATTGCTTACATCTCTATTTATTTGTAGAAATATCGACAGTCCTACAGTATTATTTATTATTCAGATTAGGCTAACAAATAATAGTAAGATTTAATACTACCGTACCACCATCTGTGTTTATTAAAATTAAAAGTAGTAACTAATAGACAAATTAACCACAGATCGTATTAAAAATTACTCGTACGCAACAAATTTACAAATTCGATTCTCTCAAAGAAGCAGCTTCAAACGAAAACGCTTCCTTCTGTAATTTCGACTTATTTTTATGGGCGAAATCAATTCTTTTACAATTACACCGAAAATGTTAGCTATTGTAGGTAGCGTACGAATCAAAATAAAAGACAAATTATTACCACGCAGTAATTGGATAAATAGTTACAACATAAAGGTCAAGGTGACCTTGTTTTTTTAATTGAAATGAAACTTTTTGTCAAAATGCTAATGGTGTGATTTCGAGACAACATTGAAAATTGATTAACCTTATTATTCGAAAGTAATTTTTTTCTGTCAGACTATTGGAAGTGTCTTGAAAATCATGGGGATTAAATTGAAGACCGCCCTGTATACAATATGTCCACCATTGTGAATAAATATTTGAAAATTATCCGAATATTGTGGTATCGCGTGCGTGTACGTGTACGAGCATAGAATGAATATACAATGTACTTCCATCGGAAGCGCCTTAATAATAATTCAATGGTGAAAATTTCATCGAAATATAATGGTAAATAACAAAATTCTTATCTCGCAATAGTACTGCACACGAATACATTGCTCGACCAGTGTCGCCAGATAAGGCGAGAGCAGAGACAGGGTAACTTTTTCCCCTAAATTCGTGCTTCCTTCCCTCATCTGGCGATACTGAGCGATACTGTGTTCGACATCGCGTTTTGGAATCATAAATGCCACACAAAAGCTCTCGCTCACATTCTACTTCACTCACCCTCGATGTCTTTATTTATGTTTAATATTTGTTACTGCTATATTGTTTTATTGCGCATTCGCGCATTCATTCACCGTTATACTAAATGAATCCTATACATTATACATGTAAAATACAGGAAGATATACTCGATGTGTGAAGCATCAACAATGATTCAAAGCTACATACAAGATACATACAAGCAAACATGGATACGCGTATTCTTCATGCTAAAAACTTAAAAAGTCCTATACTGTTTTCCAATATGTGACATTGTCTTCCAAACATAAATATTAAAAATTTTGAAAGTCACATATACACACGAAACTGAATAATTCGTAACAGGATGTATGTTAAGATGCGTCTAAGTATCGCACTTTATTGTATGTATATGTATGTATACATTTCTGTTTAGTTGAACGAAGCTGAAGTTCAGTACGATATACATTTATAAAACTGTAAAGGTGTATCCATTTAACAAACGCATTTATGAAAATCAAATGTTCATTACAAATGACCGATCGCAAATTCACATATTTATTATGGAACTTACATATTATCATAGTTTCGAAGAATATCGAGAATATATTTCTTGGCAATGAATTGCGTCACTTCTCATTGACAGTGTCACGCAATATTTAGTAGGCTAGCAGTAGGCTGATCTAAATCATATCAAATGTTGATTTCCCTTTGAGAATTAAACGCATAAGAACGTGTATATTACGATCGTGAACTATTGACTGCCACTTCTTTACTTTCACTAATACTTCTAACGAAATTTTGTTTAAATATAAGATAAATAATTAAGGGCGTTAGTGAAGTAGTATTTAAGCCTTCGATGTCGATTTTTTAATCGAAAACTAATCGTGTATGTGTAAGGTATAGCAAATTCGATTAATTACAGTATTACATTACCTATTAATCCAATTGAAATTTCTGTTTACTTGGCACAAGAATACATGTGAAATGAATTACTTGGTGATGCGAATTGTTGATTTAATATTGACCTAGTTAGGTATATCAATTTTAACGAAATTAATTATAATATATTTAACGAAATTCCTAAGGGATTAAACACTAGTCAAATATGACGACGTGTAACTTTTTACTCTGAAAGTTTTAGGGTATTTAGAAAGACAAAATAGGTAGAGAATAGGTAGCTTTTTCTCTTGATACCATTATATTTCATTTGACATTTTCATATTTTTTCGTAATCACTTATGACATAATGTGTGTCTATATACATATAAATTTTACATCACGATGAACATAATGATGTAAAATCAGAAATTAATGTCATAATTTTCGGATGATAAACAAAACTACTTGATTGGATATTTCGCCAATGAAGCAGTAGCATTATCTTTCAAAAATGTATAAACTTGCATGCAATATTTCGATTATCGGCATTGGTTGAATGTTAAAAATTGTTTTATCGAACTAATCGTAAGAACATAATGAAAACGTATAGTAATGTTTATCGTTGAAACGTATAAAAATAATAATAGATTCGTTTTTATGAATTTCTTTCCGGAAAGGATTCGGAGGATTTCGAAGTCCGACTCGTTTTACCATTGTTCGTGTTAAAGGCTAAATTATCTATAATTTTACGTGCTGTTTAGAAATTTCGTAATTTAGACAAAAAAAAGAGTATGTAAAATTGAGAAAATATACGTCGATAGTAGTACGAACACTTCCATTGTTATTTGATAACTCGTTATTGTATTTATTAGATAAATGTTATTCGTACAATAACATCATAAGTCGAAGAAAAATATCCAACAAAATACCTAAACATGTACTTCTATATATGTATAAGTATATAGATATATAACTGCCGATGACTACAAAATTTGAGTAACACTACAACCAAATTAGACATAGATACAGTGTATCTGATACACATATGTATATGTATGTATAAGTATGTATGCGAATGTGTGTGAATTTTTAAAATAGTGAAATCATTGCAAGAGATGGTGTAGGCAAAAACTAAGATTGACTTTCGATGAACACAGTTTTATAGTAACATACACTACTACAAATACTTTGGCTTATTCAAATAGGTTCCAGCAGAGGTGACAAGCTTACTTCATTCACTGCGACGCAAAGGGAGAGATGCCCTACACATCGCACCCTTCGAAACGTCGATGGTGCGAATCATGGGCCGCTAGTTTGGCACCTCTTGGTGGCAACTTTCTTCAATTCAAAGTGACATTCGCTACCAAATTTCATGATTAAA
The DNA here is from genome assembly GCA_028454255.1 of Halictus ligatus. Classification (NCBI taxonomy): domain Eukaryota; kingdom Metazoa; phylum Arthropoda; class Insecta; order Hymenoptera; family Halictidae; genus Halictus; species Halictus ligatus. The sequence goes on from CM052129.1 coordinate 11,618,298, forward strand.
AAATTTACTTCTCATTCGGTTATAAAAAAAGTCAACCATGTATCTTTGCCTTACATCCAAACACCCAAACGTAATTGATAAAAAAAAAAGTTAATCTTCGCAGAATTATAAACAACGAAAATGTAGATTCAGAGCAAATGTTTTGTCGTCTAGAACAATTAATCAAAACTGGGTTAATACATATAGTAGTATTCGCGAATGGAGAAGCATAAGTGACGTCTACAAAATTTATAAAACTTAAACTAACTTTTAAATTTAGAAATTTATGGCCGATAGCTACAAAAATCAGATATATCCCAAATCTCGGTTCATATCTAACAATTGTTTAAACGTTTGAACACTAACGCGTTACTCAATGTGCTTTAAAGACTATCAAATAAAATTGTTCTAACAATTGAATATACATGTAACTAATCAGCTAAACTTGTATAGCTTCTTCTGACAATTAATCAATCAAATGGTGACCTGATAGATAAATAATCTCACGAAGAAAGCAAAGGTCAATTTATTGTTACTTTATCTACGAAATACCATATTACCTACGCCTACATAATTAGTGTGCGGTATTGACGTGTTATTTAATTTTTAAGGGAAATTTTTCGAGTATTGAAAGATAAATACAATTTGTTATATGTTTATATATGTTTAAGTCGAAGTTGATATATATACATATACTATTGTATGTATAATAATTCGTAATGAGGAAAAGAAGATATACTATCGCATAGACTAGTGAGGTATTACTTATAATATTTCTCATTTTTCAAATACAGTTTTATATTCTCGTGCCAATCGGTCGAAAGTTTATTATGACCTTGATTAAACTTTTGTAAAGAACCTCAAATTTTATTAACAGTGAATAAATGATTAATAAAATAAAAGAATAAAATTAATTGTGTATTGCAATCCTGCATTAAACAATCGCATGGTTTACGACAATGTCGTCAGATCAAGACACATGTGCCTCAACTCTAACTTCCCCTTCTACCGCGCTATTCCCAACGCTTCCGCTAATCCACATTACATGTAAAAATTTATATTGTATTTTAACACAATCATTTTATGTAAGAATCGACAATGAATAAATAAACACATTTAATGAAAAGACGTATCTGCGTATTCAATTATTGAACTCTCAATTATTCCAAAATTTCGGAAATTTTGACGGTCTGACTTGTCATTGATTTATACTACTTCGGCCCACCTCCTTCGATATCCATATTCTCCTAATACAAAGTTCAATTTTCTAATTTCTACTAGAAGATGATAGAAAAAGAGGTGGCAACAAATTTTCGTGCCGCCTCTTTTACTATCATATTCTCCTAATACAACACTTAATTTTCTCTAATTTCAAAAATTGTTGTTCCGAAATTTTTGAAGATATTCATGTAATTCTAATATCGAATATACATGACCAGGGTAGAGAAAGAAGAACACATTAATTGTTGTAACTAATAGTCTCTATTTCTCACCAAATAAATTACAATGTTAAACGTGTACATATACAAAATATAAGAAAATAGTACTGAAATGTAGCATTGTATGGGCCGCTTCGCATGCAGGTCGAGTGATTGTATACAGGTTATTTAGGAAGTATAAGCCCTTTGAGTAGATCAAACCTGTTTCCATCGGGATGTACAGTGAATGTAGATCCTTCTTCGCCATGGACACGCAAATATCCACAGTCGTGAATACCCAATACTTTGGCTTTCTCGGAAATACCTGATCGTGATATAGTTACCTCTTGATTATTGTAGACATACAAAATAGGATGTTCGCCGTGCCCTATTCGCGATGCAAATATTTAAAGAGCTGATAGTTATTGGTATCGCAAAACCACGCCGATAGGGATTACAAATACGGACACCGGTGCACTCTGGGATGATAATTACAAAGATCATATGGCAGGGAATGAAAAGGGTTGTAACACTGTTCACACATTTTATTTGTTATATTTATAAACAGAACAATTAAAAGTAAAAAAACTACCTTGTCCACTGATGTATAAAAATAAAAGAGAATAAGAATATAACTAATGACTGAACAACTTTCAACAAAATTCTTTTTATATGTTATTTCAATTATTTAGGAGTTATAAGCCCTTTGAGTAGATCAAACCTGTTTCCATCAGGATGTACAGTGAATATAGATCCATCTTCGCCACGAACACGCAAATATCCATAGTCATCAATACCCAATACTTTAGCTTTCTCTGAACTACCTGTTCGTGATATAGTTACCTCTTGATCACTATAAACATACAAAATAGTGTTACATTATTCTAATTACCAACTAAACAAAAATTTGGCGAACTTACTCGTGATTCCAATACTCATAATAAGCATCCAAAAATTCGTCTATGTTTCCACTTTGTACGGTGTTCAACCATCTTTCAGTCTCATTAAACACAATGGCAAAATATTGTTCGTAAGAGATGGTTTTTAACTGCTTATTATAAGTTTTATTAAACAATTTTACTAAATCGTTAATACAACCAACAGGTTCGCTATTGAATAAATTTACTCCAATACCTAAAAATAAGAATCATTGATTATATTATTGACCCTCGATTAAAAACTTACATTACTTACCCACATCACAGATATTAACATCAGATGTTACTGTTGTTTTAATATGTATGCCGCCAATTTTAAAACTTTTTCCAACGTATACATCGTTAGGCCATTTTATTGTGAGATCAATATCCTATTATTAAAAATTAAATTTTAAAAATTAAATATTCTCTATTTTTCTAATCAAACAAACGGCTTTCCTTTGCCAAAATAATGGCAGTAATATATTCAAATAATGCAAAAATGTGTGGATTCTAAAATCAAATGTCATGCAACAGAAAATATGTGAAATCAAACCTCATATCCAGGTAACGATTTAATTCCAGATACAATCGCGACACACATTAAATGCTGTAATAGCGAAAGACGTTGTCCAAGTATTGAATCAATCGGTATATGGATTTGTAAAGTAAACATTGCACATCCCTCAGGACTTAACCACTGGTTTCGATCTCTCCCTAAATGAAAACATTTACTTGTTTTTAATATAGTACGTCTTAATTTTATCTACTTTTGTTCAATCGTTTATTTGCATATTGGACAAATTTTGCATATTTGTTTTACACACATGTATGTACGCACCCATTGCTTTAGTTTGCTTAGCAGGAATAACAGCTAAACCGTGATGTAATTCCAGACCATTTGTAACGTACATTGACGATGTAATTACATCCACGTATATTACTAAGCGACCTAAATCTTTGGTAGTTAAATTCTGTAAAAAGAATTAATTGTCTTGCGCTAAGTCGGCACGGAGATTTTTCCTAAATTATTTAAAGGGTTTAAAAAAAGATTACCTCGAAGTACTCGATTGTCGAAAAATTTTCGGGACATTGGTGTACCATAATTGGGAGGAACGAAGCCGAAGCTGGTTGTGCACACGTGTTACCTCGGCAAAATTGTATTTGTAAATTTGATTGTTTCAAAGTGTCGTTTGATTCCATTTTATCTTTCAATCTGCTTAACATTTCTAATTTCAACTGCAAAACGTAACAAACAATAGATTTTTTAAAAATGTTAATTCTTTTCGAAATAAACAAAATCATTATATATTTGCTTACCTCGTGTCGACCCAAGAAGAAACCTGGTGAATAAGTTACAGGTACAGATGGAGTTTTCCGAAGTTCTATTCCAAGATGTACACTTAAGAGATCGTTCAAGATTTCTATCCTGGCAGCGTTGCTTTCCTTCAAAGCCTTAAACTTGCTTTCTTCAAGTTCATATTGCATAGGATCCACTTCCAGGTGTATTTGGGAAAAAACAATTTTACCAAAGTTTCCCGATGGGCTGGCAAGTAAAATGCTTGGAGTATGCCACGTCTCCTCAGTTCCAAGCACTTTTACGTCGAATAAATGCGAGTTACCTTTTTTATCTTTCACATTTGTTGAAGTCGGAGTAGATAGGCTAGACACTCTAAAAAGATGTTTTTAAAAAATTTGAACTCGTAGCAACATCGTCGATGCCAACGTTTCTATCATTGTTAATAAAATAATGCAGTATGTGAAACAAAATGTGCATTTTCTCAATATAACCGCAAGAGATTCAATTAATTTGTTTAAATTACCGCAATGATACAGGGAAATCTTACTTAACGTCCTCATGATCTTGAGAAAATCTCGTTCGTACAGGAGATGCTTGATAACAGAAAATGTGGTGCATCATTCTTACATGTTTCCATTTTCCATAAGAAAAATGAACAAGTTCATTCTCGCGTACTTCCGCAGTTTTAAACGACGGAAGTAATATGTGAAGCACGTCGGAGCACAATGCAAGAAGTTTGCCACCACGAAGAATATATTCAACAATCTGATTGCCGATTTCATTTCCAACATTTCCGCAAACAACAACCAAAGCCGCATCATCCACCCACATATTATTGCGTGCTTCCTCTAACGATAACGCGGTAATAGTATATCTGTGCATAAAAAAGGTGATTTTCCAAAACAATTCTGATGTGCTTTTATAATCAACGGATTAAAATTGCCAATAAACTAATGTAAATTATCTAATCAAAGAATAGAAGGAAACATACCTAGATGTCCCAAGAGATTCTTCTAATACACTCCTCACATTACCAAGCGCTATAATACTATCCGCAAATATTAAAACGTTTGGTGGTTTAACATTCTTAGGTGACAGTTTCTCAGTCACTTCCGCCATGGAACCTCTGTGAAATAAAATGACTGAAAAATGTACGATTAGGAACTCGTAGACTACAATGAGGATATTTTAATAAATAATTTCTAGTTCCCAAGTTGACGAAATTTTAGCTAATATACAATGTACAATGACGGACAAAAGAAAGTTGACGAAATTTTAGCTAATATACAATGTACAATGACGGACAAAAGAAAGTTTATAAGACATACTATTTTAAAGCAGCAATGAATAATCGGATGTTCTTTTGTACCTATGTACGTATGTATGTATGTATGAATGTATGTATGAATGTATGTATGTATGTGTGTATGTATGTATGTATGCGTGTGTGTATCGGTGTGTGTGGTATGACATTATTGTTATTGCTATGATTATTATTATCATTATCATGATCATTATTTTCATGATTATTATTATAATTATCATTATTATTATTATTATTATTATTATTATTATTATTGTTATTATTATTATTGTAGTTACGTTAACAATACGATACCCACTTGAAATTGCTTCGACGCGGTATGCTTTTACTGTCCCTGTCACTGAAAATAGGTTTTTGTTCCGCAGTTCCGCTTGTGGCTTTGATATCAATGCATGATGTCGGTCGTAATTTGTTGATGTCTGATTCTTCTCTAGTATCTAGGGTATCAAGCGATTTACTTGCTGATCGTGAAACTTCTTGACGTAGAATAGTATCTTCTTTGTCGATGTCTGTCGCATTCGATGAACGCTGATTATCTTGTTGTGGAATGTTTATTGAATCTGTCGTTGATTCACGACTGCTATTTTCAGTTTCTAAAATAAACATTCAATACGATTCAGTTTTATTTAATTACAAACAGTAAAGCTTTCAAAGATTTATGAAATATGATAATAACAAATTATATATAATGTAGGCATAGGCACGTTCAATGTCGTTCAACAGTTAATTGAAGCAAAGCTAATCATGCATATATCTGTTACTTGATACGAGACTGTCGGGCGTCTTTATGACGTACGCAACGTACACCTCTGTTGGTCAGGTTGCCAAATTTTAGGCGGATATTTAATTGTTTTTACCTAGTGTTTCGGTTGATGCAATCCGCTGCATACGTTCAATGACAGAATCTGTTGTAGTATCGTCCGGGTATATTACTACTCCTGGAAAATCCGCGACCTCGAGTGATTTGCATTGCTCCGTTGCTAATCTGGCACTGTTGCTTAATATTCTTAACTTTTCAACATGCGATTCCCATTCCGTTTTATCTATGAATCCTTGTTAAATCGAATAAAGTATATTATTACATTACTGGCTATTACTTATGAAGAAAAATGTAATCTTTTCAAATACTAAACATGAATTACATAAAACGAAATACAGAACGATGTTTTTCTGCAGTAAATGCGTGTATGTACTACATTGTAATCTGTAGTATATGTATAGTTCATGAATGATTTCGATATTCCTCACGCATTTCCACTGTTTATGGGAGAAAAATCATGACAAATTTCGGTAGTGAAAATCAGGCCTGTCCAACTTCTTTTTCATTGCGGGCCACATGATCCCCACAATTAATCTATCCGTTCCCCGGAAGCTCCTTCTTAAGAATAAGAATATGATAGAAATAGGTCCGCGATGTATTGGGAGAACGTCACTTTCCACCTTATAATTAGCGAAATGAAATGGGAGAAGGGGACAGATTTGGGCCGCGGGCCGCGGGTTGGACAGGCCTGCCTTATTGACACTGTAAAATTGGCTGTACACCTTTTGTTTACACCTTAACAAAACTGCTACAAAAATCGTAAGTTTTCACTGCACTTATTTGACAGTGCTAAGAAAAATGGTGACGCCTGAAATGCGGTTGTGTAAATAATTGTACTAACGAGAAGATAGATGCGTAATAGTTATACGCATCTACTAACAAGAAGATAGATGCGTAATAGTTATACGCATCTACTAACGAGAAGATAGATGCGTAATAGTTATACGCATAAACCAGTCAATTGACAAAAATGTGTTCGATGATTGATGCGAGAAATGATCAAGTACACGAGTGATCCCACAAATAGATACATATTTCGAGCATAAGGTCGTTTATTAGTTATTAGTGGTGGTGGTAGCGATAGTGTTACTGTTATTATTATTTTGATTTAACGCGTTACGTTTCAACGTAGATTGCAAGTTTAATACGGACAGGACGTCCGGTAAATGGATGTATATTGGTCTAGGGACATTTATACCTATTGTTATCAAATTCAGCTCAAATTTTACGCAGACTATTTATTTGTGAAATAAAACAAATTTGCGATTTGACAAATAAAAAATTAATCAAAAAATGCATTTCTTTTAAGTAAGCAGCACTCTAATGTGCGTACTAAAGCATTATATTTACCTATCTTTATAAAATTATTATTTACGTAAAATTTGTTCTTACTTTTAGCTGGCGGTGCGTTCAATATATCGTTGTTGTAAAAACAAGGCTTTCCTGATATCAGGACAGCTGAAAATATATAAAACTACTTTAATCCGAAAATTTTAATTATCATATTCGAAGTCCGTACTTACTCTGTATACGTTTCAGTAACAAGCCATTATTAATATAACATTGACCTTCCATAGATGCGATAAAGAATTTTACAAGAGTATCTAAATCTGTCTCTATAATTAAATCGATATTTTTATTTGCCGTCCATGTAATAATTAAACCATATTCTTCAACCTAGAATTAATTTACTGATTTATCTAATGACTATATTTCCATATGTTTTTATGTACACATATCAAATACCTGTCAGTTATTATTTCACTAGTCTTACAATATAAGTGTTAATAAGCTAGAGAAAAATTAATGCAGTTGGATTATATCTATGGTTAGTACAGATCCAACATTTTGTTACATGTAAATTAATGTCTGTAGGTTCAAGGTAAAGTAGTACTTTTTTTGTTTATTACTTATAAAGCTGGAAGACTTACAATTAACTTCTACAGCCTTCACAATATGCCTATTAGCGGGCAAGTGCGCCCGCCGATGCCCGTGTCGCCAGATGACGGGGAGAGCACGAGTTGACGGGAAAAACTGGGCCATGGCGGAAACGTGGGGAATAGCACGATAGTAGGTGAAATTAGAGTGGGGGAATAAGTCTTGATCTGGCGACCGTGGTGGGCATAGCTACGAGCAAGTAACTTAGCAGAAAGGGAGTAGGCCGCAGCCGCCGTTCTGTGTATGCCTAGGGCAAGAAAATCGCTGCCCGTACGGGCAGACACTCAGCGACAGTTCTCGTTTGTTAATTACACGATGTTTAAACGAGTCACATGGGAATTCGAGTAACGATACATTAAATAGATATTTCGACTTCATTATCCGCTCTATAGGGCAACGAATATGTCCGAATCAGATTTCCATACCGTTTCCATACACCCAATGAAAACATGAGATTTCCATTTTTTCGAATTTCTTCCCTGTTCTGCTGTTTTATGTCATGAAAATTGTAATTATCCCATGTTCATATATTGTTCTAGTAGATTTCATGGACACGTATAGATAGTTCAATGAAATAACACGAGCAATCAAACAGTGCATTTGAATAATACAGTAATATATCACAGAATATCAATTAACAATATACTTAGTACTTCAAAAGGTACCCCTGCCATTTTAATCTCCTTAACAATGAAAACAGATTACTGTTGTATATTGGTAAAATTACAATATGAACTATTAATACCTTCGTAGCCTTTGTTGTAGAAGTAGGTTTAAAACTCTCAAGGTCGGCTTCAACAAGGATATACAATTTGTACTCTGGTTGAAATGAACTTCCAGTAGCGTTAGTTGTATGCAAAGGGAAAAATGTTCTTCCATACTGATACGTTAACCAACTTGAGATATCAACTTTTTGCTGGTAAAATAGCAATTCATTAACCACATAAATGATGATATTAAATGTAGAATTCGATAATGTCTTTGTGTTAGTACTTAATGCATACTTGAGGATATATAGTGCATAACCTCATATCACCGTGATACCATAATAAATTCTCGAGCCTAGCATCGCTTTTATTTGAACATACAGAAGAAGTCATAAACTCTTCACTCTCACAATCATCCATTGGGGATTTTGATTCTTAAAATAATAAAGAAAACTTCGTTATGTTTTGCACATAAAAACATACCTGTGTGAGTTTTCCTTAATCATATGAACGACTTAAAAGCAGTATAAACACCTGGAATCCTCGTCTGACCTTTCTTTACAAACTTTTAAAATTTGAGCTTAAATTTTAGTTTTTAGAAAGAAATATAAAAAATTTTAATGTTAAAATTGCTATTTTGAATCTATCACGGAATAAACATACTTATAATTTTTGTCTAGATTAAACTTGCATTTTATTCGAAGAATAATGATGGTTATTTAACATGCAAACGTGATGTTGAAAAAGATGAAGATTATGTACTATAAACATTACATCATATAACTAACTTTATATCAGAAACGTAAACCTTCCGTGAAGAGCGAGATGAAAATATCATTTTATTTTCATGCACTTAAAATTAAATTAAAAATCAAAATTCGGTTTCTTTACGATTGCAATCACGCTGTATCGCACCTAAATCAATGTATCATGCGTCGACATGCTTTGCAGTATGTATAGTGACGGGTTCTAAACTATGGAAACGCGTAACTCCACATAACCACCACGAACTTTAAAACTGACGATAACTATTGAATGATGAGCATGAGACATACGATGATGACGAGTAACATACAGTGGCGGACAAAAGAAAGTTTAAATACCTAGTACTGTATAAGTACAATAATCCTTACAAACTGATTAGATGAATGTTATCCACATTTTAAAAACCGTCTAGTGCTAAAATTATGAATACTTGTACACAAACATTCCAATTTTAAACTTTCTTTTGTTCACCACTCTATATTGTTTTACAGAATATACAAAAATATTAATTAATAAAAGAAATCTATTTAAGAGTAATTTCTAAAAAAAATATAAATAATCTAATATGCACTTACGACTACAATGTATGTAGGTGCATAACTTATGTTATGTTTGTTTCAATCATAACGGAAACGGAAATGACTATTTGAATTCTGATTCAGGGGAACTATTAACCTTCTTATACCAGAGAACGTACACAAATACTTAATAACACAAACATTGAAAATGCATAATAAAATCTCATAATCTCTATTAATTAAATGGAAACTCGCAGGCGCAGTAACTTTGTTGTAGAGGTGCAACTTCTATTTAGTTTAAACAGCTCGCATTGTACTATTACAGTGAAATATAATGTAAACGTGTACATACGAAGTGTCGAATACACACAAAATTTACAAAATTAATAATAACGCAAATAATATTTGTGTATAATATTTATTTTATGTCTTCATATATATGTACATAAATATAATATCAAATTAATACTAATACATGTATCAAAAAGGTTAAAAGAAAAAAATAGTAACTGTAAAAAACCAGGGCATATACCGATAAATATATGAAAGTTTTATATGCAGTAAGTTCTGCATGGATAAATATATCTAGTAAACTGTACAGCGACATTTAAAAATTATATAACTCAAATATCAGAGATAAGAGAGGAGAGCACGTAGGTACTTGATAATTTACTTACACATACGACGAGATTAAGACGTGTCTACCATACATATATTAGATTTTCCAATATGTTCGTACCGTTTCTTATATACATATATAATTTAATGTAATATTCATGAACTCCTTCACATACTCTCGTAGTTTTTCAAATCCACGTTTCAAGATTTAATTTCGCAATTTTGATTTCAATCAATTTCGGAGTTTTGTGCTTTCTAAAAATCTCCTTTTCTCTTTTGTAGAATATTGAAAAACTACTCATCTTCAATCTCGACGAATAATTTGTTAATTTTTCTCTTACCATAGATGATACTCGTCTTTAACCATTTGAAAGGTTATTTTTAAAACTCTTACTATCGTACAGTGTGCAATACGTTATTGACAGTCGATTTTCATAAAAATTTAAAAGAATTTGTTATGAATTAAAAACCGCATGAACTTGTTAGAAAACCCAATACATTATCTAACTATATTAAAGTATTGATATAAGCTTTTTAAGAAAACGTTATTTCAATGTCATCAAATCAGAAAATCCCTATAGTTGAATTTATTCAGAATAATATTAAATTGAAGAAAATTATTAAAATTTAAATTGTATTATCTATAAAATGCGATCTTACACGCATAGCTATAGTAAACACCAAAGATATGTGTATAGCAGCATACATATACATCAAATATGCGTGAATTTGGTCCAAAATTTAATTGAGGATTTTTTTAAACATGTATTCGAAAGAATTATAAAAATTTCAGATCTTATTACAATAAAATAATAAATTCGGATTTAGAACAGTGAAAGTTATACGTGTTATAACGAAATTAACTTTGTACTAAAATTCACAGTTAAATTTTGGATAAGTTATTGAATAGCTTTATTTCATAATAAATTGATGATCTGATGTAAACAATGAATATAAACTATAATCGTTCAACTCTATCTTATATAATAAAGGCAAATCTAACTAACAAGCAGGGCACATAAAAAAGAACAAAGAATTATGAATATTCAAATACGACCCAACAAATGAAACTTCTAAATATCTCTAAAAATTAACTTGTGGAAACACGTTCATTACAAGTTTCTTGTACTTTTTTTATGAAGTTTACCGGTTGAATTAATTTATATATACAGGATGCCCAATCACCATTTTAGTTCGTAATTAGTTTTTGCGTTATTTTAAATAATAGATCAATGAAATTAGTTGTGTAAGGTGTAAGGGTATCAAAATTATTACATGCGAGATAAAATTACAATCTTGAGAAAAGATATAGCATTAGAGATAGTAATATTAATCAGAATAAGTAAAACTAATTAATGAACTACGATTTAGTATAAAAGAGTGAGAAGTAAAAAAGCTTTAAGATTTAAGATGCAAACATCGAATATGGAGAAAAAATTGAGTTTATTGTCTTCCTCGGTATAGAAGAATACACTTGAAGTGAGTAAATTAGAGAGGCAGAAAGAGGAAAACAGATAAATATTGATGATAATAACAGAAATTATTATAAGAATAAAAGACAAGACGAAAAATATTGAAGAGAAAGAAAGAAACAGAAGAAAACCAAGACAAAACTGACAAAATAAATAAAAGGAAAAATGAGGTAGACAAAAGAATAGTTAACAAAAAATAGCTGCCAAAACAACAGAAATTTAAGGGCACAAAGGATAAGCGGAACGAGCGATAGAACTAAAAAATCGGAGATTTAAAACAGTAAGTATTGAAATATTCTTCTGCTCCGAGTTTTCCTACCTTCAATTTGCTTCATTTAACCTACCTGAGGAGATTCATGATTTTTTTTTAATTTTTAACGGGATAACTTACAATAAATTATCCCTTCCGACGACTCTAACAATAATACTTACTAATGATGTATATTAATTAATTTTATATTGATTAATAGTACATACTGTAGATGTAGGAATTCAATGTCAAATATTAACTAACTTCTTAAATGCATGAACGTTAATTCGCTTTAATAAGTGTTTAACGAGTTTTAACTACCAAAGTGAAACTGTTAAAATATTTTTAAAAATATTACCTTTACACGAATCTACAAGTGTTTTATTGTAAAACATGATTGATGGATAATTGGTTGCATTTCCTTGAAATAGATTACGTAAGTGAGCCTTTAAAAACAAAATCCGTCTAGATTGAATCGAAGTGGCTATTGCGTACAAGAATGTTAAAATCATTTTGGGAAGAGTATGCTCCTTTTAATGATTGCAAGATCACTTCGTCATAAATATCTGGAACAGAAAATATTTCATACTTAGCAACATTCTTAGTCAAATTGATATACTCTATTTGTAAAACATAAATGTTTTGTAAAAATGATATACCATAATAATCATATGCAATTTTGTAGTCATATTATTTCACTAAACGAAAAACAATTACATATTGAAATTCATGAATTTGTTTCAAATCACTCGATTGCTTAGTGTGAATAACGAATCAACGTGTTAAGGGATGATGCTAGGACACGATTAACATGTACCCTCGCCTCGGCTCCAATAACAGCGTGTTGCTATACGATATAAACAATAACATTGGGGATAAAGGAAGAAGAAAAATCATACTACAATACACTTTTGATTAATTTTCTTATGTCTTTTAGTTTTGTCGCGGGGTGTTGGTCATTCCGTTTAAAGAAATCAAGGTGACCTTGAAATCTCCGAAATGTCCGAATCTTCGCCCATATAAAAAATGTTTCAATCATTTTAATATGGTTAATCATTTGAAGATGGTACGTATTTAAGTTTCTGCTGCTGAAAATTCTCAAGAGCATATCAACATCCACAAAATCGATTTTCAAGTAAAGGGAAAGAAGAACAATATTTTCATTAGGTATTGAACATTTTTTAACCACTTCGCGACCACGGACGAGTTATCTTGCGACGCAATTTCGCTTACGCTGTGCCACAGACGAGTTATTTCGCGACGCAATTTCGCTTACGCTGTGTCACAGACGAGTTATCTCGCGACCAACCTATAAACGAAACTTGTTCGCGAGATAACTCGTCTGTGGTAATCGTACGTACGGTATTTCGTCGCGAGATAACTCGTCCGTGGTTGCGAATTGGTTAATAAATACAGAACGGTAACGGAACGAATGAATTATAAAATCTAAGTAAAGAGTAACGTCTTTGAAATCACAAAACGCATTTAAACAAAGCGTTTAATTTGCGATAACTTATATGAAAAAACTACATACATGTGTACTATCATAAAAGTAAAAAAAAATCAATTTCGCTCACCAACTTCATTACTGGTATACGATTTCCCACTTCTGCCTTATCCACGCGGTGCTATTGTTGTTTTAGGTTTTAACATTTCAGATTATTTCACATCAACGTATTCTTCATTTTTCACCACTGTACACGCACTTTAATTACATCACATTAATCACTTTACATGTCGCGTAGACATTCACTGATGATATTAGTAATCATCGGCGATGGGCGCACAAATGTTAACGATATACACTCACAACATTCCCGTATGTCAACCTTGTATCCAATGTTATACATACGAATACTAACCCCACATTATAAAATACTAATGTAAAGTACACTTACACATTTTTCAGAATCGTCTGTGCCTCCGTCGGATTCACAGCACAGTATTATTGACTCACGCGAATACGTCCGTATAATTGTGCCTTGTATTCTTATTTCAATGTGTTTTTATCTTTTTTCAACAAAAATGACATTTGTTTTATATATTACTAAAATACGTTGGTTTTAATATTCTATCAAATATTGTTTATCGTTCTATCCTCAAAATATTCGTAAGAGATTATGCAAATTTTCGTATTTGTCTTTTGTCATGTTTCCCCCTCAATTTGTGTCTTTTAGTGTGCCAATACGATAGAATAAATGTTGAAGTTCCGTTTATGTCAAATTCTAAACGCTTTAGTCGAAACTTCATTTTTTTACACGTTCCTAAACATACCAGTTTCGCGGACGACACGTGACCGTTTATGCACGAAAAATTCACGTTACTCGTTTTCTCTAGTTAGGTGTTTCTTAAGTTACTCACAGTATCCTTACCAGAAGAACCGATAATTTGTACGTAAATAGCATTGGTCCTTATAATGTTATAAACTTCAAGTCTACTTTTAATTTTAATATATCTGATTACTAAATGAATGATAGCTTTAATTAAATTAGTAACATGAAATGTATTATTGTGGTATAAATATAATTATAATCAATCAATAATTTTTGTTGAACTTTGAACACAACATCTTAAAGATAAACTTATCTTATAAAATGATATTAATCTATGTATAAATGAATATAAACGATTGTAAAACTAATTGTTGTTAAATCTTTAATGTTACTGTACTTTATAACGTATGTATACTTGGGTCCAATACACCTAGGAAAACATTTAATAGTAGGTTTACGAAGCACTAAAACTAACTATCCATCCTCTAATGTGGATGTTTCTATCCAATACAATCATTTTTTTATAACATGTCCCCAAAGAAATAAATACGTTGACTAATTCTTCATGGATGCTCCTTTACAATATCAATAATTGTAAATTAAAAATATTAGAACTCGTCGCTTTGAAAAGTCCTATAAACTTAAGGTTAAGTAACATTTTATGATGATATCATAAAAGATAATTTATTATGTAAATACCTCATGTCGTAATTTTTCAGCCTAAAATAGTTATTCTGAAAAAGTAATCAGTGAGTGGGAAAACATATTTGAAAATTGAAGGGACCACATGATTAGTAATATTGAAAATGTGTTAATGTAATATGTTATTCCTTATTATGACATTAAAGTTAACCTGTGAAAAAATGTTCAAACTTTCATATATGTATATGTATTTGGAACAAAAATATATATACATATATTATATATGACCTTACATGAAATAAAATTGTGTTCAATTATACTTTACACAAATAATCCTAAAAAGTCTATGAGGAATATTGGGAATACACATCATTTCTCTCGAATAGAATACTCTAAAAATATTATGTATGCATATTGACACGTATAACATTAAAATTTGTATTAAGAAATCATTCCTAATTCAAATATTACTTCATACAAAAGTGTCAGAGAGAAATAAATAATTGTATATAAAGATGATATTCGATGGTCTATGCAGGGTTAATGTTTATTACACATTACTGACTATTCATTCTTTTCTTTTGTACAAACATCCAAATCTCAAACAATGACATTTTAAATGAGAATAAATTATCACATACCTATGTTTGAATAGGTACTACACTTTACATACGAAGCTAAACACGAAAGAATGCACTATCAGTAACTTTTGTTGCCATTTTATACCGATAAACTGACCATTGATTCAACCACTGACGATGTATAGGAGTAGACCAATCACCTACTGTACTTTTTTGTCTCACGTCCGCGGGACTCTAAAGCCACCTTACCATTTTTGTGTCACATCCTACCGTATCGGTCGGAACTAATTTGTGGAACTAATATCACAGACGACATGTAGGAATAGGCCAGTTGAGTCATCTCATATTAAGCTGTTCCGTGTCGCTCGACATGAAACACCGAGTTGAGTATCTTGTATACTTCGAATAATCATGCATAAAACTGATAAAAGTTATATTGATCAGACTCGGTATTTGATATCGTGCGACACGAAACAGTATAATAAAGTGACTGGCGTACTCCTACATCAAAAAAATGAAAAACTAGAAAAGTTGCCATGTTTTCCATGATACTCGACTCCTCGATGGTTGAGTCATCGAGCGTGTTTACCACTATATTGATTCCAAGAGTGGATTGTTAATAAAG